>JAODKE010000041.1:13895112-13911679 GCA_026779605.1 Mormyrus hasselquistii
CCCAGGCAAGGTGTGAAGAGTCATGTTAAAAATAAATAAATAAATAATATTATATATATATATATATATATATATATGTAGTTTTTCTTGAGACTTTCTTTAAAATATATTTAAGGATATGCTCAGCCTGGAATTTACAATATAATATGTAAGACTGAATGGATATGAAAACAAGGGTGTCGTATCCAGGACCGGGATGGCGTGTAACGGTGCGAGCGCGGTCTACCCCCCAACCGCCGTGAGGACGAACACGTGCTCTTCCCTCTCTTTTCACTGCAGAATGGCGGTTAGTGGCCACGTGCGACAGAAGCAGTCGTTAACATTTGTCTTCAGGCTCAGCGTGATTCGCCGTGGATGTGCTCTGCATAGCACGCCCTCATTTTCATTTTTCATCATTCGCTCATCGCATCCCGCTACTTGTGTCTGCATTTTTTTATTTATAACACATTTTTAGAGATCAGTGTTTTGAATCCATTAAAGTGGCTAAATCGTTGCTTCCGATGATATTGGAATAGGCAACTTTTTATTAACTGGCACGGGGGGGCTTTGAGTAATTAAATGACGCAGGGAGGGCAAACACAGGGCGCGGGCTAAGACTGTGTGTCAGGGCAGCTGGTAACACAGTGGTTAAGAGGCGGGACTTGGACGGGATCGTCTGCTACGCCCTTAAGTGACGCTGTTGACCCAAATCGTTCAAGGTGTAAATATCCAGCTGAACTAATGGGCAGGTGTAAGACGGTACGCTAACATGGCATTAAAGTGTCTGGCAGCCATTAAAACAAATAAATAACTAATGATTATTTCCCCTGTTTTGTGGGCAGCCTGGGGAGTTGTGGGGGGGGGGCAGGACTGAGAGCAGATGGTGCCAGGTGGGGGCACCTTGGCGTGGCCCATCCTATCTGAAGATCCGACAGCATTTCTGACGGGCTGCGGAGCGGAGCCCGCCCCCTCTGCTTCGTATAGTAAATCACCCACGATCCCCCGTACAGCTGTGTGTGATGTTCAGCCGCATCCTCACGAGGGCCAAAGTCACTGCAGTGGGGATCCTGGAAAGACTTCGGGCCGCCCGGCAAATTGTGCAATCATGTGGCGTTAGAGAGCGTGCGGGCGTGCGTCCCCAATCCACCCCCCCCCCCCTTTGGCTCCCTGTCCCGGCTGCCACACAGCCCGATTTGCATGCCATCGCCGAAGCCGATCCGCTATGATAGTCATGAGCAGGACATTAGTGATGCAAGGTGGGGGCCTTGGTGCTTGGGGGTCCCTCCAGATCACAGGCATGGTAATGAGGCCAGGCTTAACAGCGCGAGAAATGTCAGGGACACCTTCGGCGGAGGGGAGGTGGTACCCCGGGCCAGTGGCTCACGCCGCCTTTGTTCCAAATGCAAATCAGGTGTCGGGGACTTAGGCTCTGCGGCACAAATGCTGTTCACGTCCCCAGGCTGAGAAGCAGTGAGATTAATGCCAACCAGAGAGTGCCTAATGCCCACCACGGTGCCAGCGTGCGTTCCTCAGGTCTGGCTGGAACCAGACGTTTACCTCCTAAATCAGATTTAAGATATTGGTATTAATTTAAGGGGCTGTGAATGGACCTGACTGGAGTGAGTCTGAGCAGGAAGCATGTGTTTACTTGTCGAATTATTGATTTATTTACGTAGACACTTCCTTATTTACCGCGCTTATGAAATTGTTGACGTGAACTGAGCGGATGAGTGATGTTCTCGAGAGCACTAGCGCTGGACATTCTCGCCTGACAGCTTAAGTGTCATGCAGGCATCTGAAAATCTCTGAGGGTCAGCGTCAAAAGGGAGGCTAAAGACCTTGTTGGATGCGGCGAAACATTTGCGCCCCTCTGAATGACGTGTAAATGATTCCGCCCCGGTGGAATGCGGGCGTGGATGGAGGCAGCCTGGCCTCCCCTGCGGTGAGTCCCAGGATGTGGCCTGCGATATATTTTTTCACTGAATTTGAGGAGAAGGAGGAGATAGGTAGAGGAATAGCATGTCGCGGAGCATAGAAATGTGGTGTGATGGGAAGGAAGATCTAATCCTACTCTTAATCGTTTAAGCACCACGGTGTGAGAAATTCAGGCAGTTCAAAGGAGACAGCTCGGCCTAAAAGGAGCACGGCTTTAACAGCCCACGAAATTCCAAGGTTATCTGATTAAGCCCTAGTTAGCAGGATGTCCAGTTTGAAGAGGGATTTTCCGTTGTGACTCCCTCTCCTCCCATCAAAAAGAACCTACAGAAGCCTAGACATGACTGTCATTTAAGGTGCTAGGAAATTAAATACGAAAAATGTGAAATGTAAAAACGGATGCTCATGAGTGAAATGGAAGGTTTAGCTATGGGTAGAAATGATGGAGGTGTCAATAGAGGACAGACAGATTACCGACTAATCAAATAGCAATACACCAACGGGAGATTTTACGTACAATTTCAGAAGGAAGTAGGATCCAGTGAGTCAGAGTTTTAGGCTTTAATTTAGCTTTAATTATTTAGTAAAATTTAGTCTGATTTTGAAATGTATCGATTGTTTGTGCCAGTGAAATTAAACTGCGCTGTGTTTCTGTTCCCAATAAGTGTGTGTGTATTCCTGAGCGTTTCAGGACCGTGTGCTTCTTCTTCTGTTTTGCTTCATGTCTGCATCTCCCAGCTCCTTCAAGAAAAACCAGCAAAGGGCTAAAATAACAGCCTCATTTGCATGTAGCTGCTCAGTCTCATTAGAAGCAGAATTATTCTTTGCAAAAAAAAAAAAAAAGAACGGTTGTGGGAATAGAACTTAAGGCTTCGCACACAAGTAATTTGTCAAAGGTGCCCTGCAAGCGGGACGATGAGACGGGGCTTCATGCATTTCCTGTTTTCACCCAGCTAAATCTGCTACTTGACTGCGGCATGTGATAAATCGCCCCGAATAATTAAGTAAATTGCATTCTGAATGGAAGTGCTGAGCACTTTCCCTTTTTTTTGTCCGCAATCAGCTTTGCGCGAGTCTTTTTCTTTGCGATTTCATTTTATGCATAACAAATTGGGCGGTAAGGTTTCGCAATAACAAAAGCCTGGGCATGCATTTGTCTTACCTTCAGGAGAGCTTGTAGAGGGGTGGGGGGGGGGATATTTCATAATTTGATCGCTTCTACACTCGTGCCATTAATCGTTAACGCCGTGGCCATCGCTGCCTCCCCCTTAATTGAACGGGGGGGGGGGGGGGGGGCTTTGGGGGTTTAAACCTGTATCTGTTGTAGCACGGAGTGATGCAGCCGGCGGTAATAGGCTACGATTCAATTGAGCTATTTAACCAGTAATTCCAGGAATATTTATTGAAAAGAGAGGAGAGAAAATTGGGCCATTAGGCGCAGGCGATGAATACAGCAAGATGAAAACGAACACTCATAACTGGTAGTTGACCTTCGTGTGTTGCAGGTTTTTTTTATTTTTTTTATTAGCACTGACCATAGTAATTACTGCAAATTGAATCACAGTGAAAACTGAAATCATTCTATAATGAGCATTTTTATTGGTCAGTGCACTTTACTGCCGTGCTGTCGGGCGCATCGTATGCGAGCGTCGCTCACACGCCTTGCCTGTGACACAGCACGATTGCTGTGGTGATCCTTTCACTAGGTAATAGTGCTCACTACTTGTGTCTGCATGCCACTTTTACCTTGACCTTAAATCGTGGCCCCTCAAACAAAAAGTATTTATTTTTCAGAGTGTTTTGTAGCTATTTCGTCTATTAGCACTGCAAGTTCATGGACTATGGAGGTTGTGTGGGACACACTACTTGTTCACATGTGTATGTATGATTGCTTTCCCATTAGCGATTTACAGAGCTAACTTGGTGCGTCCAGTTGTTAACAAAGGTTAGGAGAATGTCTAGGAAGCATTTCCCATTCAGTCTGAATGTTTTCTACCAGAGAACAACAAGAAAAACTTCAACTTCACGATGGTGGTCGGCGCTGGTTCTGGGGAAACACGGGTCTACGTTACAAAACAATCCATGTCGGACTCCCATCAGAATGCGTGGGGCCCGCTACCGTCCTCAAAGCCATTTTGCCCCCCCACTCCCTCCCTCCCTCCCTCTGAGAGCCGTCCAAGTCTGTTCCCGCCGAGGCTCCGTGTGAACAACAGCCAAACAAAACACAGGCGAGCTTCCAGGCCGACACGGCGCGCTTACACTGATAGAGCGGGCGGGCGGGCGGCTTCCAGATGTAAGGCAGGGAGGCTGGCGTCCTGTCAGACTGAGTGAAGTATCCATTTAGGCACAAATAAAGAAATAAATAAGCAAAGTGTGGGATTAAACGCTGTGCTCTGTAAGGTGCGCCGTGCTGCCTGGCTGGCGCACTTTGATGGTCGCACCAGCATTCAGGCAGTTTCTCTTCAGTGCTTTCTTCCCGTTTCACTTTGGGAAGGAAAATTATTTGGCTTAGTGGATCTGAGGTGCCATTTTGATCTTGGTGACATGAATAACAGGCAAATCATAAAGTATGTGCTGTATGTGTGTGTATGTGTGTGTATGTGCGTGCGTGTGTGTGTGAGCGGGTATGCCTTACCTTATGTCCCCACAATGTGATGAATACCCATTTTTTTCCTTTATAGTTTTCTAAATTCCTCTATTTAATAAAAATCTGTGAGTGCAATGAAAAAATGAAAAATGCAAAAATTTTTGTATTTTGCTTGGATACTTATGGTTAGGGCTGGGTAGGGGTTAAGGTTGTCATAGTTAGCGTTAGCATTTTTCCCATAAAAATGAAAGAGCGGTCCCCATAAATATATGTTTACCTGATGTGTGTGTGCGTTTGTGTATGTGTGTTGGGGGGGGTGTTTGGGTAAGAGCTCTTCTGTTATTAATCACAGATCTTTATATGACGTGCATCGTGCATGGACAGGATAAAAAGCTTTAACACAGCCACTCACAGAGAAGGGAAATATATACTCCAGTCCATAACTGTAAAACATATAAATATATTCCATAAGACAAATGCCACTATCCGCTGCTAAGTGTTTTATACTCTCTACCTCTCCATAATTTGGTAATTCACTAGGGGAGTGTGGTATACACATCTACCCCTAGGGTACAACAGTGACTCCTACAGGAATGTGTGTGTCTTTGACATTAGGCTGTCGCCCCACCCCCTCATTTTAGCAATTCCCACAATTTAACTTATTACCGATATTCCAGACTGCAAATCCTCACAAGAGCCGTGTGACTGAATCTGGACAGTGCCACGGGTAGGGCTGCTGTCCGCTGAATGTGTGTGCGCGTGTGTATGTGTGTGGGTGTGTGGGTGTGTGTGTGGTGCACGCACGTATGGTCCTACCTTAATATTTGGCACAGAAAACCCCAATTTGAAACACATGAGCATTTCTGAGCTATAGAAAACAGGCCCTGATGCATTTGCCGCGAAACGCTGAGGGATCCGATTCCCGTGTGCGTGTGCACGTTTGCCGAACGACAAAGAGCAGCCCTACGACACACAGGAGAGGACTTGCCCCCCCGCCCCCCCCGCCCCAGCTGCAGCAGAGAGAAGTGCTGCAGGTTTTTTTTTTTTTCTTATGGAAATGGGAAATAATGGGGTGATTAAATAGAGCTGTATATTAAAGTACAGCTGACATTAGCATTAGCATAATGCGGCCTGGCCCGGGGCTGCACATTTAGTCTGCCATCTGCGTCCGTCTCACGGCCCCATGGACGGGCCAGCCGCCCGGGCGTTCCCAGCGCCCCCTGTGCCCTGCTCCTCCCAGGGCAGCAGGGACTTGGGAGGGGTTGGAGGGTAAAGAACCATGCTCAGCTGCCTTAATTACATGGATGTTAACCGCCCCCACGTCCTCAGTGGGCTCCTTTAGATATTAAGTATATGAGCATGCTGGATAGACCAGAGAAGGGCGGCACAGGCATGCCGTTCAGTAAAATCAGTGTCGTTATTTTCCCGAGTTGTGTGTGTGTCTGTGTGTGTGTGTGTGTGTGTGTCTGTGTGTGTGTTTTATGGAATGCTGTTCCTCTTAAAACCTGGGATGCTAAACAACAACAGGCCTCTGAAGGCTTGTGAAGCACAAATGGGGCCCATTACCCAGGACCGTATGCTTGGTTCACTGTAATTAAGCTGAAGGGTTAAAAGGACGACTGCAAGTATGCACCCCCCCCCCCCCGCCGTCCTGCTCTCTGTTGTTTTTTTTTTTTTTTTTTTGTCTGAGGACGCCGACACTGTGTAAGGGACACGATTGGTACAGACGCTCATTAATACACCACTCTGCCCTATCACCCCAGCGGGAGTGGCAGAGACAGGCCGCAGGGTTAGGGGGGCTCAGTCCATACCGCCTCAAAAGGTGTTGGGGTGGACGGGGGGTGAAACAGAATAAAATGGATTATCTGAGGGCTTTCAGACGGCAAGGTCCAGCCAGCAGAGTCACACGGGACATTCACATGATGCTGGTGTTCCGGTAAATGGGGTGACCCCAAGCTACCATTTATAGGACAGAGGGATGTCCAGTGAGTGGGTAACCAGATGCAATGGCGAGAGGGCTGCTAACTAACTCAAACCCACAGTTAACCAATACAATGACAAGCAGGCTGCTGGCTAACTCAAACCCTACAGGTAACCAGGCAAAACAAAGACAGCAATGTTCTGTTCTTGGAGTGGGTTCATTTGCAAAGATTTTTTACGAATTGTTTCAGGCCAATTTAAATTAGCTTTTATATTTTAATTATCTAAACAAATTTGTCATTAAAGCATTTTCTCTGCTTGAGCAAATATCTTTTTTTTGGTGAATTAGGGTAATATATTCTAAAACCCAGTCAGCAAAAATACCTTGAGGGTACTTCAAACGGCAAAAGTAAGAGTGCAATTATGCAAGTGGTTTTGCGAGCAGAGGGCTATACTGTGCAGACGTCGCATGGCAGGCAGTTATAGGCATTTGAGGGGGCATTATGACTGTACGGGACGTCACACAGACCCTGATTTCCCCGCAAATTCCATTATGCGTACTACAGAATCGCGCGGTTCTTCCAGTACATTAAATATAGATATTTCCCAGGATGTTTATTTTAGTTCTCTTTTATTGTTAATCTGATAATCATTATTTAATTAACGATAACATGGCACTTACACATATGATAGCTTCACGCTCCGAATACTTGCTTTTGTAACAATTTACAAAGGAAAAAAGAAGATACGTGTCATCCACATCACAACTAATGAATGGCAAAATATATTGTGAGTGGTGACCAGAGGACATAACGATAAGCCAAGGAATGGTTTTACCGGCAAATGTGTAGAATTGTGTAATGATACGTGTTTATATGGTACGTGAAATATTCTCGGGCTTCCAAGCCAATTAGTGTTTTATTTCCCATTCCTATAATCCCATTAACGGCCGATGCATACTCAATGACCTCGATGGGCCCCTATTTGTTGAGACTCACAGTCTGTTGGGGGAATATTTGAATTAATTAGTGCGCTCATTGTGAGCTCTACCTGTCCGCAGCCGTCCCATCTCCAGGGATCACACGGGCATCCAGCTCTGCCAGCTGGGGCGTCTTCTCAGGTGACTAAGGACGTTGGCGTCTCTTCAACTCAATGGCCAGAAAGTGCCATAAACAAGGCCAGAGAAGCACAGGGCCTAGCCGGAAGCCAGGCTGTTGTTTTACCCACAAAAATCCTCACCACCAAATCAGAAAGAAGGAGTGATGTAAATCACTGGTCGGGGCTTGACTTTCAATATATGTTTGGCGACATGCCATCGACATGCCAACATTCCTGGGGGTTCTCATCAGCCATAAACAAAATAAGGCTCAGCGCAGCTCTTGTCCTCAGCTGAAAATTCCCCGTTTTCCACCTGGAGCGTGGAAACAGAGCTCCCTGCTCACCGATTCGAATGTAACGCTGGTCCAGTCCATTCTTTATAATCCATTTTCGATAGCCACTTAGTAAGACTTAAGCCTGTGCAATGGCAGGCAAAACTCATGGAACAGCGTGGACACTGGGCATACACTCGCACATTAATGGCTTCTATCCCAGTTCACATAATATGATTTTGGAGTGTGGGAGGAAAGCAACACAGGCAGAGGGAAGATGTAAACACTCCATTGAGTGAGACTCAGGGGCATGAATCAAACCCACAGGCCTGGAAGTGTGATGTGGGTGGTAGTGCTGTCCAGGGAGCCACTGTATCGCATTATTTCTGTAATGGAATGCATCACCCAGAGAGCTTGATGGTATAAGAGGAGGAGGATGGTCAGCAACAAAATGGAGTCATCATGACCATGAGCGTACCATTGGGGAGTCTGAAGACCACGACAGAAGACATTCTGGTGGAAGCCCGTTCTTATGTTCACCAAGAGTCAACATCAAGTAGACGGCACCTACCAATATAAACAATGCAATACCATCTTTTAGATTAGTGCTTGGCTACTTCCTCCAAAGTCACCATAGAATTTGAGGACCTGCTTGACAATGTGCCATGAGAACAGAAAATCTCATCCATGCATCCCAGATTAGATCTAAAGAGTCAGCAGACAAGGCTGTGCCTACAACCAGAAGTGCTACCACTTCCTGTGTCTTCACCCTCCGCTCCTGTTATACAACAAATCTGAATTTAGCAATTCACCTGTAGCCCGAGATTCCTCTGGTTGGTGTGTGCCCTGTTTTCTTTCTTTAAAATGAGAAATGGTTTGAAGAGAGCATTTCTCTATGTCTAACAAGAGGGTGCCGAGGCTGTAAAGTATGTGTTCTATATGTCTGACAGACTGACAAGCCAAACACAGAGCATATCAACTGGTCTCTGTGTTTAAGCCTTTCTCTGTAATTCTGCATTACGGATGAGAATTAAAAAAAAAAAAAAAAAACTGAGAAGAATCTATTATGACTTTAAGCTAAGCCATATCCATGTTTATGTTAATTTAAACCATATTAAATTTATATAGACACCCAGAACTATCTCTGTTTGTGTCAAGACTGAAATATCATTGTTGTAATTATATTCTTCCAATATGTGACAGTATGATTGTATGTGTTATAGTACCCAAACCACTCTACAAAGGAGGCCATTTTAAAGGGGATATGTATACGATTGACTGAAACGGATCCATCCTTGCGTCCGCGCTAATACTCTCTGGCAAAAGCAATTAAGGCAGGTACATCCCCACGCCAGCTCCTCTTATCTCCACGGCCGCCCACGGTCACATAGATCTGACAGCGTGCAAACGCACAGCCCAGCCAAACAACCAGGCAATTACCACGCCAGATGTTTACCTTCATCTCTGAATTGCCGCATCGGGTCAGAAACGGCAAGCTTCCATTTGATAAATAAATGCAGCTTGTTTATGGGTGCAGGCTTACCGATTTCAACGCGTGTTTTTCGTCATTTGTTCAAATCTCCCCCCAGCAATGCTGCATGGTGCTTGCACGCCCTCTGCACACCCCCATAAATCTCTCGAGGAGCGTGTACTATGTGAACAAAGATGTGCTTGGAAGTCAAGCTTTTTGAAGACACTTCTCTGTGAGCATCATGCAATCATGCACTCATGGACAGCAAATGGACGTCTAGTTGCGCACTTGACATTAAAAATGAAGTATCCCCACCTTTAGCATAGCACGAGTCATGTGGTCATTCAGGCCCATTTCAGCATATCTGAAATCTGGCACGACAGTGAGGCAGGCTTTGCAGTGTTAGTGGTGTGTGGGTGATGGAGGGCAGTGAGATGTTTTAACAGTTAATGCAAAGATCCACCCATTAGTATGACTATCATTTCATTTAATTACTATTTTTAGAATGGTTTTCTAATGTGACCGTACATTTTTGTTATTTTTTGCATCGAAGCACATTGTTACAGTGAACGCAAGTTGTGTTGATTTCCCGCAAATCATACTTGTCGAATATAGTCCATTATTTCAGCCTCTGGCTGATCAGGAACAGACAGTTGAAGTGCCAGGTGTTTACTCCTCTCTCCTTTCACTTCCTCGCAGGAAGAGATGAGCCTTCAAGCTACATTTGCACGACGTGCAAGCAGCCATTTCCCAGCGCCTGGTTCCTCCTCCAGCATGCTCAAAACACCCATGGGATCCGCATCTACCTGGAAACTGGGCCCTCCAGCTGCGCCCTGACCCCCCGGATCAACATCCCCCCACCTCTAGGAGCCGAGTCTGTTCCACAGTCACCCCTCAACAGCTTCATCGGTGACACCAACCCCTTTCACCTGTTGCGCATGGCAGCCCCGATCCTTCGTGAGCCACCACCCTTCCTGGAGAACCGGCTACCTGGCACACCTCCCTTCGTCAGCCCTCCGCCACGCCACCACCTGGACCGCCTTAGCACCGAGGAAATGGGCCTGATCTCCCAGCACCCCAGTGCCTTCGAAAGGGTGATGCGCCTGACGCCCATGGCTGTTGAGTCCCAGTCGATGGATTTCTCCCGGAGGCTTCGGGAACTAGCGGGCAACAGCGGGCCAACTCCGCCACTCTCGCCCAGCCGCATCAACCCTATGCACCGCCTGCTTAACCCGGGCCTCTTTCCCCCTGGCCCCAAGCCTCCATTCCTCAGCACACCCCCGCTGCCACCTATGCCCCCCGGCAGCACCACCCCTCCACAGCCCCAGGCGAAGAGCAAGTCCTGCGAGTTCTGTGGCAAAACCTTCAAGTTCCAGAGCAACCTAGTGGTACACCGGCGGAGCCACACGGGCGAGAAGCCCTACAAGTGCCAGCTGTGTGACCATGCCTGCTCCCAGGCCAGCAAGCTGAAGAGGCATATGAAAACGCACATGCACAAGGCTGGGTCCACCACTGGCCGCTCAGAGGATGGCCTGTCCTCCACGAGCTCCCCGGAACCCCGGGCCGGCGACTCTACAGGTGAGCGGGCCAAGGGCCGCGAGGAGGACTTCCGGGGCGAGGGGCTGGGTCCGGACAATGAGGAGGAGGAAGAAGAAGAGGAGGAAGAGGAGGAGGACCCTGAGAATGAGAGCAGGCCAGAGTCCAACTTCAGTCTGGATTCAGAGCTGAGTCGCAACCGGGAAAATGGCTCCAAGCCTCCCACACATGAAAAGGATCTCTCTACCGGCAAGACGGAGGAGAGCATGGGCCTCGGCGGAGTGCACCAGTACAATGACTTCATGGTCGACAATCGGAAAAGGCTCCCCTTCCCCAAGGGGGGCCCAGACGGGCACCGGGACACCGGGGATGAGGACTCGGTAGTGGGGGAGATGGACCGAGTAGAGCAGGCTACAGTGAATGGCAGAAACTGTGGCTCAGGGGACTCTTTCTCTGGCCTGTTTCATCGGAAGCCCACCCCAATCACCAGCCCTAGCCTGTCCAACTCCTCTGCCAAACGAATAAAGGTCGAAAAGGACCTGGACCTCCCTCCAGCCCCGCTCATCCCATCTGAGAATGTCTACTCCCAGTGGCTAGTGGGCTACGCCACCTCGCGGCACTTCATCAAAGACTCCTTCCTGGGCTTCCCTGATGCTCGGCAGTCGCCCTTCGCCACCTCGTCTGAGCACTCCTCAGAGAACGGCAGCCTGCGCTTCTCCACGCCTCCCGGCGACACGCTCGATGGCGCCTTCTCAGGCCGCAGCGGCACGGCTAGTGGCAGCAGCACACCGCACCTGCGGGGCGGCCCCGGTCCCGGGAGGCCCAGTTCCAAGGAAGGCCGGCGGAGCGATACATGCGAGTTTTGCGGCAAGGTGTTCAAGAACTGCAGCAACTTGACAGTACACCGGCGCAGCCATACAGGGGAACGGCCCTACAAGTGTGACCTGTGCAGCTACGCCTGTGCTCAGAGCAGCAAGCTAACGCGCCACATGAAGACGCATGGCCAGTTCGGCAAGGAGGTGTACCGCTGCGACATCTGCCACATGCCCTTCAGCGTGTACAGTACTCTGGAAAAACACATGAAGAAGTGGCACGGGGAACACTTGCTGACGAACGAGGTCAAAATCGAACAAGCAGAGAGAAGTTAGGCTAGAGCCCAAGTCCTCCGCGCCATTTTTCCAACAGCTGGATAAGCTGGTTAGCTGGATGATCCTTTCCTAGTTAATTGGTTTTTTGAGTGTTTTGATGTTTTTTTCTTTTTGTCTAAGAAACTGCCAACTGAGAAATAATAGCAGGAAAATTGAATTGGCGTCTCCTTTTCAAACCGTCAATCTGAGGATTAAGCAGTGGTGAATATATGGAGCCTTTAACTGTGCAATAATTTCTATTTATTGGATTTCTGTAATAATGTTTGGCATGTGCTGGTACATTTATTGTATTTCTTTTTTTTCCGTTTCCTTTGTTTCACAATTTCCAGGGTTTTGTTTGGAAAAACCCAGGTGACATCCTGAGATTTTCATTTAGCAAACAGAATACTATTGTCCTGAAACGATACTGTAGTCCGCAACTTAGAGAAAATAGTATATTCGAGCTGTGTGGATGATTTCTTGAAGAGAAGCCAAATTCAATCTTAGAAAGCTACTTTTCTTTTTTTGCTTTTATACCTGGTAGATGTATGAGCGAATAACAATCTTTGAAAGCTGTATTACTGTGGGAATCTTAAATATATCAGTATGATTGGATATTTTGAGGTCAATAAAATAATATTTAATTTTTGTTAACTGAAATTGCAGACCAGAATTTAGATAACTGATCATTACAAGGGTAGCTGATTTCAGGTACAAAATACTCATCCGTATTTAGCATGTTGTCTTGATCCTGGCGGTACAGTAGGTTATTTACAGACTGTTTACGTTAAAATTAAATGTGCGCCTAAGGGGCATCGATTATGGGTAGCCCCCTAGCCCCCCTTCTCCAGTGTTATGGGTTTGTTTCTCACCCCTGACTCTGTCCATGGGGTGTACTATTATTCCCAGGATAGGTTCTGGGCTCTCCGCAACCCTGTGTCAGGTTAGTGGCTGTTGAAGACTTGTGACGACATGCTCCCACGCTATGCTGCCGTACACAGCTGCACTTTGTGTTTCTCATAGAGACGACATACCTGAATTTTCTGTATTTTGTGTTACAGTAAAACCGCCCCTATTGTGGGAAAGCTAGACAAACTGGCCAGCAAAACCGGTAACCTTGCGAAGGATGTGACAGACTCACCTGAAGTATCTTCCTCATTTCTAAATTGCTTGTACGTTGATGTCACCGTTTTGACACTCACTGTCTCTTCGGTGTCTTCTGGTCCCCTTTATAATATAATCGGGATGGAAATGAAAGCGGTCTGGCCCTACCATTCAGTGACACATTTTTCATTTTATCCTCAGTGTGTATTTTCATATATTCATATAAATATTTCTGTTCAGTCTGAGAAAAAGTGAAAAGGTATTTAGTGAAAAATGGTCCTATGGCAGCATTTATATATTACAATAAAAAAAGAAAAAGATTTAGCCTAAGTGCAGATCCCACTTTAAAAATTGACGAGTCAAGATTTTAAAAAGAAAAAAAAAACAAAATCAGTAAACTTGCAACGCAATATTTATTCTACCCTAGTATAACTGCCCTTTTGTGGGAAAGAGTGATGACAGTCGATATGTAGCACTGAGATATATTGGCCTTCACTCTTTTTCCCCATTTATATAATTTTTAGTAAAAGTGTAGGCATATACAAAATATATAAATATTATTAATTGATATGACAGTAAAATGTTTCTGACATTCCGTTTTACTGAGTGAGTAATTGAGTTGGCATCCTTTATGCAGTCTCAGAATTTGCACAGTAGCAGTATTCGACAGAATAATTTGAACAGGTTCTAAAAAGTATTTTCCTTTTTTCAGTTGATATTTTCTGTGAAGTGTAGTTGAACGTAGATAATTAATGACGTGAACAATGCACTGCTAAACATTTTGAGTTTATTAAAGATTGACTTTAGCGAACACCACTTTGCCTAATTCAAGATAAAATGCATTATTTAAAAAAATAATGCGTCTCACCACGTTTATTCCTTACCTGACCGGTCGCCCTACATCATAGAAGTTCTAATTGAAAAGAAGACTCGCACTTTATAATTTGCTGAGTACAGCTGAGTAGGAAATTACATTCGGTAGTCTTGCAAACGGGCCTGGAAAGGGAAAGACGACAGGGACTCAAGTGCCAGTATCACTAGGTGTGACTTTATCTATCCTGGCACTATAAAATACAGTAAATTTACCTGTACAGTCTCTGCACAACCTGCTGAACTTTCTTTAAATTGTCTCATGACACAAATTTGTGCCAAGTTAATATATATATATATATATATATATATATATATATATATATATATATATATATATATATATATATAAAAGATTATATATATATATATATATATAATCTTTTTAAGAAAGATAATGAGTAGTCGAAAAATCCACATAAATCTAATTTGCATGCAATTTTTCTATGCTCGGTAAGCGTGTAAGCGCAAGATGCTGCGGAAAAAGTGTGCGCGCGTGACTGCGCGTGTGTCTGTGCGAGAGCAAGCACGTGATAGGGCGCGTAAAGCGGTACTGTATTCCTCACTTCAGGAAAGACTGCATCCCTCTGTAGAAATGTTACCGGAGAGGATAGATATTCTAGAGAAAAACTGCAAAAACTTTAGGAAATAGTGCACTCTGTCTTAAAATACGTTTACAGTATTGAAACAAGTACAACGGTGAAACGATACATGTATTTGTGTTAAAAAAAATCAAGTATTCTTTTCCAGATTTGCTTATAATTTTTTCGGACACCGTAATAGCTATGTGTACATTGTTTTTTGTACCTTTTTGTTCTGTTTTTGGTGACAAGGGTGTTGGTAATTATAGTAGATATAATAACGTCCTCGTTTACTGTAAAAGGATACCAGTATTTGTAATATCGATTGATGCCAGGGGCATTTTTGAAAAGCGGAGAAAAAACATCAAACTTTTTATTTTCTTTTCTTTATTCTTTTCTTTATTTCTTTAAAATTGTGGGACTATTGATTTATTTGTCACTATAATTGTAAAAGTTTTGGGTTTCAGTAAAACATTTATTCTGCTATGGGTGTAAAAAAATTAAATCATAGCTGTAAAAAGAAAAAAAAACTTGGGAAAGAGGGCCAACTGCATACAAACCACACAATAAAAATCCGACTTACTTCTTTGCAGAAAAAAAACACTGCCAGACTATAAATTCCCTTATGTTTCTTCTCTTAGAATGGATTTTCTCAACTATTGGTTTAATTTTTTTTAGAGTATGTATTTTTTACCTTGCACATCCTTTGTAAAGATGGTACTGAAAGTACCTTTTCTGTCATTTTCTTTCTGAAAGGAGCGCACATAATTTAAAATCTTAAAAAAGACCTTTTTTTTTCTATTTGGCATGATGAAATTGTGCAAAAAGTGACTTTGTATTCTTGAAAAGATTCCTACTGTACAGAAAGCTATTGTTTAACAACCTCTTGCAAAATGCAAAGTAATATGTCTTTGTTTTACTCGTATATTCGTTTAAAATATTTTTGTAACTATGATCGCCTTGTTTTGATTTTTGATTTCACATTCTGGATTCCTGACAGCACTGAGTGCAGCCTTTATGCTCTGTGCGACCGCTGTCCATTGTCATCACTAATGTGTGAAAATGTTTTTGTTGCTGTTGTCATGTTTCTTTAAATTTTTTTTGTTTTATTTTTATTTTTTCGTTAGCACCTGCCTCCTGTTCTCCTCAGCATGACGAGAGCACGAGCTGAGATCCGGCTCTCGCTGTAGCCCCTTTCTCGCACGCCGGCCCAATCCCCCGTAAACCCCGGGACAGCGGCGCGAGCGGCGTTTCAAGTTTCGACAAGAACGGAGGGGGGGGGGGGAGACAGTGCGGCTCGGCACGTCGACGCGCTATGCACTATGCATGCTGACACAATCACAGATATACGTCTGTATATCGTCCATATATATTTTTTTTTAAGTCTGCCGAATGGATGAGGAAGCAGAAGAGGCTGAAAGGCTGGCGTGGTGCGGCAGAGCTCGCAGAGACGCGGCGTGTCTGGAAGGCCTGCCAGATGGACGTGCGAGACCTTCTAGGAACTGGAGAAACAAACCTTTGCCTCGCTCCTCCAGACACGGCCTATAGGATCAACCATTAAAAGAAGAAAAAAATGTTTCTGAAACATTTGGGACGCGCTCATTAAGCTTCAGTGACTTTTTCATTTTATGGTGCAGCCGTAAACGTTTAAAAAAGGAAAAAAAAAATAGACGGCTTCCTAGTGGAGCGATGTTTTGATCCATGCGTACAGCTGTTCCCCCCTCGTGAAGTTTTTCCTGGACCCCAAGCAACGTTCACGCTGTTCAGAGACCCAAAAGAAAAACGTTTACTTTTTGTTTCCTTGTTGTATTTTTGTCGAGGAGCTGGGGGGGGGGGGGGTGAGCATTAAGAGGACACAGTCCTGACCTGAATGACAGAATGAGATAACTCTGGCCCACTGGTCTAACGACTCTTTAGTTTTAAAAACGTGCTTTGCTGCTGTCCGCTCTTCGGTTTTGACATTCCATACCGATCCTCGTTGTCGTTTCCTTAATTTTTTTGTATTTAATGATTATGCAGGGTTGGGATGAAAAGTAAAGCTGTCGTTTTTTTTACATGCCGTAATATGGTGTTCGGGAGTGGGGACC
>JAODKE010000041.1:13952552-13975961 GCA_026779605.1 Mormyrus hasselquistii
CATGAGTAACCAAACCACAGCACACTCCACAATTATTCCCCCACCTCACCCCCCCCCCGGGTGGACATGGGACGTCAAAATGCAGTGCCCTGAACAGTTGGATTTGCAATCAGTGCCATTGCGTGTTCCAGTTTATTTTACCCATAGCGCAATCCAGATGTGGGTTATTTTTAGAGCACAGAAAATGCTTACGGGGGCAGCCTTCTTGTAATCAGTGATGTACAAAGCATACCAAGGTTTATAGGTTATAATAATCATAAGGCTTAGCATGCTGGCTCCATAGGTAGCGCTCTTGCCTCACACCTCCAGGGTTAGGGGTTCAAATCCTCCCCCTGTTTTGCATGTCTGTAGATCTCGTGCTCTTCCTGTGTGGCGTGACCTTCTGGATTCCCTACTTTGCTCTGACATGCAGTTTGGGGAACTGCCATCTGTAAGTGACTCATAGCATGTGAGTGTCCCCTGTCCAGTGCCCACAGTTCGCTACGCCGGACAGGTGACCCTGTGCCACATAAGCAGCTAGGAATACAGGTGAAGGAAAATAATGAGCCTGGATCGAAAAAACAAGAAGGCAGAGGTCTAGCTAACGGAGCGGTATTTGCTAAGACTATTAACGCTTTGTGCATGTAGAGAATAATCGCCTTTGGGGCCAGTGAATTAAGAAGCAGATATATAGCCCATCTGACACGGAGCAGATGAGGCTGCCCCAGACTGCTCTCGTTTGTTTGCACGCATCCTTACAGGGCTGGGCTGGAAATTAAGATTTACGCCACATTATTCCACAAATTATAGCCCACCGCTAAGTCGCTTTCGGAGGCAACGGCGAATGTAAATCTAACAAGGCGGCGGCCGCCTTCGTTATCGAAGCCTGGAGGATCGCAGAAATATTCAAATGCGAGCGCGGCCCACAAATGTCCTGATGGGAGCAGGAGGGCAGAGCCGCTCAGCCATGTCGCTAATTAATGAAAAAAGGGGTCGCAATTATTAGCATAAGAGATATCTGATATGTCTCCCTCTCTCTTTTTACGAGGACGTAATCAAAAGCGTTTAAGGTTTCACGTGGTGCCAATCATGCATTAATCTCTGGGTCCTTCTGCCTCGTTCTGCGGGCACCGTATTACCAGTAATAACATATCGGGGGTAATCACGCGCGGAGAGTACGGATTCCTCGAACCGGGATGGAGTTGTAAGAGATAATGTATTCCAAGCCAGACCAACTGCTGCTCGCCGACGGAAAGGGGGGGAAAAAGCGACTCGGTTGAGTAACTGTAATAATTGGAAAATGATTTTGATAGCCTGAAACAATCTAACATATTACAGAATTTTATTAAAATAATATCAAATCAAATTAACTGCCAATCCGTAATGAATTAGGTTACAAGGTAGGCAGATATTAATCGGCCTTGGCTCCCGAGGGCAGGAGTGACAGGGAGAGAGAGAGTCTGTGTCTGTCTATGTGTCTATGTGGGTCTCTGTACATGTATGTATATATACACGTGTGTGTCTGTGTG
Source organism: Mormyrus hasselquistii (assembly GCA_026779605.1). NCBI lineage: Eukaryota > Metazoa > Chordata > Actinopteri > Osteoglossiformes > Mormyridae > Mormyrus > Mormyrus hasselquistii. Next base: position 13,954,061 of record JAODKE010000041.1, read on the forward strand.
TCCCTCTGCATGATGGTTGGGGTGGGGGCAGGTTTAATCTGCCATTCAGCCTGGTGAGTCAGCCTGGCAACATGGTCCTACTTTCATGCATCCAGCTCAATCCCAGCATGCTGACTGGCCCCTGGCTCCCGGGGGGGGGAGGAGCCTGACCAAAATGCCAAATCGTGCCCCCCCTCCCACTGGGGCCAGATCTCCCCCCACCATGGCCCAAGCCTCCTCTCCAGTGGCCTCGCCGCACACATCTGGATCACTTATATCCAATCAGGCTTTTTTCTGTGCTTTGGAAATTATAATCAGATGCCTGGCTCAGTTGTGTTCGGGCATAGAGGGGTGAAGAACCCCCCCCCCCCCCTCCCATATCCCCCAAGTGGTGAGACCCTCAAGTGACAAGATCCTCCAGTGTCTTATGGGACAGAACTCTTGTCCCCCCATGAGCCGTGTTCTGTCCAGGGCTGTCCTCCGTCTCTGGAGCCATGTACTGATTACAGGGCCTTGTGAGAAAAATGCTAAAAAACAAGATTTCACCACACAGGAGATGCGGCCCACTGACCATGCCTTGGAAAATTAAAGGGAGCAGGGGAGAGAAAAACTTTGGACGTGTTGGGAACGTATTGTTAGAATTCAGTTTGTTTTCAGAGATTAAGCTGTCAAATAAGTGGTCTGGCGCCAGCTCAATCTCTTAAGCCGATCTAGAAAAAAAGAAAAGATCTGAATAGGGCTAATAGATGGGGCTTAGCAAAATGCAGAGGAAAGAGGGCTTTTTCCTGGTTTAGGATCACTTTACCTGGATTTGGCTTCACGTTGAGGGTGGATTAGCTTTGCCGGTCACTGACATGCTACTTTATACCTGGGTGAAAGCTCACAAGCGACACGGGTCCGTTCGTCACCACTGATCAAAAAAAAATATATATCCTTGATGTCAGAAAGTGAAGTGTCCGGCACCAGAACGACGGACAACCTGTGGGTGTCGAAAGGTTCCGGTTCCCTCAACTCTCTCTCCGCAATGCTACAGATAGGAGATTAGAGGGAGGTGGAGATGACCTCAAGGCCCACCCAAAGTTAAATTGTATTTTTATTTTTTGCTTTCTGCTGAGGTATCTGAAGCTTGCTCTATCTCTCTAACTCTCTGTCTCTCTCTCTCTCTCTTTCTCTCTCTCTCTCTTTTTCTCTGGACTTTTGAAAAAGCGTGTTTAACTTGAGTCAGGCAGCGCTGTTGTGTTTCTTATCCACCTGTTTGTTAATTCCTCTTACCATGGGAGTGTGCATTTGGGCAGATTTGGGCAAGAATGAATAAATAATTATACGAAAAATAATGACAGAAAACTTGGGGGAAACTTGTTGTTAGCGGAAAAAGAGGCACTTCACACACTCCTGCCGCCTTCCTGATCTGAAAGAGAAAAATGTTTTTCTTTCTTATCGTTTTTAATTAGTATTTTGAAAGTCCCCCCCCCCCCCTGCTTTATTTAAGTCTGCAGTTAGGAGAGGCGGATTAAAAACCTCAGAGGAAAGACAAGGGAGTTGAGACACAGGGAGAGGGAGGACAGCTCATTTTTATGCAGGCAGAGGGAGGACAGCTCATTTTTGATCCGAGGGGGGCTTTGCAGGCCAGGGGGTGACAGCTGTACTGTCTTGAGCCTGGATTTGAATTTGAATTCTATCTAACGATGCAGCTATGCACGAACTTGGCAGGGCGATCTGGTAATCTCCTTGACACAAATGCCTGGTCTTCTCTTATGTGCCCTCTCAGAGATTTGAGTAATTAAAGTTAAATTGAAGGAATAAAAAAAATATATCCTTTCCGCACCAAAGCTGCCTTCGTAAAGCCAAGTGTGAATAGTCAGGGTCGTCTTTAAAACTGTAATCCCAAATGCTGTTTCCCCTGTTAACAGGGGTGCCAAACTCGGGAAGCCTCCAGACAGTAATAATGTATGGGTACAGTTCATTCACCTTGGCTTTAGGACAACATGTTTAAGAAATGAAAAGGAGAAAGGATTTGAAGGGACAATTCCTTCACCTTTAATGAAAATAAAGGGACCGTCCTTCCTTTGCTCCGTGGTCCACCTCGGGATGCAGAAAAAGACAGGCTGGGGTCAGCATCTGCTTGTTTTGTTTGCTTGTTTTCCCCAGAATGAGATACACGATTGTTTACACATAAGATGATATTCGGAAAGCACTTTCACATTTGAATATTCATGCGAGTATTCGACGCTGATTATCCGTGGCATCATGTTTATTCAACAGTTTGTCTGAGCATAGGAGTGAGTGTTAATGTATGTTTACCTTAATCTGTTCGCGTCGCTCCTTCCACAAAACTGTGCTGCACTCTGCCCACAAGACGGATGATCTTTAATTGTCACTAAACGAGCGAGACCATAGGTAAGTCCTTAAATTCCCAGTTATGGTACCATGCTGGAAAGAACGTCATAATGAGATCCTGCGTGTCAAATACACACACACACACACACACACTCACACACGCACACGCATACACCTCTTACCTTATTTCTTGAGGTTGTTTATAGCTAAGCTTAACTTGAAAAAAAAAAAAAACAATGCAAATAATTTTATTTGGAAAAAAGGAGTTTGTTTAGGGAATCAGGGACTGTAGCTGCTGTTGTCCTATTATTTGAAAATAAATGGCAAAGGTGCTAAAATAATTGAAAAATAATTAGCAGCATACATCTATTGTATTAAATAAACACATTTAGAAACCTCGCATAGATTATGAGTGCTGTGGTGGATTTCACGCTTCCTGGCAAGCCGTCCCCGGTGGTGCGATGTGGACCACCAGGGGCCAGCGCACATCACCTCATACATCCTTAAATGTTACTATAAGAGTGTCTGTCTTCTAATTGACTAAATTAAATTAATTCAAAGTAATAGGTACAGGTAAGCAATAAGACCAAAGATAAGCATTTATTTTCATAACGGATTAGCAAAACTGCTCTCTGGCGGGCGCAAAGAATTGTGGGTAAATTGTGTAGTGGTGAAATCAATCAGACATCACAACAAATTGTTACTCTGACCAGATCTGATCAGATTCTTCTGCTGGTTGGCAAATCGCTTTTTAAGTTCTGTACCTTACGCACTGAAAAGACGCTGGAAAACACATTAACTGGATATTAAAGTATTTCATAAATGATTTTACAGGATAATGGAAAGTGCAGGGCCTGCTTTTCACATGGAGACTCTCTGCAGACAAGCTCCGTATCCCTGCGATTAGAGGAACAACACCACAGGGGTAATGTCAGGTTTCAAAAAAAGAAAAGCATTATGGGAGATTGGGGGGTTTGGACATCAGGACTACGGTGGTAACCTGTGTGGGCTTTGTCTGAGCCCAGCCACAGGCTTTACTCGGTCTGCTGCCGCAGACGGCAAGGCGGCCAGGCTGGTCGGCAGGCGGTTGAGCGTGACAGACCCACATGAAAGCCGGAACGCCGCGCCTTGATCCACAACTCTCCCTACCTGTCCGGACACACCTGAGAGAACCCACTGCCCCCTCCTCCGCCCACCAAAATAACAAAAAAAAAAAAAAACAAGCTCTGAAGGGACTCAGACAAGCGTCTGGGTTTGGAGTCACCCCCCAAGGCTACAGTTTTTGCCTCCGTCTCAAAACGGGGCAGGTGGGGGAGGGGGACGGAAGTGTTCAATAGCGTTAGGAAACAGTTAAACCAATTATGATTTATTATGATTTTAAAGTGCCTTCAAAGTAACAGCTGTTCTTCTTTGGGATGGACAAAACTTTTTGAAACACCCTCAGCAGGAGCATTATGACTGCAATGGTCTGGATCAGACTGCAGTTTAATAGATACCTGTTTGGAGTAATTATCCGTGCTTTCCTATCCTAGATACGCCTTTTTTTTTTATTTCTTTCCGTATTTTCCCATGATGCTATCTTCTGCCTCCCAATGTTTGGAAACAGTTCTAGTCTCCACATGAAAGCCCATAATCCACAAAAAGACCCTTAACATGACTTGTGGGTAACGGTTTCTGCTGAAGTAAAATTATCCATGGCAGCATAATTATAGGGATACATACATATATATATGTAATATGTATAAATTTATTCAATGGTATGCCTCTCTTGACCCCAGAATTTGAAATATGGCCGCTTCACAAATTTGATCAAGAACATTCATAAATAGACGAAATTCATGATTAAGGACGTCATCGTGAACATGACTGAAACTGAGAACAATCACTGAGCGTGAAGCACTGTCATTAAATGTGATGCTGTTTTATGTGAAGTGTAATCGTTTATGCTTTATGCTCTCTCTAGGATGGGAAAGACTGTGTGCTTTTTGTGGACTTTGTCATTAGTCACCCATATTCTTTTCCCTTTATTTTCTTGAAATAATAAGCTCCTAAGTCTTTTTTTCTTTTTTTTCGAAGGACGAGGAGTCAGGGCTTGACTTGACTTGATGCTCTCCTGAGGATACAATATGAACAATGCAACATGAGTCTTTGACCTTTGTGTTAACTTTACCTTTCAGGCGAAACTGATATCTGAAAGTTGCTGAACAACAGAGAAACCATCTTTTTTTCCCCTTCAACCAAATCGGGCCAGTTACTTTGGTAATGTTCCAAAAACTGGATATGGAAGTAATGAAACTCATTTTTAAAAATTTTTTTCTCCCTATAGGTGTTTGACCAGCCCATACTTCTTTCAAATGGTTTTATAGGCTCTTTCCAGGATTTTTCTAAAACTTTTTGCCTGGAAGAAAAATATCACTATGACTTAATAACAGCACGGAGCTGCTAAGTGCTGGCTAGTACATCAGCAATATAAGGTCCTACCTCCCTCACCTACTGTTTACTATGGACAATGCATCCTGTGTATAGATACATACTGTGTTTGAGTTGTTTCACGTTTACACTTTATATGTGATGATTAAATTGGCCTGTTGGTATAATTTGGCCTGACTGACCACAGAGCCCCCCCCTCCCCTCCACCCTCTCAGATGCCCCTCCTGCCCTCACAGATGCCCTGGGGGCAGGGAGTACTGACAATCTGCCAAAGTGACACACCACAGACTGCTATGTGGGAAAACGGCAGAGGCTGGCACCTGGCAGTCAAAGGGAGATGTTAGCACTGAGGGCATTCAGCACATTCATGCTCAAGGAGCCTCTTTAGGGAACCTTCACAGCCTCAGCCATGAGAGACAAGCCCAACTTAGAGCTGTGAAAAAGGTGTGATTAAAATCCTTACAGGGGGTGTTTTACCTAATGAGAATTTAGTTACAGCCAGGAATGATTCATATTTCTCCCTAATTTTGTTTTAAATAGACATTTTCCCTCGGTTAACGTGACGCAGACCTACACGCGGTGCTCCTTTTATGTGGACGTTTCATGCAGGGTTTATGTGTGTTCGAAAAACGAACGACACCATTCCCTATGGGCCTTTAAAAACAAAACATTTACTAGACAACATCGGGTAACAAATGTCCCCGTTCTGTTTATAACTTGTCTTTAAATTAAGTAAACTCTTGGCTTAGAGGCTTAATAAACTAGCTGGGAGACAGGCCTTAGAATATACTGCGGGCGTAATAACTGTCACGCAATCGCCCAGCGAAGTGCAGGACAAGCCAGCCCCAGAAGCCCGTATTTATCAGGGTATTGACTTTCTGTCTGCCGTGTCGTGAACTCTTTTGTCATAAACGGGAGCACTCAGCGCAAGTGCTGCGATCGATGAGAGGAAAGATCTGTCAGTTTCTCTCCCAGACAGCGCCCACCTTTCTCACAGCCACTTAGAGATGTGGAAGACAGGCAGCTTGTGATGGAATCTGGGCTCCTAAACGGGAGAGCCTGTTTTTGAGGCATGTTTTGGATCCAGCCGGATGTAAATTAAATAGTAAAGCAGGACTTGCATAAAGCTGGTCGCTGTGGGGGCACCTGCCTGCTAATTCACCTAATGCCCAGAGGGGACCTGGAGTATTTTTCCAGTGCTCATTTTCAGCTCTAAGTCGATGATTTCCTTGGTCTTCAACTGCTACAGGAATGGGCCTTGAATGCGCCTCTCTGTATTGCTTTATTCGTCTCCAGGAACGTATCCAAACCTGAAAATGTCTTAACAAATAGCATAAACCCCAGCTGTCAGCTGTCTGCCATAAGGGGCAATAATGGTCAGAATACAAAGGATCTCAATGCCTACTTTAGACAAACTGTTAAAACAGTTTACACTCGTGCAAGAAAAAAGGAAAATAACTTTAAATATCCACTTAAATGTGTCATCATGCCATAATATATCTCTGAAAGATTAAAAAGTTTTCTCTATTATTCCACAAATTAAATACACATTTAATGTTAGAAAACATTAGAGCTAAGAAACATTTAATGTTATAAAACACTACGGAATGTTCTCTCCACAGAGATTCCTTCAAATGAGTTATTGTAAGAAGTGAACTTTACTGGTCTGTAATTAACAGCTAATTAATACTATCCTCCCACATAGATCGAGGCTCTCAGATGGCAGTGTGACGCTTACAGAAAGCCCAAATAAACGGGCCACATCTGCCCTTTGTGCTGGCTATTCCTCTGTGGTTTTCAGGAAGCAGACTCTATTACCTAAAGGTACTACAGCTGACCCTTCGTGGTACAGATGAACATTTCTGACTTGGAAGTCCAAAAATGAATTGGTCTTGTTGAACTGTATAATGGATCTACACCTGGAATGATAGTGTGTGTATGTGTGTGTGTGTGAGTGTGTGGGCGGGGCTTAGAATTAAAAACAGACCCCCCCCCATTTCCACACACAGCATATAATATAATGAGTAATGAATTGTGATTGTATCATTTTGCTACACACGTCTGTATATCATCACATGTCAAGATGAAAGGACACAATGTTTAACCAGCACCATGTTTCGTCTATGGATGGTGGCTAGCTGCTGACTGGTGATTCTTGGGCTCCTAGAGCCCTTTAAGTTGTTTTTTTACAACCGCTAGGTAGACTGTCAATGTAAAGAGAGAAAAGCTGGGGACCCAAATGCAGCGAAATGAGGTTTATTTTCAGAATCAGCAGGCAGAATTAAGAATCAGCAAGTGAATATCTTTGTCCAGAGGACGTAGGCGAAGAGATGAAAAGCCGGGGAGGTCAGTCCTACAAAAATACAAGACAAAGGAAGTAAGAATTAAAGAGTACTGACAGGACAGGATAGGACAGGACAGGACAGGATGGGATGGGAATGGACAGGACAGGATGGGATGGAAAGGGACAGGACAGGATAGGACAGGATGGGATGGAAAGGGACAGGATGGGACAGGACAGGATAGGACAGGACAGGATGGGACAGGATAGGACAGGATGGGATGGGAATGGACAGGACAGGATAGGACAGGATGGGATGGAAAGGGACAGGATGGGACAGGACAGGATAGGACAGGATGGGATGGAAAGGGACAGGATGGGACAGGACAGGACAGGATGGGACAGGATGGGACAGGATAGGACAGGATGGGATGGGAATGGACAGGACAGGACAGGATGGAACAGGATGGGACAAGACAGGAAGGATTGCATGAATGACAGAAAAAGCAGGCTCAGCATTTCAATATCTCGCACTGAGGATCTGGACCAGCAAGAACAGATGTGGTAAATGAGGTTAATTGATAGTTAACTCGCAGTTAGCATGAGGGTCCCAAGTCAGATGCTTTTTGATGACCTCTCTGACTGATGGAGTGCTGCAGAGATCATTGCTTTTTTGACCAGTTCTTGCAACCTCACGTGAGAACTCTGAAGCTTTTTTAGAGTGGTAATTGGGTTCTGGGTCACCTCCCTAACTAAGTCTCTTCTTGCCCAAATACTCAATTTCAGTTGGTTCCAAACTTCTACAGTATGATGGAGGCTACTGTGCTCCTGGAAACCTTCAGAGCACCAGTCTTGGATACCCTTTTTCAGATATTTGCATTTACACAGCTTGATCACAGGGGGCTACAGAGAGCTCCTAAAAGGTTTTGACTCTTCATGCATTCTGAACTGTGGAACCAAATAAAGCCTTTCTAAACCATGTACAATCAATTGAATTTGCCACAACCAAGTTCTAAAGACATCTTCAACAAAAGAAAGATCAAAAAGAATGAGCAAGAGAAACAGGACGCATCTCGGTTCATTTGGCAGTGTCATCTTAAAGGGTCTCAATAGTTGTTTTTTTATGGTATTTTAAAGCAAATGGTATTTTATCACATAAATGATACTTTATGCAATTTTATTTTTTCTAAATTTCCATTTTTGTTTTCTGGGGCATTGTGTGTCAGTTGATGACAAAATGGAATTCATTCCATTTTGAAATAAGTCAACAACACGACAACGTTTGGCAAAAGTTCAGGGTGCATAATATCTTCTAAGGGTTCTGTATTCATGCAGCATTTTTCATTCAATGTGATTTACAGATAAAGAGGGCTGAGGACAAAATGACAGTAATTACAGTAAGTTGCAATAAATACAAGCAGGCTTCTACCATGGTTGTTGGACGTTCTGTATGGTGGAGTTTCCAGTTATTGATAGCATGTGCTATCTGTTTGTTTATGCAAATGTTAGTCCAATGCCAGGGGCTGCCCAGGCAGAGCCAACGAAGAAAGCTGTTGATGATTGATGGTGTGGACATTGCTAGACGGAGCTGATGAATGATCTTGGCTGCGACCCCCTGTCATGTCAAACATTGGGGTCAGGGGTCGAAGGTAAGGCTTGTTAATCTTGCTGCCGCGGGAAGCTTCAGTGTGTAGGTGATCCGAGTCCAGTCTTTAAATTAAATTCTGTGTATCAGTGCACCAGACTGTTATGTATGGCCAGGGCACAGAGTGGGAAAGCAGGGACAAGACTCCAAGTGTCGGGCAAATACGGGGTTTAATCAAAGGCAGGACATGATCGAAAGACAACCACACCACAAATAGTGTCAATGACCGGACTGGGGAAACATACTCTAACACAGACTTAAATGCACAGGACTAATCAACAATAACGAGAAACAGCTGGTAACAAGAGGATTCCACAAAAGGTTGCAAGGGGGCGTGGCACACAGGAGGATCGGACGAAATGACACAGATGCATCCCTGCTTAGCCATTAGTTTAAAAAAAGTTCTCAATAGAAACAGACAAATTACTAAGGTTAAGGAATATAGATGGAGTCCGAGAAGAGAGTGACAGGTTAGTCAGTGGTTAAAGAACATGGATGACGTCCCACGAGACATTGATGGAGAAGTCTTAGGAAAAGAATGTTTGTTTGACAGGAGTTTACGGTTCACTCTTGAGACTACACAGGTGCGATTGTCAGCTACTTCTGTCAGGTGATATTTTCGCTTTTGTTTGCACGTGATTATGATTACTTGGACCTTATCTGAGTTGCATTGCCTCTCCACAGCGTCTCGGAATACTGGTGAAACTACCATTAATCTTTTACACGGAAATGGAAACTCCAAGAAAATGAAACATTCTTACCAAGGATCTAAACAGGGTTTCAACTTCAAGCCAAGTGGGGACTCAGTGCAAATCAAGCCAATCCAGTCGGCGAGCTGCAGGTTTACTGCTAACCAAGAGGTGCTCCCTCGAGAAGATAAAATCTTCAGCAATTTCTCTAGTAAAATCGTTTCTTTTCTTCAGTCTCTGATGAACAAATCTCTTTTACTTTGCAATTTTATAATGGATAACAACCCTGATCTGGTATTTTTAACGGAAATCTGGCACAGATAAACTGATTACTTTTCTCTTAATGAGGCTACACCAGCTGGATGCAAATGCTTTGAAAAAGCCCATATTCATGGTCCAGGAGACAGACTCGCTGTGCTCTGCTGAGAGTTTCCAAACTTTCCTCCATCTGGGTTGTCTCTTCCTGTTACTGAGACATTTTAGTGCTTTAGCCTGAGAGTAACAGGTAATATCTTCATTTTCTGGTTATATATCATGCTCTTAAATCAAACCCTGTATTTTTAGATCTTTAGATCTGACTTTTGTGCATCAAATCCCATCCCTGTTCAAACAAGCAATTGGCACTTAATTATTGAAGAACCCAAATCTTAATCACAACTTATTCTCCGGTTACTACCCGATCTCTAAAATCCCTTTTATTGGTTGCTGATCAGTTGCTGCCTCACATGAGCTCCCATAATCCCCTATCATTTCAATCAGGTTTAGATCATTACACAGTACAGGTACCATCGTTGTGAAAGTTACCGATCGCTAGCTAATGGTTGCTAACTCCTACAATCCTCATGTGTCTCTGTTTCTCAGCAGCCATTGACAGAATAGATCATAAACTCTTGTGAAGATTAAAGGATTACACTGGTCTACCAGATATTGCTCTAAAATGGTTTTCCCCTGATATCTCTAATAGACAAGCTTGCTCTGACTGTAGAAACTAGGTCAGATATGCCGTGGTGTCCCCCAAGGGTCAGTGTTGGGACCCTTTCTCATTTACCTGATCCCTTTGGGCTTGATAATCTGTCATTGTACATTAACACCCAACCTAATGACTACACTGTCACTGAGAAGCTAAACAGTTTGGATAAGATCCAGTATCAGATGAGTCGTAATTTCCTCATGCTCATCAGTGACAAAACAAAAGCCATATTGATTGGAACCCCTAACCACGTTTGGGTTACTTGATGGGGATGCTATCCCTCTGTATCAAGAGGTCACAAATCTTTAGTGATTTTAGTGATTAAAAAACTAGTGATTAATTAAAACTATGTTATTTTTATTTTGTTGCTGTTTTTGTTATGGTCATTCATTCATTCATTCACTTTCCAACCCACTTATCCTTCTGGAACCTATCCCGGAAGCTACGTGCACAAGGCGGGAAACAACCCAAGATGGGGGGCCAGCCCATCGTGGTAATAAAAATTATTATTATTATTATTATATTGCTGATGTTGTTGTTGTTGCTGCTCTTATTTATTTATTCATTTATGTAATTTTTTTTTTGTTATTGGGCAAAGAACTAAAATGCAGTCCTTCGGTCCGTAAGAAACGCACCTTCTATTAATTCAGTAATATTGACATGCCACATCAACGGCCGCAAAACTGTAAGCTGTGCAAATTTCTTTGCATTTTTTTGAGTAAAAATATCTGATAAACAATGAAAAATAATGCATGACTAGCGCTCTTCTTCCTGGAACTCCTTCAGATGCAACTGAACACAATTACAGTATTAATCTGACATACCTATTGACGTGAAACTCATTTTCAAGGCACAACGCTAAATGAAAACAACAATTGTAAAAGTGAGAGGCCTTTAAACTGTAATTATGTATTTATTTACACACCATCCCTTTGGCAGCTTATTATGTAATTACGGCCTTCCTGGGTTTTGGGAGTGAGGAACGGAAAGGTTCGGCAGCCATCGTCATGGAGACAGGTCTCTCCTCGAGGGTCTTAGCTTCTCTCTGACATAATAGCACCAATCCCAAGGAGGTCCACCTCATACTACGTTCTATGTCCAACAGAGAAACCTCCATTACGGTCCAACGCACCCCTTTTTAACATATGAGAAATATATTTAGCTAAAATGTAAAACATGAAGCAGCATACTTAAATATTATTATTTTCCCGATTTAAAGCTGAAATGCGGTGTCTCTGTGCACCTGACTGTGTCGATAAGCTACTTCCCTGACACACTTCGCTTACACAGTGAAGATGTCGTGCCACATAGAAGTAAGTCTTTTTGTTCTCCTGGAGTTGACCACCTTCTGGGTAATTTGCAGACTGGTACGCAGTGTCCTAGAACGCGCACTTTGACACCCAGTGCTGGCACAGAGATGGGCGTCTGCATTTCAGATTGCCCTCACCGAATTATGTGCTCCAGGTAAACTCATGCTCCGCACTGCCGTTAAATCCTAGCATTAAGGCTCGGCAGCTGGATTTCTGCCCCAAGTTTTACCAGCTGCCACACAATCTCCTGCTGAAACACACCCCCATGCCTGCCTCCCTCACACACAGGCCCCCCCTGCCTGCCTCCCTCACACACAGGCCCCCCCTGCCTGCCTCCCCCACACACAGGCGCATTCTTCACCCCAAATGGCAGACAGCATGCATGCCATTTAAACCACAGAACAAACCAGGGACACAGCAATAGCGATGATATGTCTATGGATAATCATAATCACAATAAAGACACAACACATCAGGATCCTGTGCTAAAGTAATACAAAGAAAAAGATTCTGGTGGAAGATCCAAGCAAAGGGAAGCTGTACTATTGTACATATAAATAAAAATACAACTGAAAAAAATATAAGAATGACCATACTTTTGTCACATGTGCACTTGGCTCTGCTACCTTCCTCTCTACCAATGAAATGCCCCGGAGCACCTGTACAGCGTCTCCACCCCTCTGCTGGAATGTTCAGTCCGCCGCTGTGGTGGTGGTGGGGGGGGGGGGGGGACGAGTCCACGCTCAAGTACACGCCCGTTTTGTGGGAGTGGTACATCCCTGTGGGGAGCCGGGAATCGGAGAGGGTCCTAGGGGCGTGGCTGACCCCTGAAAGGTCGTGTTTGGACAAGTAAATGTCTGAACAAAGGCCTCAGCCCCAAGGATTTGGCTCTGTCTGTGATTCGTTATGTAAGAAACCGCGATGAAAGATGCAGAATATCAGCGATTATTTTCACTGTTGTTGTTTGCATTACTAGTAACACTCATCTTTGTTCAAGAGCTGTATGGTTAATAAGCTCTGGTCAGGGACTCTTTTAAAAGGTATTTCACCCTGCCAAACTAGCTTAAATAAAATTTTGTGACACACAAATGAAAAAGGAGAACAGACAATGCTACAGTAAGAATAAAATTGGCAAAAAGGATGGTAAAACAAATGTTTTACTTAACCTGAACTAGCAACAACATTTGAATAATTTTCTATAAAAGCTTCTAGCAATTTGTGGAAATACAGAACTGTGAAGCCCATTACAGGAAACCCTAGGAATGTCAGGCCATAGTGGAACACACACTCACACACAGTCACACCTATATAAATATAATACAGTTACCCCTTCACGTTAGCGAGGGCTATGGGGAGCCGATCCACTGCAATGTGACAATCTGCAAAAAACACTAGGGCTCCCCTGACCTCAACATAAAAAGTCTATTTATTACCAATTTCTAAACAAACAGCACAATACTCTACACTTTGCGTCTTATTTCCCATCATGACCTTTTTATATATATTATAAACAATTATAGATATGCTGGAATTGTGTACAGTTACCACTGTATGCTGTGGCAGTACTACGCGTTGGACACATTATTAAAAATGCTACATTTACTGCACCGAAATGTTTACAAGTTACTGCGCAGAATGTAAGATTCCACAGTCACAGAGAGGGTTAGCATATGAGTGTGGCTGGGTGCCAAGCCAAAGATGAGAAATGCACCCTAGCCAAGACCTTTAATATTATAGATAAAGTGTGCACTTGCTCTAAGAATTATTATGTACGACTAATGTTCATATTTTATATCATTTTATGTGATCCAAATTATGTTCAGTATTGTTTTTGCTTGAGTGTCATTTGAGAGTTTCTGTGATCTTTTTGCCAGCTCCAAAACCCGTTCCCGTTCGTGCTCTACTTGCGAATAATCGAAACCGCAAATGCGGAAAACCCGAACGTGACGGCGTTACTGTTTTATATTATAATAATAATGATCACAGTGCCCATAATATCCATCCTTCATATCCACCATTCATACAGACATCCATCCGTCTTTAGATAAGTTTTTCTTGTTCTCAAGATGGCACAGCAGTATTCAGTCGCTGTCCTGGACACTCCGTCCAAATACTGATCTCCTTGCATTTCACGGCAGTTTATGGTCTGATTGTACACCTTGCATGTAACAAAAAAAACACTTGCATCTTTGTAAGAGTTGTGGGAGTGAGGATCCATCCATCCATCCATCCCTCCATCCATCTTCTCCAGTCATTAGTGAACATAGACCATTTCTCAAAAAACACAAGGTCCAAGGCAGGGGACATCCAGACCACCACCAGACTCATTGATAATATCTCTGACTAATTCATAATGAAAAATGTGTCCTCTGTGAGCCTCGTCCTCTCATGGGAAGGGATTCATCAGTCTTCATTGTTTCTGAAAAGATTCTTTCCGCAAATTATTATTAGTAATATCATTTTTATTTCCATTTGTTTCTAGTATGATTTCAAATATATTTTTAAGAATAATAATTAAAAATGCGAGGGAAAACGAAGCACAAATTGATCGAAGAAGGTCTTTGTACTTTGGAATGTTCTCGTATCACTTGACCCAATCAGAAGGATACGGTTACAAATCCACACCCAGGCTGACCAGAAGCTTCATTGCTCAGTCATGCATGCAAAGCCTCTTTATTGACTGATGTCAAAAGGCAATCTCTATGGCAACAGGCATGTCTGTGGAGGTCTGCTGTGACAACTTGAGAATGACCTTGACCATACCATAGATCTCTGAGTGAAAAAACAAAACATGCACTTGCCTTTTCAGGGAAATGACAGAGGTAGACATGGAAATCAGAGGGTTATGGAAGTATGCAGCCATGTGAAACAGAAGATATTTATTCATTTATATATTTGGCATCATATGTCGGCTCTGTCCCAAGGGAAGAGAAACTCTGCCGTTGACATTTCACCTATTTTATCAGTAACAGCCCTGTCCCAAACCTGAGAGCGTGTCAGAGCAGCTCCGAATCCGGAGAAGTACCACACCTTGGTATCCACAAGACAGAAGTGCTACAGGGACTGAAATGACCTGGCATACATCCCCAAAGAGCATAGTAGGAATAATTACCCCATAGAAAAAAAATGTGCAAAAAAGTAATATTAGTAGGATAAAAGTGATTGTTTCACAAGGTGTGTTACAGTGCACTATGAAACAGGGATGAGGATAGTAACATGGAGGCGGGAAGGACAGCGGACATGCAAACATTATGAGTGTTTGTACAGGATTTTGGATGGTTAATTAAAGGACTTCAGGTTATAACGTAATGCTCTTGCTGTCTGCCATTGTGTATTACAATACTGCGCAAAGAATGGATCACACTAAAAGTCTGTCCAACAGAGAGCAGGGCTGTACTTTTAGAACTCAGCAGGCCGGCTATCTTAAGAACTTAGGACATCGGCTGGGTTGTACTTCAAGAACTTTATGAAAACATTTCAGCCTCAGTCCTGACCATAGTGAAATGTCCATAGCTGAGCGAGTTTTTAGCACTGACGTATCACCCATTCAAATATGTCCTCTAAACCACTATTGATATTCAGCAGGGCCGTGGACTACAGCATTGTGGGTAAACAGGTAAATGCAGCTTTTTTCAGTGTTCTTTAAGGGGGGGGGGGGGGTTTCCGGGATGAAAAGGTCAATGCCAAGGAGCCTAAAAGCTCGCCAAAGTCACCCTGCCATGACCAACCACAACCGGTCAGCCTTGTTCTTCCTCATTCTTCAGTTAGAGTGTCCTCCAGATGCATAAGTTGTGCATTCAGTGTGTGACGTACTCCAGTCTTGTGCCTTATACTGCCTGACTTAGATAAGCAGTTAGATGATGGATGGATGGATGGATGGATGGATTGGTGTCCTAAGAAGTTATTTTTCACCCAGTAATATGCAGGAAATGACATGATTGCTGTAAAAATTACCAAAATTATATAAATCATACACGCCGTGTCATTCTGGACTTTGTTAACCAAGTCACATAATTTCGGGGAAATTCTTTGTCATTCTATCATTTTTTTTTTTTTTCTTTTTGGTGCGGCACAAAGAAAAATTATATATATAAAAAAAATCAGTCAATAATCTAAAACACCCAGTTAATTTCAATAGGATGGGACTCAGCAGTCGCTAAAATTCAGATTTAATCTCATACTTGCCAGCAAAGGGTCACAGTAACCTAAATCTCTTTAGGTGAATAAACCTCTTATTCCAAAAAAAAGAGGTAGGTAAGTAGTTAACAGGTTTCATTCATGTCGACTCCCTCAAAGTAAAATGAATAACAGGGACATTTTAACCACGTATGCACCATGGGGATGATTACAGGAAGTGGGTGATGTACAACCAGTGCTGGCTGGACTTTTGGGCTGTGTGACTTCAGGCCCGGAAAGTCTCTCATCATCCTCTCCCAGCCGGGTCGGCCTCAGTGGCAGAAACACCGTAGCCTGTTATTAAACTGCGAGTGACACCGGCAAAAGCTGTAATTCGAGCAAGTCCAAAATGCTCCACTTTGCGTCTCACTCATAAATTAATAGAGAGCGATATTGCTTGAAACCAAACCCTCATGGCTACGCAACGAAAAGGAAACTGGAAAGAGGCAAAAGAGAACCGCAGTGCCCAAGTTTCATGCTGAATCGCACGTCTTTACGACGACTGTCCTGTTCAGTTTCATGGGAGTCGACCTAGCGGTGAGTGTCAGGTTTGCTATGACTCTGGAGACTCTGCCGTTCTGCGGCTGAGAAAAGCTAGACAAAAACCGGCCACACTTCCAGAGCTGAGGCGCCATGAACTATTGCATTGTGGGGCAGAAAGGGATGGCTTTTCCTTCTAGAAATTAGGGAATTTAGTGATTAATTGTCGTTGTTGACACACCACAGCACACAGTACGCAACAACAAATCTCTGTATCTTTGCGCTATAGCACAGTCAATTTGAAATGGGGCAGGAGAAGTTGGGTCTTCAGTTTATTCTTCATCAAAGGTCGGAAGAACCCAGAGGAGATCCGTAACGAACAAGGGCAATGACGACATGGTGCTCGGTGAGACCATGACGGACGGAGACAAAGCAGGCGTGTGAACGTGAGACAAACCACCCAGCCCATGGCTTGTCACCTCCCAAGCTTGCAGGCACGCACAAATCACTCTAAAACCTGAAGATCACCCCCCTCCCTCACCACTTTCCCTGGCCACAGTCCACAAGCACTCGAAAACAAAAATGTCTTTGGTGGATGTACAGTAGAGAAAGGCTGTCACAAAGGTGCGAGATTTACATGCCGACCCACGTCAATGTCGCTTGTAAATCAGCGATGGGTGCCCTGAGGTAGGAAGGTCGCAGGTATGTGGATAAGGCGGGGTAGGGATGGGGGGGAGGGGGTGTGTGAGAAGACAATGGCGGGCCAGGTCTCCATCCAATCATGGTCCAGAAAGTGGCAGACATGAGAATGTCGAGTTGTCAGAGTGTTTATTCTTCAAATTTACGAGCTGATGATTGTTGAAATGTACGCTGACCTAGCCCTCCTCCCCAGTCTCCCCAGGCACAAACCCACCCGGCTGCCGGCCTGCCCCCCAGACTCCATCAGACGATGGTTTCTAAAAGAGTTTTTTTTTTCCAGTGATCTGGCCAAGCTACAGTGGGAGCGACGGCGACAGCGAGGTGGAGATTCCTGCCCACACAGCAATGCTTCTCACCCCCACCAGAGCAGTGAAATGGGAGGGGGGGGGGGGGATCGAGGTGCCGCTCGCACAAAAATCTGAGACAGTTGTGGTGGAAGGCCGCCCTCTGTACGCAAATATGCAGCGCTTCAAAACGTTCTTTTAAGGGACAAAAAAAAAGTGGCTTCACCTTTGCTAAGTTTTCATGTTGGAGACGGCGCCGCTTTGTCCCCGGTGAGAGTGTGGGACGTTCTTCTTGACGTGTGTCACTGACAGTTAAACCGACTAACAAGAAAACGAGTCACAACAGTTGACCAATGGCGTTGGTCGAGCATCCCTGCGGCAGCCGTGCTTCCATGCGGCGATCGTGGCTTTGGTGCAGCTGCTCCGCTTCCCCCAGCTTAGCGCCTCCTTGTCCCTGTATCGGCGGAGCACCCTTGGCTGGAGACCAACTCTTTTAAAAATAACAATGTAGGGAACGTGTTAAGGACGTTCAGCCTTCCAACAAAAACGGTTACAGGTGTGCTCTCTCATGGTTACAGTTTCACCAGGAATGTATTTATACTACGGCCGCACACGTCCCCCCGTACACCAGCGACAAAATTCAACAGGAGAAACTTTATACAAATAATGTGCTTATTTTCCATTTCGCAGTTACCGTTAACATCTATCTAATAGAGGTGAGCACTAATACATTCTGACTTGCAAATTAATATATGCATTTTTAATATGTAAACAAATAATAGTTAATAAAATAGTTAATAAAATTAATCTAGAATGAAATACAAGATGAATGATGGCAACAAATGAGTTATTAATGCGTAATAAATAAATAATCATGAAAGTGTTTACATAAAGCAAAAAGCTGCCCAACCCCTAATTTATGGAATCCCATTATGCTACATTGTGGCCGTCTTGATCTGAAATACAGCGTAGACGTAAAATGGTTTATAAGGCTCAGACACACTGTCACTGGCAGTCAGTAGGTGGACCAATGGTGCAAGGGACTGTTCGAAAAAAGCAAAACAAGTTTTTTTTTTTTTTATGCAGAAATACGTGGGTGTTTTTAATTAGCGGAATGGGCAGGGAATTATGTAGGGAGACTTAAGTCTGAAAGTGTTTTCTGTGTTAAAGGTGACGCGATCAAGTGAGACTCTGAAGTTTGTACCTCCTGCACATGAGCACATCCAGATCGATCTGTGACTTATTTTGGTCAGCTCTCCTGATCACCTGCCGTTATTTTGCGCCATCGCTAATCCAGTCACAGGTTAATTAGCATTGGGGGGGGGGGTCAGATTCTGCCCCATATCTGCTGGGATTTGAAGACAGCATTTTTGTGTGTCTCTGTGTGCCTGTGTGTATAATTAATCTTGATAAAAAAAAATAGAACACATTGCTCTCTTTGAGGGCCATATTTTGTATTCTTGTGGGCAGATGGGGCTTCAAATAGCTGACCTGTGGGTCTTCTCTACATTAGCAGATGCCTTAATCAAAGTTCAGATGCAATGCGGTGACACATCTGTTTATATAAGTGATGGTCTCCTGCCATGAGCATTTCAGCTGCTCACGTCTCCCTGCTAACTGCTTTGTTGCCACACACTAATCGAGGTGTGTAATAAACTGGTCTGACATTCTGCGATATTAGAAATGAATCATATTCACCGGTTACTGAGCGGTTTTATACTCCACTGCTGCAGTCTGTGTAACGCTCCGGAGGCTAACTCATTGCCATCACCCGCTTCAATTGTTGGCATAGTTGGGGTATTGGGAAGCGAGGCCCAAGTATCCCAATAGAGAACCTACCTTGAACAACAGCAAACAGCGCCGGAAGTCATCTCTTTTTTCTGTGGTTTCAAAACTGCCTCTGAAAAACAGCACGTGGCCACCAGTGAACACGTGTCACAGCGAAGCAACCCTCGGACTTGCTAAGCTAAGCGACGCAGGTGGCTCTCACTCCCATGCCGTTCTCTTAGCTTTAATTACACAGGAAGCCTCCCCAACGCATTTGGAGTACATTACCCCCCCCCCCCCCCCACCTCCCTCTTTTAGACTCCCGGAACATTCCGGAGAGTGCGGTGCACGGGTATGCTAGCTGGCCAAGTCTAGGGGAACAGCTCCAGCAACGAAATGCAACAGAAGTTGGGAGGCCGAACAAAACGTGTTTATCATTAAGCGGTTTCTCTTTAAAAAGAGAGAGAGAGAGAGAGAGAGAGGGAGAGATGAAATAAATAAATATATAAATAAATAAATAAATGTGAGCCAGTAACGCTATGTCGACTAGCATTCGCCGGGCGTGTTGAGACCGGATGACAGGCTGACCACATGGAAGGTGATGGAAACAGGAACCAGCTCAGTCGGTGTTACGAATAAAGACGTGGGCTTTAGATCCTGATTACCATGGGAGAGGAGCGAGCTTCTCCGCCACATGAAGGAACTTGCAGGGAGACGGCTCACCTGGACGCTGGCCAAAACGGGCTGAGATGAACGGTAATCCGCTTACTAAGACAACAACTCGGGGCCTGCAACTGAGACTGGATATCAATATTGCATCGCGGGCTAAGTATGCAGTTCTCTTTTGGAGTCGCCGTTGGCGTAGAGTCACGGCAGGGCCATTACGCCACCTGGAAAATACTGCAATATGCCAGAGGTCACACCCTGAAAAAACGGTCTGGCAGTAGGTACAAAATTGACATAGACCCATCTTCAGTCAGAAATGTTGGGAACCAAGTCAACGCCCGTCCCTGAATTCCAAAGCACACACATGAGAATATATTTAGCGAGCAAAGCTTGCATAACATCTCTCTGTTTAAAGACGTCTGCCTGAAGCCGACCCGGCTTTTCCATCTCTGTTTACTCGCGACATTCGTTCGCTGGCTCGCCCTCACCCAAATGGCAATGCGCTGCAGACGACGCTGCCCGCCTGAACGAAAACCAGCTGCACCTGGCAGTGTGCTGGCCCGGGTCCTCAAGCTAACACGGATAACTGACTGCAGTGCGTGACACGTGACGCACACCAGACACCGTGTTAAACTAATAAAAATGAGTTTCACTTTCCATTACAAACCAGAGGCTTAAAAATGAAAATAAATATCAAAATTATTAAATGATCGTGTGTCATGATAGTTATCTTTATCTTCTAGTTATAACTGTTAAACACCCCCGAAATGCAAACTACCAAAAACTATTTAACTAGATTTGTGTGACATGTAAGGATCTGCAGTAAAGCAAATCATTAGCTACAGTACATTCTATTACAGATGCAACTTTAATAAAAAAAAAGGTATGACTCAATGCAGAGAACACACCACAGTTCATTCTACTGCATTTCTAGGTGTCTCTGTGGTCATTACAGATATGTACCAATTTGTAGAGCAGCACATCATGACCTGCTTCATTTAAAGGCCTCGGTCCTTTCAATGTCCTTTACAGTACTGGACAGAGTGTTGTCCTGTCTCACATTTAAACATTAAAGATACAGGTTTTCACTATCCGACTAGTAAATAAGAGCAGGCTTTCACTATCATGCTAGTGAAGAGGTGCAGGCTTTCACTATCACACTAGT
This sequence comes from Mormyrus hasselquistii, assembly GCA_026779605.1. Taxonomy (NCBI): domain Eukaryota; kingdom Metazoa; phylum Chordata; class Actinopteri; order Osteoglossiformes; family Mormyridae; genus Mormyrus; species Mormyrus hasselquistii. Next base: position 13,974,939 of record JAODKE010000041.1, read on the forward strand.
GAAGTGCAGGCTTTCACTATTGGACTAATGAAGAGGTGCAGGCTTTCACAATCACACTAGTAAAGAAGTGTAGGCTTTCACTATCGGACTAGTGAAGAGCTTCAGGCTTTCACTATCACACTAATGAAGAGGAGCTCTGCAAGTAACAGAAATAATGATCCTGGGTTCAGCCTGTGGCCCATTGTTCAGATTGGGGATGGCTATGTATTATCTGGTGGGAGGTCCACAGAGGCAGAGTAATTAGCGTTATTTATCTGAGCAGCTCAGGGGTTTGTTCTGACAGCGTCTCGGAGGGATGTGTGGAGCAGGTGACTGCGAGCTAAGGGATGACGAGTGACTCGGAGGAGCACTGACTCCCGCAACGAGCTGTGTGACCGGCAGAGGGGGAAGCGGGATAGCAGCATGGATCATGGATCAGCACCTCGCGTTGCATATGTCAGGGGGACTCAATCGTCACTATGGCACATCACATCTATCAAGGGGACTCAATCGTCACTATGGCACATCACATCTATCAAGGGAACATGGTTGTCACCACACCACATCACATATGTCAGAGGGACTCGATCGTCACTATGGCACATCACATCTATCAAGGGGACATGGTTGTCACCACACCACATCACATATGTCAGAGGGACTCGATTGTCACTATGGCACATCACATCTATCAAGGGGACATGGTTGTCACCACACCACATATGTCAGAGAGACTCGATTGTCACTATGGCACATCACATATATCGGGGGGACTCAATCGTCACTATGGCACATCACATATATCAGGGGGACTCAATCATCACTATGGCACATCACATATATCAGGGGGACTCAATCGTCACTATGGCACATCACATCTATCAAGGGGACATGGGTGTCACCACACCACATATGTCAGGGGGACTCGATTGTCACTATGGCACATCACATATATCAGGGGGACTCAATCGTCACTATGGCACATCACATATATCGGGGGGACTCAATCGTCACTATGGCACATCACATATGTCAGGGGGACTC
>JAODKE010000041.1:14028972-14045118 GCA_026779605.1 Mormyrus hasselquistii
ACATGCATGATTATAGGAGACTGACCAATCAGCACACAGCAAGAGCTCAGTGCTCAAGTGAAATCCATGTCCTTTTAATTGAACTGGTAATTTACAAATCCTGTCCTAGATCAGATTGTCCTCCCTGACATGGATTACCTGGTCACCCTACGCAAAGCAAACAAGCTCCATCTGCCCTAACTCTCACTCACCCGAAGCCCTGCCAACAGCCTCCTCCTGGAGCCCGGGAGTCTTTTTTTTGAGGGAGCAGGACCTTCCTGCTTGGAGAAAGCCCTCTTGATCCTTTACATGCCAACATACAGAACATAATTTCTAATCAAACGTCAAGCAGGAAAACGACAATGCAATATGCATCCATCCTTACTCTATTTTTATCAAGGCCAGCTTGAAAAAAAGAAAAATCCACTCTTCCATTCAATTCTCTGTTAAATTAAATTAACTGTACAATTTGCAAGATAATACAGTTTTTTAAATGGTTATGTGCAGATGTTTTACAAAATATCGCCTCATTGAAAAGTCAGATAACAATATTAGTAATTATTCATCTTTCTCCTGCTCCATTTTTTCTGCTGTTGAAAGCGATGGCGACACAATGAAACCGTCCTTGAGGATTTTGTGTTTTTAAATCCAAAAAAGAGTCTCTCTCCCTCACCAGCATTCCATTGCCGAAAAACAACAATGAATTTGTGAATTAATGAAGGTGTAAAGCCACATTAACAGCACACTGGTTAATAGCTGGGAAACCATTTCATATTATATGTTTATTAAGTCTTTCTTTATCATAATGTCTTTCACATATTATTAAAGAAAAAGTTTTTAGTGTTTAGGATGACACACAGATCTTTTTTTCTTTGAGATGTGTGTGTGTCTGTGTGTGTGTGTGTGGGTTGGTGCGTGGGTGGGTGGGTCATATGTACAACTCTGGAAAAAAATTAAGAGACCACGGCACAATTTTTTGTTTTACTCATTTCTGGTGCGTCCGTGCATAATGTATTTTTCTGAAAACTGCAACCTGGTTCTTCCCTGTTTCTCATTAATGAAGGGCTTCTTCCTCACTTTATGGGTCTTCAGTCCTGCCTCTAGAAGCCTGATACAAACTGTTCTAGCAGTGCACCTCACACCTGCACTTAATGTTTCCCATTCCTTTTGAAGGTCACTTGATGTCATCCTTCGATTCATGGGAAACTGTCATATAAATTAATGGTCATCCCTGCCATTAGAAATTCGCTTCTGCCTTTTACCTGGCTGGTTTCCGATTGGTTACTTATCGTTAAGGTTAGGTTAGACTGGCCTCCTATCCAGGCTGTCTGCCACCCTGTGCTCTGTGCATCCTGACACAGGCTCTGCACTGGGTAAATGGTATGGCAGATATATAGGAGTTGTATTCCAGTATATCAGCTTATTCTTCCCCTGATTTAATGTCTGCACCTTTTCCTTCCTCCACCCTCCCATTCTGCAGATTCTATCATTTCACCATGCAGATGTAGATTGAAGTCCTGCAGTGAAGAGTGTTAATTCAGATATCAGAGTCCTGACAGTTTACCCATGAGGTCAGATAGGGGCCGAAGGCGGCAGAGGAATCGTGTACTGCCTTAACCGACTGTGGTGAACCCCGATTTAACACGTTAATGAACAACAGGACCAGTTGAGTTGAGTTCAGCTCCCTGAAAAAAGAGTGACTTATGACACACAATAGGATCCTTCTCCAGCACCTGGTACGACACACACACACACACACACACACACACACACACACACACACTCATCTTCCACCACTTCATTTGTGAAGAAAAAAAAAGCAGACTTTACTTTGAATCTAATTAACAGTATGTATATTACAAGTGGGGCGCCATCAGAACTGTATCAAAATTAATCAGGTTATGATTCGTTGTCAAATTCAAATTAATCATGTATGGACAGAAATGATCCTCGATGGGGCTCCAGCTGTAAGCTGACTGCCCGCCGCCTCTCACGTCGCTCTCAGGATGTCACAGGAAAGGGGGTGGGGGGGGGGGGGGGGTATTGGGATTTTGCACATGTGTTATTTCAATTACGCTAATTTAACAGGACAGATGTATAGTCTGTTGTGCCACTAGACAGGATAGGAAAAGTGCAACAGAAAAGGACAGAATCAGATGGAAATTGCCTATTATTCTACGCAGTGTTTTAGTTGGGCCCAATCAGCATATTATCTTTCCCAGTTGTACTAAAATGATCAGGCATTGCAGAACCAATTTCGAAATAATAAATGGTTACAGCTGACTTCAGACTGTACACAACGAATACTTTGACCTTTCCCATACATCCAATGTGTCTTGTTGCTAATTTCCAACATTTTTAATGTTTCAGCATCATCATGCTGACCAGCTTCTATTGCCATTTCATAAGGCAACTTGACCAGTCTAACACAAGTGGATAAGCGTCTAAAAGAAGAGCAACAAATCGATATCTGACTGCCGCGATCTCAAGCACCGTCTGCAGCTCCCGTTAAATGCCACAAACTCCAACCGCTGCTCTCTATCCCTGATCCCTGAGAAACGATAAGCTCAGCTTCAGAATTCAGCTTCGGCCCGTCAACAGAAAGAGGCACAATTAATATCAGGTGCCGCGCAATTCTCCCAACGAGAGTGGCGGGTTGACTCCGCTTAGTGCAGATCCGAAACGACGGCCCGTAATCAAAGCTTAGCTTCTGGCTATCAGTGGTCCATCTTGGCTCAGTATGTCATTAAAGCACATCACATTTGCAAAAGCTTTTCCTGAAAGCTGTATTTAAAAAAAAAACTTATAATGTGGCAGGCAACACATTAACCAGTTATAAATATTTGGCCCTAGGCATGCTCACTAGAAGGACCTTTGCCAAATTAAATGGAGCGACATCTAAAATGGTTGACTCACAGGGAATAATAATTGCTGATGTGTGAGATTCACTATGAGTATCGTACTTAAGGGATCTCTTTTGCTATGTAATTGCCATTATTACTGTTCTTTAATTATGCAGCACCATCTTCCGTATTTGTATATAGCTACTTGGATTCTGCATGGAAGCGTATATCTGACATGATCTGAATGTCTACTCTCTGCATTTAGAAAGTCAATAAAGCCATTTTAATTGAAATATCTCAGAAGAGCATATTTCCATATGTCCCTCCTGTAAATTGAATTCTTTTAGAATTTTCTTTATTTTATTTTTACTTGCAAAGATTCGGTCTGAGGTTACTGATGTGACGGCACATTATCCCTCTCATTTACATTTAGCTTGTAATTGGGAGCAGTAACTGGTTAACTGTAAGATTAATTTGCTTTTCTATAAAACGCCCCCCATTTCCATCACCTCCGCAAGTGGGCCCAGTCGTTTACGGTACTCATTGCGAGGCAGAGTGGAGGGGGCTCAGCTGGGCTGTCTGGATGCCTCACGGGGGCCTGGAGTTTTGCAAGATCCATTCACTTTGCTGGTTCCATTTTGCCATATGATCACCGGCCTTGCAAAACACACTCCAACTTCCAGAACTAGATATGTGTTTTGTCTCCTTTTGTATTTCCGCTACCCTGGCGCCAAAATGGCTGCCTTTTCTTTTTGTCTGCTGCACTTTGCATTTAAACCTCTCCCTTCTCCTCTGCCCACAAAAGACCCCTGTTTTTCCTCAGCCTCTACTCAGATACTTCCTGTGGCTGGAATCTGTTCTCAGTTTTTCAAAATAGTGCCTCCTCTCCATTTGTTAGAAGCCATTTGTTCTCATTAACTCTTCCGGCCAAGAGTTAATTCCGCAAACCCGCCGACTCATGTGTTCCACCCAGCTATGGATAGATATTTATTGAATTCCGCTGCATGTTTTTGGGGGATTTGCTTTATAATATGATAGCATAATTACCAGCTCAGATATTGTGTACTCACCGAGCCCTGTGCCCGCGGATAACTACCAGCTCAGAGGTGGTGTACTCACCTTGATACCAGAGAAGATATACTCATCAACGTTCAGTGATGACTGACCAGCAAAACTCTGTCTGAAAACATCCACCTGCTCACCTCCCAAGAAAACATGGAATCTTTGAAAGTCACGGGTTGAGCTGTTTTCACTCTGCATACGCTACTAATTCTTTAATGGAAGTGATAATTTGGCTATTCATTCACCTCACCTAGTGTTTCAGGTGCTAATTAAAATGGATGGTGTCTCCAAGAGGACTGTGGCTCCGGAGGATTGCGGCTTCCAGTCACCTCTCTGCTATTTATACATACATAGTTTTAAAACTTTGCTCGATCTTCTACGGTTCAAATCCAGCATATGTGACATCCAGAGGCACCAAATGAAAGTCATGCAAGTCAAACTTGCATAAACTGCAATTCAACTTGTAGTCCGGTAAAAGCCTGGGTAATGTGAAAAACAAGCTTTTGCAATCCCATATTTTAGATTCTCAGTGATGAAATATGCCATTTTGATCCCGTTTGTGACATTTGCAGCGCCGGGTTATTTACAATGATATGCCTTGAAATACTGTTCCTTGTTAGGTTTGATAGATGTTTTTCAATGTGTCCACGTTGAAATATGGATTCCATTGGGCACACATCAAAACAACCATTTAAATTCTGTTTCTGAAGTATCGAGAAAAAAAAAAAAATTCTATGGCTCCGAGCAGCAAGCCGTGGTTTTAGTACATAGTGAAAGTCAGGTTGTTCTTGTCCAGTGAAAGAACAGGGATAGGGAAACACAGGCAATGTGATTCAGTGTGAATAGCACCCCAGAACGGACCTGGAGCCTGACATGAGCTGTAACAACATCCCTCTGCCCGTTCCGGCTTCATCTCGTCACTGACAGGCATATCGAGGGAGTGTACCTCCTAGTTCAGTAAACTGCAATACAGTGTTTTTTCTAATAACTTGGAAAAGTGCCCAGGAATTTTCTTTGAGAATTTTTCTTCTCCTGCTATAGGATTAGGATCAAGGATATTAATAAAGTAACAGGCAGTCTGCAGTGTAATGACCAGTCACTTTGTAATGCATGATGCGAATCCTGAACATTATCAGTGACAGCTCTTATATGAAGAAAGCACAGTGACCCCATGGCATGTATCAGCAAGACAGCCGTGCACCATCTGACATCTGGCATCTTCATTTCACACAATCCCTAAACTACCAGTCTGCTTTTATTTTGCAGAGTGAGGGCACCAGTGGACACTGCTGCTTGTTACTCCCAAGCCTCCTCGAAGGACAGGGGCAGTGGGAGGCACTGTGCGTCAGGCCTCCGTGCCGGTGTTTGGAGCGTGGCTGCCAGCAGAACAAGGGCACCACCTTGCTCCCGGGACTGGGTGGTCTTATTTTCTCTGGGCTATGCTGCCTCTGATCAGAGTGTCTCCTTAATAAATAATTTCAAGTACAGCTATTTAAAAACAAGGTTATCACTGTGTCCCGTCTTTACTTCTACCTGTTTGGATTTGTGAAAAACTGAAGAAAGCAGAGAACCCAAAACAAATTTAATAATAATAACGATAATAATAATAATAATAATAATAATAATAATAATAATAATAATAATAATAATAATAATAAAAGTAGAATAGATTAGCTTAACTTTACACAAAACATTACAGCCACATGTAGAGCAGAAAACGACTTGTGGGTCTTCCCTCTTTGGAGGATGGGGGGGCATACCTCCCCCCCCCCCGAGAAATGGGCTTATCTTTCACTCACAGGGTGACCCATCCCCCCGAGCCTGCCCACCTTTTCCATGTCCCCTCGTGTGGGCCATCACCGGGACTTCCGTCGGGGCCAAACGGCACCACCGTCGTTGCCAGCCAGCCCTGGCCCCGCCTCCTGGTCCCGCCTCCTGGCCCTGCCGCCCGTCCCCTGGCAGTGAAACCCGCCATATGGCCTGAGCGGGCCGCCGCTGTCTGTGGCCGCGTCGCGCCGGGAACAAAAAACAATTAATCCGCTGGCAAGCGTGTGCTGTGGCCAGGGCCAGCTGACCCCAATTAGCTGCTGGGTCCCGGTGGATGGATGAAGCGGGCTTCCCGACATGGGGGGCGGCTCTGGCTCAACGTGAGCTTCTGCGCCAGTCGTACCCGGCAAAGTATTTACTCTCAGCAGGACAGTTTGTCAGGCATGTGTCCACTGTTTATATGCCGTGAATGTAAAGACTCCGAGCGCCGGATCTCACAATGCCTCAGGCTCAGGGCCCCACATGTGTCTGTGTCTCCTCTCTTCATTTTAATGCATGAAAAATCCAACACATTTATTTCAGCAACAGCCACATCATGCACAGTATAAATGAAGTACAGTATAAGATGCAAAGGTAGATTTCCCGTAAAAATGAAAGCATTTTTTTTTATTTTGTGTTATTAATTGTACAACGTGTGTTTTTAGTCAGAATCGGGAATTTTGATTGATTGTTTATTTGTTTGAATGATCTGTTTTTTAGTATTAATTATGTGCAGTGTTAGCCAAATTATATGTTTACATGAAGATTAGTACTGATACACTAGTAATAATTTGTAAATCCATCCATCCATCCATTACCTGAAACCATTTTTCCCATTGCAGGTTGTGAGGGGGCCAGAGCTGATCCTGCAGGCAGGGAACAGCCCAGGATCAAAGGGATCATTTATTTATTAACTGTTACAAGGCAGCTGTCCACATACTGTAGGAATCTGTGACCCTGGTCTTCTCCTGGCCTGCGCTGCCCCTCACCCGGGGGAATGATCAAATTGGCTGAGCAACGACCATCCTACCAGCAACCCCACCTCAACCCCCACTGTGCGAGAAAGAGCCCATTCTGCCCTATCCCCCCCTCCCTTCCTGCTCTGGAAGAACCAGCTCAGCCTCTGAGGACGCACAAGCTGAGCTTCAGGAAGACCCTGCTCAGCCTCTGAGGCACGCACAAGCTGAGCTTCAGGAAGAACCAGCTCAGCCTCTGAGGCACGCACAAGCTGAGCTTCAGGAAGAACCAGCTCAGCCCCTGAGGCACGCACAAGCTGAGCTTCAGGAAGACCCTGCTCAGCCTCTGAGGCACGCACAAGACGAGTTACAGTGAATACCGGCTCAGTCTCTGAGGAATTATATGAATTGCTGGGCCTGAATGGTCGACTAAGCTGACATTGTGTTAATTACAGCGATTCCTCAACCTCTGAACCGAGCCCTACATAGCAGATCCGCGGATCGTCCTATCAGCCGAGGCGAATCCAGTGTGCTCCACGGCCCGGGATAAATGGGAGTTCAGCAATAGCAATGAAAGCCCAGGAGTAATCTGAATAACAGAAATGTCATGACTAAAACATTCTGAATAAGTCTTTAATTAAATTGGAGTCAGATATGATTCAGTTTTACCTAAAAGGGTAAATAATCTTTCAGGAAGGACTTACATGCATTCAGAGCCTTCGGCTGTCCAATTGGATTTCATCATTGGGCCAGTGGGTGGCTCCCTACAATGTAATATATACATATTAAATCATATAAATGAATATGATATAAATATAAATAGTACACATTTCTGGTATTTTAATCAAATCTTTCTGCATTTTTAAACTATATGGATTTGCTTCTGATCTCTGAGCCCTGAACCATCCCTTTCCATACAGGATCTTTCTGGACACCCGCACAGATTTCCATGTTGGACCGGCACACATTTTTTGAGCAGATCACCGTCGTTAGAGCCTGTTAATCGGCTCCTCTCCTCCACATCCCTTCATTCCTCGGTGTCCTTTTACCGTGTCACAGCGGGGCCTCGCGGTCGGCCGGGAGGACCACCATCACACATTTAATGACCGGGAGGATCCTCCCCTCAGAATTACATGCGGGAGTTTCAAGGGTGTTTGGTGCCTGAAAAGGAGGGGAGACACCTTAACATCACCATAACATATCCATCTGTCTTCCATGCTGCTTATCCAGTATCAAGTCAGGTAGAACCACAGGAAGCATGCACACATTCAACGAGCTGCGTGTTTGTCAACTGCGAAAAGAAACCAGAGTACTCAAAGATTCACGCTGTGATTTGAACCCCCAGCCCTACAGGAGTGAGGCTACTGTGCCATCAGCTTTATTATAAGTTTCTTCCATATATTTGTCTAGCAGTACTGTTACTCTGCTCTTTGATTAAAGCTTTGTGGTGTGGAGAGAGTCTCTGGCCATGGTGTAAGTACTTGCGCTAACGGCTCCCTCCCAAGTCCAAAAATATTGACCATGGAGAAAAATGGCAGGTTATATCTTTCCCTTAATAGTATTTAGAAAGGGCACAGTTCACATGCCCACACACACATAAACACACACAGGTTTGTAATTATGTCTTTGTGGGGACTCTCCATTCATTTCAATGGGGAAAACTCTAACCCCAGCCTGACAGCCTTAACCCCCACCCAGCCTTAACATTAACCATAAGTAACCAAACCTAAATACGAGACTTTTGGCATTTTTCATTTTTTGATTGCATTTAAATGTCAGAATAACATGGTTTTATTACATTGTGGGGAACGTTTGGTCCCCACAACATAATATAAAAGTAATCCACACACACACACACACACACACACACACACACACACACGCTTTTCAGAGGGCTTGTGTGCCGCCTTATGTGCCTCTGTCCGCCTGTCCATGTGCATGGCTTCCCTGAGGTGAAGGTGTATAAGTTCCACTCATATAGACCAGCCTTTCTTTTTCCCCATCCTAACAACCGAATAATGAAACCCTGTTATTGAGTCCTCATCTTTTTATTCATCGCGATCTGCGTGGGTATCTGCCGCGTTCTTCCAGGCACCAGGGCGTCCCCATCGCTCTCCCTGGGATTTTTTTACCTTCAACCCAAGTTCTACTTCTGGCTAACTCCGCGCTCCCGGCTGGGTGAGGGAGGATGAAATACATAATGAAAATTATGTTTACGCAGCCACATTCCCGGCCCGGGAAGCAGCCACACTCTTAATTGGTGCAGTAAGTGGAACGAAACTTCCAGTTTCAACTTGTTAAATCCCAAGGAACCTCGGCCTTCCGATGTTGAAGTGACAGCGTTTACACATGTGCCGTGATTACATTATATATTTTGGTACTTTCAGCGGTAGCTAGGGTGGAATTTTCAGCACCTTTAACTACGTCTGGCGACCGGCTTGTGCTAAGGCAGACCTTGGAAAGGGAAGGAATATTCTGCACATTCTTTGTCTAAAGTTTAAAGTCAAATGCATTGGAGAGGATTGGGGTACTGAGGTATTAAAATAAATGAAGAAAAAAAAAAACATAAAAAATGAGCCATTAAAACAATTAATAAAAACTAAGAGTTTATTCATACATTATTCTGTACACTGTTTGTGTGTGTGTGTGTGTATTTTTCACAATAGGTAACTTAATAACTATGACCCTTTTCATTACAAGAATTCTATGTAATTTGAGGCACAAATAGGTACTGAAGTCGTTTGTAGCTAAACAAAATTAACGAAATTTCAAATATTACTTTCAGCAGTGGATAATGGAGGAATGTGTTTGTAGCTATCGTTGTCACCAAAAAGAAGTGTTTAAGTTTCATCCTTCAAAAATCCAGCTTTCATCTTTTTTTAAGTTTTTATTGGGCCATCAAAGTGACATGAATGGGAGGATTAGTAAAGGGGGGAAAAACAAGAAGCATAGTAGTCATGGAAACAAAGAATCAGATATCATCTTATGAAATGTATATTTAGTTATCTTATTTATAAAGTCGTTCTGGAGTTTCTCTTGAAACAGACACACTCTCTAATATTTGATCTGTGACCAGTTATGCCCTAATAGAAATGCATGTCTTCTCACCGAATTCAGCAGAAAATACTTCCTTTAAGGCAAGGGTGTAAACTTTCTTAAATAGAATATTTACAGGATTTGGGTTGCTTTGTGACTTTTTTAGAACTTTGCCTTTTGCTTTCATGTATGAGCAACACCCTTGGAATAGTTTGATAAGTTGATGTTATTTTGACGCATCGAGGGTCTCGCGTTACCTACCGCGCAGAGGGAACAAAGGCGTGATTGAGTACACAGCCGCATCTGACTTATCGCCTCTGATATGTGGAGCATAACATGTGAGGATCTGCTGATTGGTAGATTAAAAGTGATTAATAGCTCTAGTGATAATCAAGTCAGGGGCTCTCTGGAATAATCAGTTAATTGATCATCTGAACGCACGGATTGTGGAGGGGGGGGGGCAGTGATCCTCACGCTGACGGAGCGGTCTGCGGAGAGTGAGGATTTGCGTTTATTTATTGTGTCAGGGGAGACACAACTAAGACAAATGTCTCACTTTCAGGGGCTCTGCAGTGTGTCACCCCCCCTAATCGCAGCATTCTTTGAGATAATGAGAGAATAATTACACAAAAGAAATATTACAGGATCCATCAAACACAACTGCAAACCCCTGTGCCCTCAGAAACCAGCAGAGTGCGGGTGGGGGGGGGGCAGACCAATGGGAAGGTTTCTGAGACTGTCCTAAAAAATAATGAATTATTTATTAAACTGCCACATACACTCTGAATGTGTCACACGGGACGGGAGCGGAACCTCGCGTCCGTGACTGACAAACTACTCACACACAAGCCCATGGGTCAGCATCATGTCTTGGTGAGCACGGCAGGCCAGAGGTCAGAGGTCACCACCTGTAGCCACACACCTGCCACAGCACTGTCATCAGAAAAACTGGGAAAGCTGATAAATTTGAGTCATATCGGACAAAGGCATCTGCAAAGCATCCATTATAAAAACTGATAATAATAAATATAAAAACAAAGCAACAGCAATAATAATAATAATAATGGTTTTTATTACATTTGAGAGTTTATTTTGAATTGAACATTCATTTCAAATAAAATAAAACAAAATAAAAACTTGCATTCTATTAACAAGGTTCTTTCCAATGTAATATTTAACATTCAAACTTGCAGGCGGCTGCTTTTCCGGGCTCTTCCATGCTGCTGATTCGCAAATGACGTCTTGATTTGTTGTGGATTAAAAGAGCAAGTGAGGCAAAAGAAATAAAAGGAAAGAAAGGCCTGTTTCCCTCCGTCGGCCCCTGGACCTGGGGAGTGACGCGCACCTTATCTCACTATCGTGCACCTTATCTCACTATCGGTATTCCTTGTTCCATGGTGTCCTGATCACACTCCCACCCCTTTGTGCCGAGATGCTGTGCTCTTCCTGCATCGGCATCTGCATCTATTTGACTATTAAAAGGAGACACCTTCGGGAATCACCGGGGAACAAAGGGGACGGCGGGACGGGTAAAGGTGCGCGGCGCGTGTGCGTGCGAGCGTGCGTCTGCTCGTGTGCCGCCTTACGCGCCTTCGTGCGCCTGTCCACGAACATGGCTTCGCTGAGGTGGAGTGCATAACCGCTCATTTGCTTTGGTACGAGCGCCGACGACGGCAGACGTTAAACTGTGCACTTGCGAGTGTGCGTGTGCGTGTGCTAACATGGAGCCAATCATGGAGACTCCTCTCTGCCCCCGACAGTGTACAGGAAGGAGGGAAAGCCGAGAGAGGAGACGCGTCGTTAGAGCTGCACGCCCGGAAGACGAATGGCCGCGTGCGCAGCGTCAGAGGGAAGGGAGCGACTCTTCGCTCGCTTGGAGCCTCGGGCCTGTCTTGACTTGGATAAATCACCGTGGTCCTGAGGCGGGTAAGAAGCTGTAGGCCAAAATCTTCGGGGAGGGGCCACATCTAATATATTTATGTATGTTTTTTCTTTCTTTTTGAAACTGAATTACTACTTGCTTATCAGAAAATTTTAAACTGTAAACATATGAGTGAAACAGCAAGCAAATGAAGCTGTTAATGGTTTCTGTTAAACAACTAATAGGAAGAAGCAATAAATTAAATGCTGAAATTCATCAGACTAGCGTTCGACTTGGATAAAAGACATTATGTTTTTGGAGTATGATTGCTTCTCAATGTTAAGGTTAAAGCAGTCTCCCCCCTTCACAAACACATCCTGAGATCCCCGGATGGCAGCCCGTTAACCCGGCGAGCAGCTAATTAGGCGTCAGAAATTCACAAGGGCCGCTCTTCAATATTGCATATCTATCCTGGGCTGCAGCTTCATAAACAGTGACAGGGGTTGCATAAACAGAGGAGGAGGTGCAGTGGAAGGTAGGTGGGGGGGGGGTTCCTCAGTGAAGCCCGGAGAGCACCACCTGTGGAAATATAATATAGGTCATTCTGGAAAGGGGGCCGGGGGTAGGGTTGATCTGAATATGTGTGGGTATACTGGAGCCAGCAGGTTATAGACTTATCAAAGGAAGGTTCTGGTAAATGGCAGGCCCTTCACTGCGCGTTCACAATGAGCCTCACGCCGTGGCAAGTAACGGAACACAGTGCCACTGTGTTATCGGCCAGGGGATGTGTTATTTAATATCACTCCGCTGTCTCCGCAGGGGTGAGGTGAGCCCTCGCGCTGCCATGCGCGTGCGGTGAGTCACTCTGTAAAGGCGTGACGGGAGGGGGGCACGACGTCTTAGGAGGGAGGTCCGGAAGAGCGTCATGCAGGCAGGCATGATCTGCTAGGAAGGTAACGTCCTTTAAGGGCATATTACCGTCAGAGCTGGCTGGATTTTATGCAGATATCCATGCGAAATTCTTTATTTTCTGGAATCACTCTGATCTTGTAATTGTTGAATAATAATAATAATAATAATAATAATAACGATAATAATAGTAAGTATTATTATTATTAATAATAATAATGATAATAATAATAATAATCTGCTTTCCCAAAAGCACTGGGAGACTCACCTACCTCTGGACTATACACACAGTGAATTGGGCCATAATGGACGCGAATAAAATTCAGTTCGTCTCTCCTGCCAAATCAAAAGATGGCCAGAGCTGAAGCTGAAAGCCACGGGGATATTTCGGGATTCCAAGATGCTTTTTTCTTGGAATAAATCTCCAAACTTATTACAAAAGAAATGAATTGAATTTCTATTCTATGAAAATGTTGGCTGAACATATTGGAAAAAAAAGAGACTAAAAGAAAAAATAAACCCAGTCATGAAAAACAGATACACTTTTCAGGCGGATACATAGGAAATGTCTGCATCTGACTGAACATTTATAAGTAGTATTTCACCTAGGCTGACTTGATCATCCTACATATGTCAGGGATAGATTTGGTTTGTTTCGCAATTTTATCTGGCTGAGGAATATCCATCGTTGACAACAAGTCCTAGCTTTGAGATCATAACCATACAGGCAGTACGCAATAACCTCATAGTCTAAATCCTACTAGCCAGATTATCTGCCCGTATTGGAGAGTTATTCATATATACTGTACACAAATAAGAAAATTGCTACATTTTTATTAAAGAACTCAAGAAGAATATGGCCCTTTATATAAGCGTATCCTGCATGGCAGAGCAACATAACCAGCCAGAGACCGCGACTATGCGATGCGTGTCCAAGTTGGACGTTTCCAGAATTTACTGACATGTTGCTGTTCTTAGTTGCCGGACTAGAAAATGGCCATTATCACACAGTGGCCAAAGCTTAGCAGAATGAGAAAAGGAATTAATAATGACTTTGTTAATAATGCATGTGATCTATCGCTAAGAAAAGCAAAGCTCAACTGTAATTGAATCAACGTGAAACCAGCATCCCAAGAGAATCCAGAGTGGACTGTAGTATCACCATTAGCGTGTTATGAGTGTTTAATGCCTTCAAGATGGGCTTTAGCGTGTCACTCATCGAAAGCGACGTGCGTGTTTTCTTGGGATACTGCAGTTTTACGTTCAGAGCAGCAATCAGCCTCAATGACAGTAACCAATTTACTTACAACCTCGATTACTTAACTTTCAAATCCCACAAAAGTAGATACATTTCACTGTCTTATATTAGGATTCATACAAGAAAAGACGACAGGAGATTGTGTAAGAAATACAGCAAAAGGTAATTAACAATTAATATTCAAGATATATCTTCTGTAAAATAATACACTACCTTTTCTTAAGTGTTTCAAAATTCTACAGGTACAATATTAGGCAGAATCAATTCATATTTTAACAAAAGTAGAAATTTCTAATTGTAATCAGTGCCTCAGTCAGGTGAGTTTATTTAGTGTGGGGTTTTATTGTAATTTGGTGTCATTGTTGTGGTCATGAAAGTCCGGAAGCAAATGTGTTTTAGAAACGCCACTCAAATTTTAGGCAAAGTTATTCATGGGATTTTTTTTGAGCTTTTAAGATGGTTGTAATCTTCTGGTTGCATCCTAAACTCTCTACTTGAAACAGCAAAGATTTCTGACATGGACCTGTGACTGTTTGCTTTAAATGTAGTTGATCATTTCCGGATGGGATGAAGACAAAAAGGCTTTTTGCAGGTGTTGTTCGGAGCCAGCAGGTTGGCCGAGCCTGTCTGAGCGTGAGCAAACCCAACCCCCTAGATTATGCTGTATTTGGTACGTCCCCATACCTGTGAGCTCCACTTTATATGACAGTAAACTACCCTTGCGTCTGTCCAGGAAGACTTGATGTTGTGGTTGTTTGAATGCTAGCTTTGTAATAAGGCATAAGCTGCATGAATAGACACTCTTAGTGATAAAAAGCCCGAGTCAGAAATTTAATTCATAATTTACTTGAGTAATAAAATGGTTTACCAAGATCCACAGTTACGCATCGTCCACTTTGCTATCTGCATCTCCGCACTGACTACACTCTGAATTGGAGGTTCAGGTTAAGGCAGATTATTTTAACAAAGGGCAGAATTTCATTTTGTTGTGAATGCACCATTAGACATAATCTCTAACGCTCAGAGAGGCAAGAGGTTACAGCTTAAGTCAGCAAGTGACAAGCGATTTAGAAATCTCTTGAAGAAGAAACATTTTGAAATGTTACACCCACAATGATATGACAGCTGCAGAATAAGTGAAACCCCCCCCCCCCACACACACACACACCCTGTTACGAGAACAATTCAAATATTTCAGCAAGCCAAACCACTTTCCTTTCCATGTGAAATATATGAAATCGCGATCCAAATGAGAACAGGCACAGCTGAACAACTGCCGCATAAAATTTTTATTCACCCTGCCATTCGAGCGGAGTCCTGACGCCCGGGTCGCCGGCGGAAACGCCACCTCGGCGGAATCTGACAGAGTCAGCTCCCACGACACACCCAAAATCCTGCGGGTGCATGTTCCTCATTAGGGGAACTGACACTAGATTCACCCTAGGATGGGGAGGGCTGCACTGTCACTCTCCTGGTTAGCGTAGGGACGGTGTCGGGGGGTGCAGGTTCGGGACGACGAGGTCAAAGAACTGTGCGAGAGGCTTTCACCCCGCAGATCTTCACGGTACGTGAGAAAAGCGTGCTGAAGGTCCTTCATGCTGACTGGGAGAACCGATGTCCAAGCATGTGCACCGTGCTGTAAAGCAGGACTGGACTAACAACACAAAACAGCCCGGGAATTTGCTGTCAAGCTGCCCCAGTTTGATATTTTGTCACCAATGGGGGGTGGGGTGGAGGGGCTTGGTATAATTTCCACCAGCCAGGGGGCGGGGCCTGCTTAGTACATTTCATGAGAGCGATCACTGGCCTTGAGGAAGACGCACCGGTCCTGACATGACCTGACAACTGAGAAATTTTCTGAACCTCCCAATGGCCAGTCCGTTCCCATTGAAACCGATTTCATCTTGTGGTGGGGCAATGGTAGACAGGGTGGGGGGAGGGTTCCTACAAAAAGATTCTTTCACTCCAGGTCAGGAGACAAGCTCTATGCCCCATGGGAACAACGTATCACCGTGACCATATGCTAGAGTAGAGGCATCGGTGCTGAATGGGAACCAGTCACCTGCTGAAACTGCAGGGGCAGGATGTGGGGGGTTAGCAATACAGGCAGGGGTGGTGATGGGGGAGAAAGCCTGGCAGGGGCAAATGCATGTATGTGTGTGTGTGTGTGTGTGTGTGTGAGTGTGTGTGTGTGTGGAGGTGGGCGTGGGAGGTAATAAATGCACACGTATGCTCACCACAGCGCCATGCCTGTCTGTGCAGGTGAACAAAGTGACTGGCGTAACAGAGTGACAACAGAGGCTGCCTAAAACATCGCTGTGCAGGCGCTAGGCAGATGGTGGCTAAGGGGGATGGGTCGGGGGGGGGGGGGGGGGAAGGAGGGACCCACTTTGTTAGCCGTTAGCTGCCCTCCCTGACCCAGGGGCGGCAGGGCCA
>JAODKE010000041.1:14047837-14059864 GCA_026779605.1 Mormyrus hasselquistii
TATATATTTGAAAAGTAGACCGTCCAATGTTTCTGAGGGTGTTTTTTAAATGTGTATATGACAAAAACTCGCAGAGTTATTTAAACGATTTTGCGAAATTTCTGTCATGTCCCGCATGCGTGCTGGTACGGCTTCATCCGCCCCTTTCTGAATGTTGCTCAGGGGAAACAGACACATTTGCTGCATTTCTTTCCCTATGCATATACATGTGTTGCCCTCTTAATATCTATGTATGTGAGTATGTTTAGTCACAATTTACTTATTCAGTGACTGTACTTCTTTCACATCTGAATCAATATTTTCTACCTACGATGGTTCATTGGGTGGTAATCCCATCGTAAGCCGAGGTGCATCCGTACCTCAGGAGTTGAGGTCAATCCCTTCTGTGTTCCAGAAGCAAATGTCATTTCCGTTCGTTTCCAAAAAAAGCCGTGTCTCAATGGATGGGTACTCTTCAAGTGAGCCGTACCTACTGGCCAGGCTGTTGGACTTGGACAGCTGCTCTTGGGATATGCTTTAAACGCACCAGAGTATGTCTAGCTGTCATCTCTCTGTTCCGGATGTTTTCTGCTTGAATCTGTGTAAAGCTGTTCTACCCCTGCTCCACCAGGTGGTGCTGTTGTCTGCCACGATGCCCCAGGATGTGCTGGAGGTCACAAAGAAGTTCATGAGGGACCCCATTCGCATCCTGGTCAAGAAGGAGGAGCTGACCCTGGAAGGCATCCGGCAGTTCTACATCAATGTGGAGAAAGAGGTAGGGGCTGTGCTTGTGGGCGTCTTATTCAGTTTGCTGTGATGGTTCTCTCCTGATGAGGGAATATGAGATGTTTGAGCCAAAGCTCCCTGACCTTGCAGCTTAACCCTGGTGCTGCGGTAGGAAATATAGGCTTTGGCACACGAGGGTGCTGTTTTCCACAGTGGCTGGGCTCCATCCTTGATCACTACTATTTAACAGCCGACAGACCTCCTCTAAAACCTGCAGCTGCTGCCTGTAGAAGGCCACTTGGTGTGTGAGCCCTTCAAGTTTAAATGGGTCTTAAATTTACTGTGGGGGGGTGGGGGGGGTTGGTGACAGGAATGCCTCTTGGAGTATTTCTTCTAGTAGATGTGAGGTTTCTCCCTCCACCTGTTTCAGGAGTGGAAGCTGGACACCCTGTGCGATCTGTACGAGACCCTGACCATCACCCAGGCTGTCATCTTCATCAACACGCGCCGCAAGGTGGACTGGCTCACCGAGAAGATGCACGCCAGGGATTTCACCGTCTCTGCCCTGGTGAGAGTCGCCGCGCTGGTATCTATGGTGATTGTGGGCTTTATGGTTGGTTTAATCACTCGGGGTTCCCGCGGTCATGGAAGACCTAGATAAGTTTTGGAGTCCTTGGATACGAGAAAATGTTTTGGAAACTATCCTTGTTCATTTTTGTTTCTCAGAAATGTACGAGCAGAAGTCAATCGTTTAACTCCCTTGGTAAAAACATCTGTTTCTGTGCAGATTAAACATATTGCTTTCTTTGCTCGCTATTCCAGTTTTTGTTTTATTTATTGGCACATATTTGAATTTTATTGGGCACGGTCTCTTGTTTTTGACTTCGTTTGCCTCTAGCAATCATAAGGTATGTATAATTTTAAAATTGGGATTAATTTTCTTAATTGAACGCTATTTGCCCATTGGAGAAAGGTGTCCACCGTCTGTTTATTTGCTAAGCAGATTGCCTATTATCGTACCGAAAACTGTATGTATCTGAAACTGCATGATCATCAAAGCAATAACAAACTTGTGGGTTGTGGTGTGTTTTTTTTTTTTTTTTTTTTTTTTTTTGCAAAGTCATGGAAATTTATTATGCCAGATTTGGGGGAACCCTGATTGCTGTATTGGCAGTTCTCTGCTGTGTGCATTATTGGTGGGGTGTGAGTTTAGGCTTGTAGTTCCAGTCAGCTTTTGTGGAATTTCTGATGTCAACTGACTGTTCCTGGATTATTCACATCACAGACCGGCCTTACAGGGGCTGCCTGTGGTTTCCTTGTCGGGATTCTCGCTTGTGACGTGCAGGCATGTAATCACTGCGTGTCGTTATTCCGTCGTCAGCATGGAGACATGGACCAGAAGGAGCGCGATCTGATCATGAGGGAGTTTCGCTCAGGGTCCAGCAGGGTCCTCATCACCACTGACTTGCTGGTGAGTTTGTGTTCAGCTTGGCTTGTGAGGGTCTCCTGAGGTGCTCCTCAGCCTCAAGATGTTGCAGTAGCTTTTAGCCTCATGAGCTCAGGATATACGTTTGGGCCAAAGTTCCCTGGTCTCACAGCTTCATCCCAGTGCTGTGGTAGGAGATATGACCTTTGGCAGATGAATGAAGCTGTTCTCCACAGTGGCTGGGGTTACAGTCCCAACTGACTACTTCATAACAGCCAACATCTACTGGAACTGTGTGATGCTGGTGACCGTAGAGATGTTGTAGCTCTATAGTGACTCTGGCGCCCTCTACAGGCGAGAGGTATTGACGTACAGCAGGTGTCTCTGGTGATCAACTACGACCTGCCGACCAACCGTGAGAACTACATCCACAGGTGGGTGGATTCCAAAGGGCTTAGGGTGGGTGGAGTTCAGGTTCCTGAGGCCTTCAGACAAGCCTAAAGCAGCACACGGGCCCTGGGGCTCATGCACTGAATTGGAGGGTTTTTGGAAAGTGGTGGCTTTCGGGAGACACGTGGTCATGGTCCATCTCGTCCTCCCCAGGATTGGGCGCGGCGGGCGTTTTGGCAGGAAAGGAGTCGCCATCAACATGGTAACAGAGGAAGACAAGCGGACCCTGCGGGACATCGAGACGTTCTACAACACCACCGTGGAGGAGATGCCCATGAACGTCGCTGACCTCATCTAAGGTCCTCCAGTCCCCTACCCCCCCCCCCCCACTCCCCAGATAAACTGTGCCCTTAAATGCTGATGGACTATGCTCTTGCCTGCCCTGTCTCTTTATTGCGGGGGGGGGGGGCGTCCCATACCCCTCATCACCTCATCGATGTATAGCAGTTTTAATCAGATTGGCAACTTAGACTAGACTGAATCTGGACCGGTCCTGCTTTCCTCAATTGGATAATTTGACCCCCCCCCCCACTTGCAATGGGGATCGGCCCCAAATAAAACAAGTACTTGGCCCCGGGGTTTGTCCCCCCCCGGGGGCTTTTTTTTGGGGTCGGCCTTGGCTAGCCCCCCCCCCCCCCCCCGCAAAGTCTGTTGCCATTCAAGACTGTAAGTGTTATGGAACACGTTTTCTGTTATACATGGCTCAAATTAAATAAATATGACAAGGAGAAAACAGAAATCAAAAGGTCACCGAAACTTGTGAACTGCTAAAAAGAATCTGGACGAGAAAGCAGAGAGGAGTCTGGCTGGGCCGCCAGTAACCGATGGTCTCCACTCGCAGCGGTGGATCTCTGGGAGATTGATGCACGGTGGGAGAAAATGAACAGAGGTCTGAAGGCTTTTGACACACACATTTACTATGTTTAATATCAGGCAATGCCATTTTTTTCCCTCCAGGAAATTCATAATCTGGGAGGTGGAAGATTTAATACATCTTAAGATTGCTTTATTTCAAGGTTTGCTGCTCCATGGCTGTTCATTAAACCTCAGCGACACACCTTCCAAATATATTATTTTTATGACATTTGCATTCATTCGAGCTCTAACCGCGTTACAAGATTGTGGCGAGCGAGCGGGAGTCGGGGTGCAAATGCGCGCCTCGCGGGAGGTGAGCGAGGCCTTTCCCGTCTTTTGTCGTTGGGAAGGTAAAGAGATGCGGCAGAAGCGAGGGAAGAGCGCGGAAATAAGGCCGTCCGGACTAGCGCGTGTCAGCTCGTGTCGGCTCCCGGCTGCGACCGAGCGCGTGCGTGCGCGTGCTCTGTGGCGCGCGTGTTCGCGGGGGGTGCCGCGAAGACCAAATACAACAAATTTGTGAGGGGAGTCATCTAGAGGAGCTGCAGGTCTGCCGCCTATAGCCTGTGCTTTAGTGTTCGCAGCTAAACACCGTAATACACAGCGGCTTTTATGGATCTGTCTTGTCGAAGAATTATCATTAAGTGGCCTGAGATGGATGTAATTTCCATATTTATTTCCATTTCATTGTTCCTCTTGCGCTATCGGCGCTCGGCGGCCGAACTGTTAAACACTCCAGTCCCTCGTGAGATCGGGGTTTAAAAGTGAGACCCGCGCCTACAGTTGAATAATAGGACGGGACTTTGCATTATCGACAGGAAATTGGCCAAGAAACATTTAACAGCAAAACGCGTCCTGGATGCCTTCAGTAATACAGTTAACACGTTTCCACTAGATCAAGCCTGTAATAAATGCTTTTTTATTGCAAGGACAGACCGTGGACGTGTCAATTGAATTACTCGAGGGATCTATAAATTGCTTTTTAATAGTCTCAACACCTTCTCAACGAATTCCCAACTGTCGTTTTGAGACAAATTACTAATCATTTCAGGTTTTATGACGAGTAATTATTAATGCATTGCAAATTCACGTCCTTTACTATGCATATTGACATCATCGTCATTGTTATTATTATTATTATTTTATCTAGTAGTAATTATACTAATGTTAAATTATTATTAGTATAATTATTATTAATTATACTAATAAAATAAAACGCTTAAATG
Organism: Mormyrus hasselquistii; assembly: GCA_026779605.1. Classification (NCBI taxonomy): domain Eukaryota; kingdom Metazoa; phylum Chordata; class Actinopteri; order Osteoglossiformes; family Mormyridae; genus Mormyrus; species Mormyrus hasselquistii. Next base: position 14,052,497 of record JAODKE010000041.1, read on the forward strand.
GGCAGGAAACGATCTTATTTTTAACATTTGTGTGGTTAAAGGTACCATTTTTTTCTTTGACCCTTTGAATTTCATACGGCTGCATTGACTAATTGGTTGATGAGGTTAAACTTCTTTCTGTTCAAAGACCCACTGGAGTGGGTAAGATGGATCCATCACTTCATTGATTTTATTTAGCATTTTCAGGAGGAAATGTGTCCCACTGAGGTGCAGCTAGGTGTTTAATTCCGAAACACAAATTGTGCAAAAGTTCAGAGGTGTGTTAATGGGGTCAATGCTAACACTGTTAAATGCTGTTAGTCAGGGACTCCTGACTACAAATGTTAAAAATGATTGAAAGTGATTATTATTATTATTATTATTATTATTCTCGTTATTAACTTTCCTTTACTCTAGCAAATTTAAATTTTGTTCCCCAAGTGCCACCACACAATGCCCTACAGTAAGAATACACATGAATAAATAATTAAAAACCTTCAAATCTATGGCTCAGTTGATATTAAGCAAAATACAAAGTAAATTATACACAATTACAGTAGTACATTTCGCCAAGGTAACAAGATGAACAGAAGAGCTGTTCTGTAATCTCACTTTCTGTTCACTACCACTTCCCCTTTCCTAAGGAATGGCCTCTATGGTAGTTGTTTAAAAACATGCCTGGTTTATTTATTTGCAGTTCAACTTGCAGCTGCAGTGATTGACTTGAGGTTGAGTGCAGTGTCAGTCTGTGGTTCTCAGTATCTGAGGGTAACAGCGTACCCAACAATCACCGTGTAGGCAATGTGTAAGTATCTTGTATTTCGTTTACAGGAGCACATAAACGTTACAACCGGTTTTTGATGTTTGCTCTTTTTGTCTCCAAATGATGTGCAGAACTTAATTTTGCACTGAGCTGAGTTAATCTGATGATTTTGGACTCAATATATTATTAGAAAGCTGGTTATTAGGAGCCTCACCTTACCTTATTCTACCGCCCTTTTTGGGAAGAGATATGTGTTGGATCTGTTTCCATCTACGGGCTTTTGTTTTGGAATAGTAATTGCGTTAAAACATTCTTCAAGGTGTATATTAAATATGCATCTCCATGTTTTGTATATTTGGGTCACGTGACTGCTTGTACCTTGCAATTCCCTGAAGGTCAGCATACCCCAAGTGAGCTCTGCCCCAGCTCCGCAGTCAACTCTGGGAGGTCTGAGAACTTGAACTTTGCTGGGTGCAATGCTGTCACTGCTAGAGATTTATGGGTTTCACTGCAGATCTCAGAATCTGGTGCCGAGTTCAGCTGCCGCATAATTAAAACCTCTCACCGAGATCTTTTTGAAGCAGACCATGACAGTCACTCATACAGGCAGTGAGTCAGTGCATGCTTCTCCCTACCACACGCACATACACTTACGCAAGGGCAAACACGGACATGAAAACACTCCTGCATAATGAAATTATATGTGGAAGCTCACACTACATGCCAAGAGACGTATGTCCGTAGTCGTATATGCACATGCCTCTGCAGAGACTGTTAGCACACATATACGAACATTCATGCTGTTTTCAGTCTGCTGATTCCTGTCCTCATATCCCTGTAAACAACTGTCACAACTAACATGTGTGTCTCTGCACCCCCTATGTGTCTCGATTAGATCTATCACCACACAGCCAAATGAAAGTAAGCACATGTCTAGAAAGCATTAACTAAACAGATTCCAGGCAGGTCATACAGCAAAGGCTAAACAATGGGAACGATTATGATGCCTCGCAATGGTCGTCACGGCAATTTCGGCTGTGCTTACACCCGCCTGGGTCTGCGGCGACCGCAGGATTTCTCTGCAGACGTTCTCAGTGAGGGGAGAGGGCTTTGAGAGTTCCATGCCAACACTGTGACACAAAGTGATGACATCAGAGCGTTCTGGCACCAAGCTCCCAGTGCCTTCCTGGTTCCCCAGTGTCAGCCGTTCCGCCTCTATCTTGGCCCTCCTCCCACATGGAGCTGGGAAACCTTGAATCACAACTTTTTAGAGGAGCAACTTGGAAGTTTGTTTAGATACAAAAGGCTCTGCTTCAAGTCACCCTGCATTTGCATTTCACACATTGTACACACCATCTTAAAACTGTTTGTAAAATGGATACTTAATTGTATTATTTTAATAATATCATTGAATATACCCACAAAAAAATTCTAGTTGAAGTCCATACATTCCAACCTAAGTGGGTCATGTCACCTGACAACAAAACCAGTACATCTCCATCTTACCACTGACCCAGTGATTCTGCACCCAGTTTGTGGTCTCACTTCATTAAATGTGATGCTCCAATTTCCTTCTAGCATTCTAAGGCATGCAGTTAGGTGGAGTGACATCATTAAATTGCCAGAAATGTGTGAATGTGTATGTAGGTTATGTGCATATTACATTGTGGAGACCAAATGTCCCCACAATGTGATAAACCTGTTTTTCTTTTTACATCCTGGGTGCTATGTTTAGTTCCCCACAAGGGGACACCCAATTCTATAAAAAAATATGTAACTGCAATCAAAAAAGTAAAACTATCAAAATGTTTGTATTTTGTTTGGTTACTTGAGGTTAAGGTTAGTTCAGACAGACAGACAGACAGAGAGGTCGATAGATCATTTAATAAAAAATACATCTATCTCAATGAGTGGTTGGATTTCCTATTTGGACACATTAAATGAGAAAGTGTTGACGACAATAACAAAAGAAAAAGTCTAAAACATGGGCCCAGTGTTATTGAATGCTTGACTGTCAAGCTCATCCTGAAGTGACTGAATGCGACACCTTCTCCACCTATCTGCCTTTCTGTGAGCCTCTGGGCCCCTCAGACATGCATCATCTTAAAATTGCATCGTCTCCATGTAGCCGGTTCCAGCTTATCTTAAACGTCTCCCGCGGTTTTTGTTCAGATTTGCCAGTCTTTCCATTTTTTTTTCAATGATTTTCCATTTCACAAAACGGTTGCTCATTTTCAGGATATAATGTCACAGCGTCTGACTGTCATGGATGTCTGACCAACTGACAAAATACAGCCAATTGATACAGAACAGGTCCATTAACACACAGGTAGTGTACAGTAACTTAGAAGATGGTTTCAAATACGATTATTTGTCACTTATTATTACTTGATTAAATCCACAAATTAATTTCAGCACCATTTCAATAATCCATTATTAAGAAATATAAAAGAAGACAAATTAAATAATAACGTTGACATTTATGCCAACAAAATAATATGAAATGTCATACTCAAGAGTAAATTCTGAGATTGAGATTTTTTTTTGTTTGGTACTTGCATTATATAATGCTAAGACAATTGATATAAATGGGAGTATTAATGTATAAATGAGTATTGTGTGATGATAATACAGGAATTAATAATAAATGGATATAATAACGTTATTTTTGACTACATCAGTATCATACGGATTTTAAGTTTTCTGAGCCAGAACCATCTGGGTCGGGACCCCTGTTTAGCCATATATCGCTGCCAAAACTGGGCATTAGGACATCTCCCTCATAACAAAAAGCTAAATAAACAAGTGGCATATTAAAGGGCAAAGCGAAGGACAAACTCCCTCAGGTGTGTGAAGTCAGATTGAGAGACAGGAGCAAAGGGGATTGTAGTAAGGACTTTCGACGTTAGTAAACCTGCAGAAGTCGCGCAACAAAGGCTTCTGGAGATGTCGTGCGAGAGCGTGGGAGGGAGCCTCACCGCTCGTTTCCTCCGACTGACACTTTGTTTGTCAAGATGCGGGCTTCCTGTTATATATTTAAAGGGCCTTTTGAAATGATTATGAGCCCTTAACCCTCAAGCCACATGGAAGGAGAAAGGATAAGGAAATGTACCTGGGACAAAACAAAAGAGGCAATTCTCAAAGTCAGTTAGGGCAGTAGCTTCTTGTTTTGTCTATTTTCTTTTTTAAAATAAATTTAATTTAACCTTTTCCTTTTTGCTTTCTGTATATCCAGTTCATTACACTACTACTACCAGCTATGATGAAGTAGTATTCTATTTTATTAATGAATTTGCTTATTTAAATTACCGTTAGCAGACATAAGAAAATGCAAATAGGAAAGGCTGTTCATAGCATGATTGCATAATCTGCAACTATTTGTGCCTCTTTAAAAATAGCTTTCATCATCCTAAGTTGCATTTTAAAATACGGCTGTCTTACACTTGCAAGTTCATATATTGCATATATCCTGGCCCCTGATGTTGCCAGGAATGCATGCAGGAACCTCGAGCAGGACAATGCGATTGGAATGGTGGGGTCTCAGAGAACAATTTCAAAGGGACTCGTGGTATTTAAACATATCTTGTTGATAGATTGCTCACGCCAGTGGTCATTGATTAATTGTGTACTGATCCATTGTGTCACAACACAAAAAACCCACAAAACAATTAACTTGGGGGGGGGGGGGGGGGGGTTGGTCTGGGGTTGGTACCTTAGAGGGGCTGTAGTTTATTTCGGGATATACTGTGGTGATAATGGTTGATGTGCTTATGTGAGCGACAGTGTCAAGCCACAATGTTCCAAAAAACCAAACCACTGCCTTCCCTTGTTTGTTGGGTGGTTATGATGCTGACGTGAAGGATGTTAAATCCTGTGGGTTTCCTCCCAACGGCTGAGAATTTATATTCTAGATGAGCTAAGGAGTCTAAATTGAACGTGTGAATGTACATATGAATTCTGTACAATGGACTGGGAAAGGATGTTGTCATTGAATTCATACATTCCTTATATATTCTTATATTATGCTTACTCACAATTTGCTCTTCTGGTAATCTCAGCAGCATGCAATTAATTTAGTAATTGAGCAGCGTGCATAAAGTTCTGAGCAGTTCTGCATTTGACTTTGTGAGTGTATTTAGTTTAGTTATTTTGTGGTAACTTACAGTGTAAATCCAGTCATATTACACTTGTGCAAGCATACCTGTTTGTCATTTACAGAAAAGCTAGATTCCGTAGTGGGTTTGTGGAACAGCAGAATAAGTCAACAGACTAAATCAGCCGTAACACAACGCCATGCTGTTTGCAGCCAACAGTTAAATCACAGAGTGGCGGCCATCTTGACTTATTGGTCATATTGTTTTTTTTTGGTCCCCCTTGACGTAATTCACAGGTCGTAAAAGATACGGGTGTATTTCAACCTCAGTAGAAATGGCACTTAGAAAATAAATCACTTCAAATTAGTCCTTGTGAAAAACTATACTTTTTAGTAGTGCTGGGTGGGTTTGTAAGGATAGGAATTCATCTACTTGTCTTTCTGATCCACAGGGACCCTCCAACAAATAGGGACACCCTTTAGTAAGTATTTTGGCACCAGAACCTGGCAGACTGAGTCCGGTGATTCAAGAGATTCAAGATTCAAGAGGTTTATTCGTCACGTACACAGTTGCACACATACAACATGTTAGTGAAATGTGACCCTGATCACTCCAAGCAGCTGTGCATGATTAACAAAATATAGAAAAAAATAAGGAAAAATAATATTACAAGATAAAAAATATATGAAAAGTTCAGCTGCACATAATGTATACATAAGTGATATAAGGTATGGGTATAAGATATAAGGTATTTTGCTTTCTAGGAGACTATTTCCAGCTGGTTCTGTTAGACCTGCAAGCCAAGATATTTGCGTACATGCTGAAATTAAAGTTGAATACGTCACTTTAATGTCCAATAGGTAAGACTAGTATTTGAGCCCTAGAAAAGTAGTAAAACGGAATCACGATTCAAAAGCCAGATCTCAAAGGAAGTGATATTTTACTACATTTATTTGTGTTTTTCTAAACCAGTTACCTCACTTGGACGCTTGTCAAGATCTGCCTATTGAGGCATGTTAAGCTTTTTTGGTTAATCGGGTCTATTAAGTGATTAGATAACTGGACTACATCACAAATCATGTGACCCGTGAGCCTTTTTTCAGTCTCCCTTATTTTCAGATGTCTTGTTCAATCTGTTCCGTACTGATTTCAGACTACTGATCTCTAAATGTATACCTCAGTCATTTGATACACATGGGCTCTTTATTCATAGCCCAGATCGTCCTCATTCCATGATTAATTCCGGTACATTAATACTTAAACCCCATCTCCTGATCTTAAAAATGATCATGCTCCTTTTAAACCAAGGACCTTCCCTCTGCTCATCTTTTCTGTTTTTTAAACCATAAATGGACTTATCTTTTTTGGACTTATCTTTCAGAATGATAATCACCTCAACTGTTCAGACATTATACTGTCAGTGAACAAACCTTTAACTTTTGATAGTGCTAAAGCTAAGGTAAGGGGCGTTTTATTGGGTAGATTAAGAGGTTCCATAAAAATCCAGGCCCAGTCACTAGAAAGTTGTTGGAGGTTATATAAATCACAGTAATATGAGAAACAATCACGACCCGTCTGTGCTAAATTGGAAATTATAAAGTGATGAATACCCCACGGCTTAAATGCTTAGCTTTATCGGCTGTAGATGTTTATGCTGGGAAATCCAGCTTTATGTGTGTTTTGTTCTGTCATTTCAAACATGATACCACAGCCTAGCTGTCACTTTATTGAGCTCTGCTCCGAGTACTGAAAGGGCAGAAAAGCTTTGAAGCCCCCCACTGTTCTTCTCCTCCTCCTCCTCATTTTCTTCCTCTTCTTTTTTTTCTTCTTTTCCACCTCCACCTTCTTCCTCCATTTCTTCTTCCAATCCCTCAATTCCTGTTCCCACTTCTTCTTCATCATCCTTTTCAGCCTTTTCCTCACCCTCCTTTCCTCAGCCTCTTCCCCCTTCTCTTTAATGCTGGTCTGGTGTGGCACATACTCATGCGTTTTCACCGCAGAGAAGAGAATCCTCACTATTGCCAGTACTGTTATTGTTGTTGTTGTTGCTGCCGTTAACCTTAAATGGTGAGACACTGACAGATTAAGCCAGACAGGACACAAACAGCTCCATATTTAGATTTTCAAAAAGCACACAGGACCTAGTTTTTGGTGGAATTTATGAAAAATGAAGGGGAGTCTGGACGATGAGCTTTAAGTCTCTCTTGTATGCTTCCTCACGTGCCCAATGGGCCCTTGTTATTTCCTCTGGCGGCCAATGTGTGTCTCTGCAACCGAGCCAGACGTTGGAGCTCTGCCACACTTCAGCCAGCTCTCGCACTGACTGTGTCCTATGCACACACTAATACACATGCCTGTGCGGTGTGAGTGCCGTTACCCGCAACGACCTGCTGGAGAGTGGGGGGGGGGGGGGGGGTGTTTGGTCCCCAAACGAGGCAACCCCAGCAGGGCGGGAAAGCGGGGGCTAGGGGAGGAGGGGGCGGGGGGGGGGGGGGCGCGGGGGGGGGGGACCCCTTCAAAAAGGGCGGAGGG
>JAODKE010000041.1:14067255-14082595 GCA_026779605.1 Mormyrus hasselquistii
CCGTTATCCCTTAAACATGCACTCTGTGGAACCTTCTCAAGTACACGCATGCGACTTTATTTTCAGCCCAAACAATACTTACAACGTGATATGTTCTTAAGTGACAGCAGAGCATTAACGATAAATGCTGAAATTCAGGTGTGTCAACAGCCACAATAAAAATAGGAAAAAGGGCAAAAATAGAAAAAATAAAAAGAATTTGTTTGTGCTTTAAGTAGTTTGCCTATGAGACAAAAAAGCTAGTGAACTTTGTAACTCAGAGCAGCAGTCACCGGTAACTTAAAATGTCAGCCTCTTATTCGTCCACGACACGCATGCCGCTTGACACCCTCCACTTCGTTAGCACCAACATCCTCATTTTTTAAGACCAAGAAACAGCCGGGGGGGGGCTTTTCTGCCAAGAGCGCTGCACTCCTACGCGGCCCTTTGGTTCTGATCCGAGGCCCTTGCATGATTCCCACGGTCACAGACCTGCCTGGGGATAATGTTTCTGATGGGGCACAATTATTCAAATGACCTGAACGTGCTCACGGGCAAAAAGACGGATCTTTGCTCTTGAATCGACAGCTCTAGTTTAACCAGGCAGGGGCTTCTGGCAGAAAAGCAAGCACAAAATGCATATTGTCATCCTCTTCCCTAAAATAGAGCTCAGTGCGTCTCCCGGTGACAGGACACCGTAATGACATGCTCCAGTTTGCTATCATTTAGCATAGCGGATGTGTGTGGTGCACGAAGATAGATGAAAACTAGTGAAATCCTTTTCTTATTCCTTGAATTTATAATGGTGGCGGGAGGAGTTACATGCACCAAGAGATATTAGACGAGGGCTATCTATTGCTCAGTGTTCCAAACTAATGTGGCACCAGCTAACAAGCACATCCAACTATCTGGTTCACCTCAGATGCTGAAAATCTTTGCTGGAATATAGCTTTGAGGAATTCATCAGTTACAGGGCATAATTATCATTGTTCTACCATGTTGGCCAAGTTGGCTAGGGTGCCTCAGCGGCACCCCCTACTGACCTGTCAGGCATGTACAGTTTGTCTCAGTGGTGCCCCCTACTGACCTGTCAGGCACTTACACTTTGCCTCAGCGGTGCCCCCTACAGACCTGTCAGACACATACAGTTTGCCTCTGCAGTGCCCCCTACTGACATGTCATGCACTCGTAGTTTGCCCTACAGACCTGTCAGACACTTGTCAGATTGCCTTTTACAGGTAGCGAGAAAGGCACCGTGCAAGCTAATCAGTGCTAGCCAAACTACGGCCTAGAGATCAGCATATCGGGAAATGTACATCCTGTGAACTAGATCTATCCAACCGTAGATTCTCCCAAGGAGAATCACAACGATCGATAAATGATAGTATCAATGCATAAATAAAACGATAAATCAGTCAAAAACGTATTTTCCTTCCAGAACCCAACACTAAAGATTGAGAAACACAGACTTTATATAAATCTGTATGATTGATAACAGCAAAACAAGATGGAGTTGTGAAATATTACACAGCCTGAATTAGTTGCACACACACAAAGAAATCCAGCAATATGCTGACTTTGTCAAGTGGCGACTGCCAAAAACGAGATTCTTACAGTTTGATTTATTATTATCAGCATCACATATGGTAAAGAAGCATTATATATTTATTTATGTTTTGCCAACTGTCTACCCATGGTACACCAAGTACATGGCTATTTTTGTGTTGCATTTTTTTTTCTTGGAAGGCCAAGAACAACAAATGAAATAATAATAATAATAATAATAATAATAATAATAATAATAATAATAATAAATAATGACTAGTTAAGGCATATAAAATGTCTCATTATCTGCTCGCAGTTTTACTGAAGCATTTAGGCAGTGTCATTAATTAACAGTACAACAGTAAGAGGTTAGCAGTATGTATGGATCTGTGATCAGAAGTCCAGTTGCAGTATTTGTTCCAGTGGTAAATAAATAAATAAAAAGGAAAATGGTTATGAGGTATTTTGGATTAAAGCATCATGTATACTTACCGTGTGCAGAGCCAGTTCTGCCAAATATTGGAAGCCTGGCTTTGTTGTAAATGTATCCATCCATCCATCCATCCATCCATCCCACCAACTGCATATACTGGTCAGGGATATGGTTGGCCTAGAGTCTATGCCATAAAGTGCAGGGCGGGTGCCAGGTGGTTCCTTTGGGTTGATGTCAGTGCATCGGAGGGCACACAATTGATGGGAAATTTAAATACACAGATTTGCCTGACTGCATCTTTTTGGGCTCTTTTCACAAATCCACACACAGACGTACAGAATGCACATGGCCAAGGCCAGAGGATTTGCATCCCAAACAATGGCGCTATGGGGCTACAGTGCTACACCAAGTCCCCGTGCCGTAAACAGACACCAGTGTCAGCCAGACGATGACATTCATCTTACTAGAGTTATGAGATCATGGGATGGAAGAGCCTTGTGAGAAAGACCCTTCTGTGACTTAGGGCTTGAGGCCAAGCGTTGTAGGCAAGGGAAAAGGATTACTGGACATTTAACGAAAACTCTTCTTGGTTTTAGCAGTTGCCCAAGCTGTGAGCCAAGCTTCATCAAACACAGACCAAACTCTAGCATTGATCATGGTGCAGAAAATCAGTATACTGGTCATCTTAAGAGAACCTTCTGAGATTCTGATTAAACTTTTATGAATAAATACTTGAAATAAAGATACAGTGATATATACAATTAAAAGCTTCTTCTTCCTGAGTATAGTTCTGTTACAGGATATTTATTAATTCCGTCCATAAAAATCCGACAGTATGCCTAGTCTATAAATAAATTTGTTAATGTATTATTATGTACAAGATGCTTTAATCCACAACCTGATAGCAGAAATGAAAAGAGAAAGAGTTACAATTCATTAGTACATAGTTTCAGCTAGACCTGCATATCGCTACATTTGCATTAATTTGAATTTTCTACATGTGAAACCGTCAATGTGGTGACATTTCCTTATCTAGCTCTGATTATGTGCAATATGAGTTTATTAAGGTGTTAATGTGACAAGTGCTATGGAAAAATACTACAAAAGAAGAACACACGGAGATGCCGTTACCTTGTAGCTGAATTGTACAGTATACCTTTTGAGATCAATTCAGTTGAAGTCACTCTTCCCCGCAACACCGACATGACCTAAGCGAAGGACTTCCCGTATATTTAAAGGATGCCACAATTTTTCTCCACAAATTGCCTCTTGCTACCGTTCAGTTGAAACGACAGAAACCTGAATCTGGGAACAAGCGCATCCATTCTTTGAGGTCAGATCCAAAATCAATTTCACACCATTTGCTAATGTCTTCTCGGCGCTCTTCCACAAAGACGGCGAGATAAGAAGGAGCGCTCCCATAATTTGTTCACTCTGGCACATGTTCTGCCCATATAATTGAAGCCAACTGGCCTCGTTGGCTAATACACAGAGGATCCTCAGCATTAGTTCCTGACGAATTTTATTAGCTTAAGAACAATCGCTACTTTATAATTAGCTAATTCCAGTGGAGTGATATCATGTTTCATCAAATTGTGGCCAGAAACAGCTGTTTTGAATAGACACAATAAAAAGTTTTTTTACAAATATTTCATATCACACTGTGTTTATTCATTTATCATTATGTCTTTCCAGACATTATTTCCAAAAAGATTATTGCGGGCACACCTACAAACTGTAGAAGTTTGTGTTTACCCACACGGGTTTACTCTGACAAGTTTGTCTAGAAACTAAAAAATAACGATGGCCTTACACAGTTTGAGGGAATGACACTTATTAGCATTACAAACGAGAGCTATGGTCAGAAAAAGAATCTGATCTTTAATCGAGCAAGCCTGTGAATGAACTGACATGTTACAATTTTCTAATGTGAAATCACTTTAGCAGTTGTATTGAATAGTATGCTATATGATACATACATACATACATACATACATACATACCAAAATGGACTACTGCAGAATTTGATCATAACTTTATTTTTACCACAAGTTTATTCGGAAAGTTCTGCAATTATGGTATAGGAAATGGTTGAAAGACAAATGGGTGAATGGTTTGACTATTTCTCCAGTGTCATGTATAAATAAATACATTATCTAGGAAGAATAAATCATCAAAAAAGATGAATTTGATAATCAGAATAATCACTTGTTTATTTTAATCCAAGAGCAGCGTATTGTACGTTTCAGTTTCAGAAAATAAAGCTGTTTGTTTCAGCTCCAAAGTGTTGCTTCGGTGGCAGTCATTTAATGAGGTCATGCATTGTGGAAAGGTTATTAAATGGAGCATGCTCTATGGGGCCAATGGAGGCCTGAGGATTACTGAGAAGCTAGTTAAGTTCTGAATATTGCAAGAGTGTATGTAGCCATCTGTACGGCTGAATGGCAGGGAAATGGGATTACAGGCACTTTGGACAGATTCTCAGTAAATGCAAATCTGTCATGTAAGTGTAGGCATAGCTAGAAACTATTTTAAATGGCACCCCAGGTCAAACACGCATGATTAACGATTTTTAAGGCTTCAGTTCTAATAAATCCTGCAGTCAGCTCTAGATCGTGATCCTTTTTTCGCACCAAACTTTTTTACAACCTGATCCAATGGAAACTCTAAATGAAAAGATTAGCTATTCTTTAAATTTTAAAAGAAAAGCACAAAGATAATTTCCTCACATCTTCGTCTACTGTTTAATTGTGTAGCTACTGGTATTCCACTGTCCTGTTTGAAACAAACTCAAATGAAGTCCAAAGCAGCACCGGCCCCATCGATTTCTGTGTCAAAAACAATGTGAATGAAACAAATCAAATCAATTTTAGCCTCTAAAGATATAAGCAAGCTATGGGCATGCTGGCTAGATTTTTAGCTAGCAAATCTCAATTACCTTAGATATGGTTTTAAAATCATATCTCAGTTGTTGCCATATGTAGGAAACTTTAATGTGTGACCCACATTCTTATATTTAATGTAAAATGTTTCTTACAGTTAGTAGAAATTGCTTAGTAACATTAATTGCAACCTCCACGAACCATGTATTTGTTTCCTAACTTGATATAAAAGAATGCACATAATTCTCTGAAAGGATTAGAAAAGTATGAAATTGACTGAAGTAAATCTTATTGTGTGCATCACAGGTGGGCTGCTGTGGCACTTATGCACCTAAAAATTTAACCTGGCCTCCTCTCAACCAGCTTAGTGCTTTGATAATATAGTGACTTTCACTCAACCTTAGTGCCCCTTATGAAGGGATTAGAGGGGTACCAATTAATAACTTAATGCAAAGTGCATTTCCAAATTATATCAGTGGGTCTCATTCAAATCACTCTCAGCTATTTGTGATTTTATTTTATCATACCTAAAATATAGAAACAATAAACCACAGAAGACTGTATACTAACATAGATTATAATTAACAACACAAAGTACAAGCAGCCAGTAAAAGCACATTCATACAACTCATGTTATCTGCATTGTTCCTAGAGCAAATCTGCCCTAAAACAATTATTTATATCTCTATACTGTACATGTGGAAAAAGAAGCTATTTTGCACATTTACAGGTTTGTGCTATTTGTAGTTCCTTCGGTGGTCAATACTTCATTTGCATCTTGGTTGAAAAAATGTCTTTGTTATCATTTGACATAAATCAATCACATTTTTGCTTTTAATTAAAATGCTCACTTTTCACAACAGGCACACCCACGTGCTTCAACTTCTCTCTCGCCTGTCATTCCAAAGGTGTTCACCAGCCATAAATTTAATTATCCTTTTCCCACAATCTTTGTGATCTCATTCTTCAAAAATTAAAGGATTCACCTACCGTAAATGAAGTCGTTTTACATGACTTGTTTTCTGCAGACCTGACTGCAGAGGCTGCAGTTCAGCCTCCATGAGAGACTCGCGCGGTCACCACACTGGGGCCCGTCATATGCTGTTATCGGCCGGAGGAGCCTCCAATATCTATTCAAACTGGAATCTGTTCAGTGGGCAGCTTGTCTCTTATGACCGCTGATCTCTGGTCACACCTACCAAGTTACAGAGATTAGCAAAGGTGTGCAACCAGGGCACAGAGGGATGGGTCTCAGAGAGTAACAGGTGAGTCACAGCAACAGTTGCTGGGCTGTGATGCATAAAGGAAAAAAAAAATGATGCTGCCAGCTAATTGCAAATTAAATATTTGCTCATAGTTTTATGCAGTAGACTTTTATATGACAGATGCTTTTTTTTTTTTTTTCTTTGTATTGTGTGTAGGAACAGCTATACTGACATCGCCAAAAAATACTCATGTTATTACTATTTCAACAGTAAAACTGAAAGTATATTTCCGAGAGTCAGTTCTAACATGAATGACGTTTCTGGGGAATATGTTTAAAAATAACCGGTATTTTGAGTCATGCTGCCTGTGTTTACCGCCGTCTGTTCCTTTAGCACCACGGAAATGGCACGGCGACGTGGACTTTGTTTATGAGAGATTCACAGCCCTTTATCAAGCCCAGGCAGCTAGACCCTCTTCCCCCAAAACCGCGTTGCACAACCTCCGTGGAACAGCTATGACACCGGGGCTGGATCTGGCGCTGGTTCTCAGGGGAGGGGGGGAAGCCAGGTGGGTCTGCTCTCCCACACTTGGGCCTTATCGGACCCTGGCATCTTGGTGGCCGTTAACCTCTGAAAAAGGAGGCTGCGTGGGCCTCAGAACCGATTACACAACCGCCCGACCCGAAACCCACAGGACCGGCCATTACTGCTATTTACACTTCATTGAAACCCAGGAGCCTTTCAGGAAAACACCCCCCCCCTCCCCCATCCACCCTGCCACCACCACCAGCACCCCTGTGTGAAAAGAATGCTCTATCTGTGTGGATCGGCGTGGCCTGCGAGACGTCTAGCAAGCCTGGGCTTATTCCAGCCAAGGGCGTCTTGCAGTTGTGGCGTCAAGCGTGGCCTGACGCCACCTTTCGGAGAACGCGTCACATTCGTGAAACAGGGTGCGGAGGAATTTCTGTGTGCAGCGGGGTGCTGCTTCACGTGGAACCCAGACTTCTCACAAAGTTGCTGGAATCTTCTCTCAGGGCGTAAATGAAGGGACTGACGTGCCCATTACGGGGCCAGAGTCACACCAGGTACTTATCAGTGTCAGTTCTGATCATCCAGATCATGAAGTACAGTGTTGTGAAATGGGACACTGGATGTTCCGTGAGACGTCTGCAGGGATCCTTTCTGGGTGATGGGGTAGCACGGGACCCCACTGGGCAGCGTTGTTGCCTCGCACCTGCAAGGTTTGCGGCTTTGGCACTCGAGTCTGGTTTGTGTGTGAGGCGTCTGCATGCTCTCTCTGTGTTACACCAGTACTCTGACTTGTATAATTGTTGTTTCTAAATTGCCCGTGGTGTGTATGTGCCCCGCGATGCCCTGGCATACCATCCAGGGTGTTCCCTGGCCTCGTGCTCTGTGCTTTCTGGCACAGGCTCCAAGACTCCAGTGAATCTGAACTGGAGAAGTTATTTGAAGGTGGATGAATGAATGGCCAATCTATGAGCAATGCCTTTAACAAAGAATTTAGGCTTTTGTAGCAAATTACCTCTATAAATTGACAAAAGTGCACGTATGAGAGAAATGGTATTTATATATGTAAACTAGTCATAGTAATTCATCTTTGACCAGCAAAATGTAGGTCACATGGAGTTAATCAAAAGTATTTGTTTATGAAACAATTATGCTGTGGAGAATTATACATGTAACAGCAAATTAAGGGCAGTAAAATTATACACATGCATCTAATGTAGGGAAATTAAATTAATTTGTGAACAGGTTCTTACACTAATATTACTTAATGAACCGTGTTTATTAAAAAGGTCTTTAGGACTAAATTTAACCTTATAACACATGGACCCCTGGTGGCAATAAAAAGAAAAGAAAAAAAAATGTTTTTGTCATTCCTTAGTTAAGTCTGAATAAAGGCAAGAGGAAAGCCTAAACAAACTGTGTGTGCAAGCATTCTGACGCCAGATAATTGTAGGCTGGCTTAAAGATCATCATTCCCCTTTTTTTCATCTCAATGAATAGAGATAGGAATTTATTAAAAGGGCTGTAGGGTCTGGAGGGTTGGGGTGGTTGGAGTGGACATGCTGTTAACTCGGTCAGCGATGAATCAGTGCCATCTTTACTGTGGGAAAGATGAAGTCAGTGGTGAGGGAATGAAGTATGGCACACATTATCTTGTTGATTAAAAGCAAATTTCTTTCCTCTTCTCTCTGTCCCTTCTCCTAAGCCACGGACCACAGGTATTTCCTAGGGAATTTCAGTGTCCTCCTGTGATCTGGGCAGCTTCTGTGCTGTGCGATAGATAAACAGAAGAGAATTAAACTGGATGCTAAAAGAGAGTTTTTTGTTACATTATGTTTATGTAGTGCCTGGTAAACTTTCCTTTGTTTTATTTATGTTTTCTTATTTGTTGTGTGTGTTTCTCATGGGACGTGTCACAGCAAACGCGGTTCCAATAGGTTTACCTTAAGAAATCCAGTAGCTTGTTTTTGGAATTTCCTTGATGTGGCATACGAGTTATAAATATATTTAAGTAAAGGTGTCCATTAAGTAACAGACAAATGACCCATCAAACAATCAAGAAAACAAGATTAAATGCTAGCATTGAATCATGTGATAATAACGTAGCTTTCTCAGATGCAAGCAGATTTATTGGGAACAAGGCTTGGCTAATGGACAAAAACACAACATTCACACACACACACACACACAAACAAAAAAAAAAACAGATTTCTCCTGTTTTTCCCATCCATTGGTTAAAAATTGCCAGCCCCTGACAGCCCACCCAGCTGTTTGATTGGCAGCTAGTTGGATTATCCCAGCAGATCATTACAATATGATGCCATCATGAAACCAGTAGCTTCTAAGGAATCACCAGAGGCATAGTTTTGCAGCCAGGCTTTGACACTATTTTTGTGTCTGCACACATGACTCAGAAAGATATTTGAGCCGTTTAGCCAACAGGGAACACTGGGGTCTTTATAAAGGCCGATAGACCTTCAACTGAACCTAAGTATGGAATCTTAGCACTTAAAACATAAGATATTTGAGCAGGAGACTATTCAGAATACAGAGAATGAATGAGTAAGGGACTGAAGCCCAGGTAAGGACGGTCATGGCTACTCCTGCCACGCAAGGTCACCAAGATGCCCCAGCCCAGCCAGCGCCGTGCAGGTGTTACAGCTTCCTGCACAGGCTAATGGGACTGGCCTCATCGACACAAGGTCACAGCTTCTATTCTCTAATGCTGTCCTGCTTTTGAAGAACATGTTTGACCTGACTTGTGATTAAAAATGCTTAACTCTGAAAATTCTTAACAGATAAGTGCATAAATACTCTTGTTTCACAAGAATAAGAGTTTCCATAAAGCAACTATCTGCCTGCGAGATAAGATGGGAGCCATTGTCCTCTTGAGCAAGGTCACTATCTTGATCTCCTCAGGAACATTCAGCTGTACAAATGAGTGATAGTTTAAGTTGCGTAAATTGCTCTGAGGCGGAAATGCATATGGTAATAAGAATGTAATAGGGTGGAATAGGTAGAATCCATAGATTTGTCATGAAGACTGGTGATATGACCCCATAGAACGGTGTCTGAACTCTCTCTGTCACATCTGAGTGTCCTTTTGCCAGTTGTGACTGGAAGAATTGTCTTTGCTTCCCCTAGTGACTGTCACGGCCCAGTGTGAGCGGTGGTGGTGTGTGTGTGGGGGGGCTCTTCTGTTCTCTTCCATCTCAGACGAAAGGAAACGCCGGCGCCCAAGGAACGGGGCAGGCCGTTTACCACGCCCAGCGTGCCCTGTGCATAGCTGCCCAAATTAGCCACGTCCAGGGAATTAAAGATACGCATCTCTGGGGGCGGGAGCGCCGGACGAACCGGGCCCTGGCGGTAGTCCTCGACGTTGAGTAATGACTCCGTGGGGGTGGTCTGCTCCCAGGCCGCATGCGGGCAGCTGCGCAGGCAGATGCTCGAGGCCCGTTGCTTAAGAATGCCTCCGTCTGCTGCGCGTGTGCTCTCCCTGCTCAATGACGCAGTCAAATTGGCTGCAATTATATTCCACATTATCGCATCTAAAGCTGTGGAAAGTATGAAATAGACCATGGTGGCAAACAGTACGCTTTACTAAGTTTGAATTAGACACCTTGGGGGCCTTGATAAATATTGTTGTATCCAACACATAATGGAAGCTGGGGGAAAAAAAAAAACACCCCCAGCTAAAAAAAATGGTACGAATCTTAGCACAAAGTAATATTAGTACAGCTATAATACATAATCAAAAACAGTTTAATATTTCACATGAAGCCTAAAAAAGGAATATGAAGTTGTGGTCCTGTATTGTGTTTCTACATAGTGCAGGCCCCCCACAGCCAATGAGCTTCGAGGATGGCATGCCCTTCATGCTTTGGTCATTCTGCTTTGTCTCAGCCGCTGCATCGAAAACTGGAATCCAAAGCGGACACATCGACGGGCCTTTCCTTCCAGGCGTCTTCGTCTGACAACGTGTGTTGAACTTTTACGAGCCCCTTTCAATAACATTTACATGTGATAAATAGGCACCGCAATTGCATTTGATTAAATTGCACGTGTGGTGTTGAACTCCACTGTATTCTTTGTCTTAACATTTCTTTTGCTTTTTGCGGGGATATAATTAGTAACAGTGCGCTGGCCTGCTGACGGTTGGATGAGGGTCGTCTGTTACTGATTTATATCACTTCCATACTGGGAAATTATGGTCGCCTGCTCTGCAACTGGCCAATGCTAAAACTCATCTCATTCTGCTTCAGTTATTCCTGTGCTCTTCTTATGGCTTACGGCTCGAAGGTAATGGCGAACCTGTGAGATATGCGTCAACTTCGCTCAGATCAATTCAGCACTAATAAAGAATAAACAAAACAATAAACCACAAGCTGAAAGATTGCATGACTTTCGCATAGTTTCTCTGATACGTTTTCCCCGATATTGTAAAATGCTGCATGTCATTGCTCAAAATACGTCTTGTTATTTTATCATTATTTCATTATAAATTTTGTTTATTACAATGGGTTAGACAGAGATTAGGTAATACGTCTTGTTTCTCTTGTATTGTTATCTAGAGAACAAGACGTGAGAATAGAGTCTAATTTAAGACACTTACCCAGGAGGATTTCTGCCTGAACTGGCATTTATCCGAATGCTAATGACCAAGGCTGCGACCAGGGGACAGCATGCCGCTTCTCCCCTCTCCAGCGCGATGCCGAGCCAACCCAAACCCATCATTCCAGGCCGCACCAGCGCCAACATCTGAATCCACTCTGCGGAGAATAAAGGCCTAGTCTTCAAAGTGCGTCTGTTCTGTGCAAAGGCTGTACCTCTGCCTGTGAATGAAGGAGCACGGCTCTGAGCACCACCAGCACCGATCCCACAAGACCACTGACATGCGGATCAGTGCGTGTCTGTCGTTGCAGGTGGAACATTCCCAACTACCCAACAGACTTTCCAACTGAGCGGGGATTATGATTCAGCTAGAATTATACCAATAATAATAATAATAATAAGAAGAAGAATCAAATCAGGTCTGAAATATGTTTATTCTTTATTCCTACACTGTTGTATCTTAAAACAGGTGTAAAACGGTGTCTTGGTACCACTCACAAAGTGACCCAGCCCTCACATGGGGGCCTGGTCTGAGATGAAACGGGCTGCTGGGTTTCCGCTGGAGGGAGGTGTGAACACAGGCCCGAAGTGACATTCCGTGTGACACGCGCGCGGCCGCCGTGTTAGGCTGGCGGGCCCCGCCGCTCAGCCGCGTTTTCAGATTCCAGCCACGCTTCAGCCTGCACGTTTACTACAAGATGAAGAGTCACTAGAGGACCAAGCAGGGCTGAATCTTTTGGTTTTGTGGTATTTGACAATATCTGTTTGATATATATTGATATATACATTTTTGGAGATTTTCTCATTATTAATACAAATATTTTACTGATTATTTCTGAAGAATCCTTGTTCTAAATTATTACGCAATAAATTTTGAATCTAAATACAATATGTCGAATATGAACAGGAATGTGTTTGAAATAAGTGTGTTTCCACTAGTGAGAACCCAAGATTCCCTGGGGGACATTCAACCCCTTGTAGATGCTGAGCAAAGTGGTCTGTCTGAGCATCTAGAAACAACAACCTTCAGTCTAAAGGCGTTGAGGGACGAGACTGACCAATGAGCTTATTCAGAAATCCAGGGCAGAGGTTGTATAGTTAGATGAGAAGAAAGACGTAGGTGACAGCAGAAGGATCTTCATCAAAGACTGACGGTGTGGTTGTAGGAGATGGTGTCCAGGTTTAATCTTCATCTCCAGAGGAAAGAGACAGCATGACAGCACAGGCAACTCAGCTTAAGAGGAAACACACACTGGTTTTTTATTAAGGATTTAGGAAGTTGTCTTTAATTGGCCTTAAACACAAGAGTCCCTACATGTAGTTTTGTTTGTTTTGGCTGAGTAAATTTCTGGTGACCTTTAAAAGAATAGCCTGAGAATTTATCTGTGGTATTAATGTAGATCTGTTTCGTGGTATTAATTAACGCAGCTACATACTGATTACCCCTGGGATTGTCATTTCTTTTAATGGTGGTGGCTTAATTCTCTGTCCAGTGTGGATTTTCATTCTTTATCTATGGGAGGCTCATATATTTCTGTGCACCATCTTGTCATGCGACAAACTCTATATTTCTCTTACAATCCCCCTTTTCATGTGGGCTTGCAAAAATTTGGCATGTCTGGCGAAAATATCAAGTGTTCACCACTGGGCATCGTAACTGAAGCGAAAAAAGACGTGATTCATTTGAGAGAATAAACCCAACGTGACTTGGGCATCTGGAATTAATTGGGAGGGAGTGGGATGACATTTATTCGCTAACCTATCATCGTACGTGTTTTCTTTTCACTTCAGCGTTGCTCCAATAGTGCCTGGTGCCTTCTAACATCTGCCTGGTGTGTGGTGAAGGTTGCAACTTAACACGGTCAGCGGAGGTGAATGGTATCATTACACTTTCTCAGTAGATCCCTTCGAAAACTTCCCAAGTCAAGTCAACACCCCTCCCATTGGAGTCAGGTATTTCATGGGAGTGTGTGTAGTTTAACCTCTCAGGACTCAAACCAGCAGTCTTTCCCGGTAACACTTTAAAATCGGCTCCTTTACTACTCGCATTAATAAACAGTTTACAAACAGTTGATAAACATTTCATAATTAATAGGTATTAACTGTAGGAAGAGTCGTTCACAGACAAATTTAGAAATGCATTGCGATCACATATTGCTCCTGGTATTTACAAAACAGTCTACAGAATCATTTGCAAATATAAAGCAACAGGTAAGTAAGTAAACTTCTAAGTGCCTTCACATGCTGTTTAGTAAATACTTATTGAGACATGAGTGAGATATATTTATACTGCATTTCTAAATTTGATTGTAAGTGAATCTTTTGATTCATTAATTCATTATCAAATTCGTAACACTAGATTAATAGTTAAGGAACAAACATTAAACTGCACTCAAGGAAAAGAAGAAGAAAGAATGGAGGAGGAGGAGTAGAAGGATCCACTGACTTTCACTGCATAGAGACAAGATGATGGACTGAGTCCTGCGACACAAGTGTATTATGAATGTGATGCAAGCCAGCTCCGGCCATAAACCTCCCAGTAAGGGGGGTGGGGGGGTCGGGGTTCGTGGTCTGGGTGGGAAGGCTTTGAGAGAACGGTGTCCTGGGGCGCCCTGCAAACTCAGCATGGCCTCTGATGTGGTCTGGCATTCAGTTCACAAAGTCGACCAGATCTGCACATTGCACTCATATATCTCTGGGCGAAAGGGGGGGGGGGGGGGGGATGCTGGGATTACTTAGTATTTACTAATGCTGCTGTTGCCAAAAATACCCTCCGTGAGCAATTAACTTTACTCCGCACTGCCGATCCAAGTGAGGCGCGACCGACTGATTTATGGCGAAAACAATGAGCAAAATAGCAGTCAGTTAGATGCATTCACTCACACTCACAGAGGCCTGTGAGCGGTTTACAAACCCGTCCTGTGCAAACACGCCTCATTGTTTCATGCTGTCACATGCCCCCACGCTAGGGCTGTGTACAGGGATGCACACGCTATAGAGATCAGTAGCTGCTATGCTGTGACACTGCGCTGATCATAGGTGGGTCAGGGGTCAAGGAACTAGACTGGTGACTGAAGGGTCATATTTTATATTTCTGTGATGCTGTCAGAAAGCAAGATCATGTACTGTTCATGGACTCAGATCCCCAGGAGGCAGCAAAGGTCTGACGCTACATTGGGGAGATGCAGTATCTACTTGAGGGTGGAGGCTATCAACCCACCAAATCTCCACAGCTCACAGCTGCGGATCTGCCTGCTGGCTCCTTGCAGCTCACCGCTGATGAACCCATTGGTTTCTCGCAACTCGCCACGGATTCGTCCACTGGCTCCCTGCAGATTTGCCCATTGAGGCCTGATCAGCCCGTGCCCCAGGCTCTTAGCTCAGAGAGAGCCACTCAACTCATACCCCAGGCTTCTGTTCCAGAGATGGTCGCTCTGCGTAAGTCCCTAGCTGTGCCTTGCTCGCCTCCATGTGTCCTGTCTTGCCCTTTTCACCTCTCGGTGTCTCAGCCTCGTCCTGCTTGCCTCCTGGTGTCTTAGCCTCACCCTGTCTTCTGATGTCCTGCTGGCTCCAGCCAGTCTCTTGACGTCCCAGTAGTTTCAACATAGTCTCCTGATGTCCCGCCGGCACCCACTTTGTCTCCTGATGTCCCGTTGGCACCCACCTTGTCTTCTTTTGTTGCCCTGGCGCCTGTCTCCTTATCCCCTGCCTCCTGCTGCCGGTCCAGCACCCAACTCCCCAGCCTCTGAGGGAGTGTTTCTTCCAGAAGACTTAGAGTGGGACCTTCTGGGTCTTCCCCTGAGTTCTGCTTCATGGGCCCCTGCCTCCCCCCAAAGCTTGGGCCAGTCAGGTCCTGGGGTGGTCACCGGTAATGGGACCCACGGTGCCCTCCTGCTCCAGCCCTACTGTCCCCTCAACACCCTCCAGCTCTGCTGGCCCCTCAGCACCCTCCGGCCCTACGGGCATTTCTGCACCACCCAGGAAACAGCCCAGGGGGAGCCATGACCCATGTTCACGGCCTTGCTCTCCAGACGTCCGGGATACTTCCTGGATGTTCCCCGATTACATTCATTGTGCCTGAGTCCCTGGGTGTGTCCGAAATCGCGCACTTGCGTCAGTGCACTGAGATGTAGTGCATAGTGCGCACTGTGCACTTC
>JAODKE010000041.1:14093593-14107184 GCA_026779605.1 Mormyrus hasselquistii
ACTGAAATGAAAGGAGGACTGTCACTTCTTTGATATGCATGGACACTTACGGGCTGGTGAAAGGAGCAGACTGTTTTTTTTGTCAGAATGTTTCTGTGGTGATTACAACCCTCTGGATGTACAACTCACTCAAGGGTGTGAAAATTAAAGAGAGCATCTTCAATAACATTTATCTTGAAAAGACAACCAGACATCTCTGATTTATGTACACTGCCACGATTTTGAGTGATTATGTCAGTGATCCCTGTAAAAAGGATTGTAGTTTTGTCAGCGAAGCCTTGAAAACGGACAGTAATTTTTTGAGTGCCAGTGAACCCCCTGAAATGGACAGCGATTTTGTGTCAGTGGATCCTCTGAAACAGGCAGTGGTTTTGTGACAGTGGATCCTCAGAAAGGGACAGTGATGGTGTGTCAGTGGATCCTCTGAAAGGGACAGTGATTTTGTGTCAGTGGATCGTCTGAAAGGGACAGTGATGGTGTGTCAGTGGATCCTCTGAAAGGGACAGTAATGGTGTGTCAGTGGATCCTCTTAAACAGACAGTGGTTTTGTGACAGTAGATCCTCTGAAAGGGACAGTGATTTTGTGTCAGTGGATCCACTGAAACAGAGAGCGGTTTTGTGCCAGTGTACCCTCTGAAAGGGATAGTGGTTTTGTGCCAGTGGATCCTCTGAAACAGGTAGTGGTTTTGTGACAGTGGATCCTCAGAAAGGGACAGTGATGGTGTGTCAGTGGATCCTCTGAAAGGGACAGTGATTTTGTGGGTGTCAGTGGATCTTTTGAAAGAGTTTTGTGTAAGTTCAATGTACTCTTTGTCAGGGAAAATCTGTATCACTTGTTCTTTAGAAACAAGGAAATGATGTCACTCCGATGTAGCAGTGCGTTGCCGAAACTGCTCAAAGATTTGACTCTTGTGAGGGAGAGATATACCTTTTTTGTGAATAGATCACAAACAGGTGATTTGTTGCTGACGCTGTGTGTACATAGAGAAAAGGGGGATGGGAGGTGGCACTCTGATTGGTTTATAGCATGTTACACCCCAAAAACACCCAAGACTAATTACAGTTGACTTAGTGCAACCCTTTTGGACTATACACCTGCCGCAGTGACTATTACACTGATAGACTAGCAAAACTGGGATGACTATGCCCTGAAAGGACTTTAGGCTGTGTACTTTAGATAGTTAAAACAGGGCCAGAGGGTCAACCCACGTTTGCTAATTTAATGGTGGGAAAATACTCCAAAGTCAAAAACGGTAGTAATAAGTCTTTTTATTAGTCATGGGTGTGTTTGGGGTGTAAACCAATCAGAGTCGTCTCCCAATCTCTTTAAGAGCTATGAGCGCTTATACCTTCACGTATTCCTTATAACGGCAGATTTTCCAGGTAGTAGAAACAGAGAACTTCTCTGCAGAGGAAACGGATCTGCTTGTGCGCAAAGTGAAAGCACACTAACAGACCATCTATGGCAACAGCAGGATTCCACCAAAGGGGAAGTCTGCATTCCCACGAGAGACGCGCTGTGGGACAATTTTCATATTTGAATGCGGGAGCTGGCAGATAGTGACTGATATGTTTACAGGAGCAGGGAAAATAATTGAAATAAATAAGTATCAAACTTTTACTTATGTTTGTGAGTGACTAGAACAGAAATAAAAGAAGAACATGATGCCCATGCCTAATTTGTTTTTTACACAGCCAGCCTGTCCTGGAAATTTCAGAAGGGTGTTAACATTTTGAATGTCCCTTGTCACTCTCGTGAGAGCCCAAATAATGATGGTGGAGCCATCACGGAAATCTTTAACGCCCGAGGATATAAGTAAGGTGAATGCTTAATGCCAAATCAAGTAAAGGGAAATCCGATATTTGGCAGTTCTTTTCATTGTAAGCGACCACTTGCCTATTGCCCATTGTGACAAATGCTACTGTATCATACACTGGGCACAAGTGCAGCACTTGGGGGCCAGTGTTCAGTTTGTTTGTTCAGTCTGGAAGGGTCAGACGACCTGACATTTAATGCAAGGGCAAGCAAATCAAATGTGACCACTGCACTAAAACTGAAACAACACAAAAATGTGTGGATTGTGTTTGTGCAGACCTACTCTCTGTTATTGAAAATGTTGTTACAGTGAAATATAAATATATGTATGACGCCTACTCATATGTGGAAAATGAAGGCTGTTGAAAGTAGGCAATTTGTTGATGATGCAAGTTTGTCGTTATTCTTTACCTGAAAATAAGCACCAAACAAAAGATTTTTCCTTTGCGGATGGACTTGTGAGATGTGGGCAGGAGCGGGACAAAATTATTATCTTACATTAAACATCTGCAACAAAGCCATACGATAAATGAACTGTAAATGTCATGCAGGTTAGCTGGCTGAAGATCCTGAGCTTAACCATCATGAACCATACATCTTTATAATATCTTGATGCGCACATTAATTCACATTCACAATCATCTTTTTATTTTAATCATGCATTTTTGTGGGCTGCTGCGTGTGTGTAACAAACAACGTATGTGCACTAGATAAGCACCTATGTAGGTGCATCTTACAGTCTCGATAATGCTCCCCTAAAATATCAGTGAAATACTGAGCCATTGACTTTTGACCAGGCTTCCGTTGGTCAAAAGCACAATTGCTTTCCGTTGCCTCAAGATAGCGATGCACCAGCAATGCACCTGACTCCGCCTCATTTTAATACTGGCAAACCCATGGGTGCTCAGATGGGCGCATGCAATTTAAATGACATGGGTGTTGGATGGGAAAATGACAACAGCGTTGGGCTCATGCTGGATAAGAGACTTGCGTCACATCAGGTGCTGCTTTGCCAGATGCTAAATAAGGCCCTGAATCTTTGTTTAGGTACAGCTTGACAAATCAATTCATTTAGTTAGTTTCTTCTCTTCCAAGCTCTATCTTCCTGTAATGATATCTTTTGTCCTATAGTCGTACTGCAAAAAAATGACATATTATTGCCAGGTATGTTACTGTAGTTATGATTTCTGAAGCTGGAATCAGGAATTCCTTCAAATGTGAGATCAGCACTCACAGCTCTGCTATAAAAGTATGACACAAGGCTTCTCTTTTACCCCCTGCAGAAGCACCTATAGAGCAACACAATTTCACTGTGGGGGTGCTGCCAGGTTTTGGGTCTGAGGGACCTGATCATTTGTCACAAACAAATCTATTACGGTATTTCAACACTTCTGGTCATAAAAAGAACTTACAGAAAGTGAAAACCTGATTCTTCCACTGAAGTGTTTAATGTTAATCATCCATGTGAACTGATCAGCATTCAGACATATAAGAATATGAATAGAGAGTATGTCTTCATCCATACTGGATGTGGGGTTTCTTTCAGTGTTGTTCCTCAGACACTTTAAAAGGCTTCACGCTGAGATGCAGCATGGTGAGCAAGGCAGGGGGACACCCTGGATAAGATACCATCACACACACAATGCATAGTTTAGAGACACCAATTCACCGAACTGTGTCAGCAGAGCAGAGCACCCAGAGGAAACCCAGTGATAATATATGATGCTTTTCCACTGGCATATGGGAGCTACACCATGCTACGCTACTTACAGCTTGCTTCCGTTTTCCACTGCAGAAGGGTCGGCTCGGTAAAGGCGTCTTTACCAAGTTTGGAGAGTGACAGTCATGTAATACCAAAAAGAGGCTTATTTACTGTTCACATGATATATATCATGATTTACTACGTGTAATCATTATTTTTTAATTCACACGTCTGTGAGAATTGTCGTGTCATGCAAGTATGAAACGCAAGCAGAGTCTGTTACAAATCCATTCGGTTCAGTTGTTCTATATTAATTTTTTAAGTAGGAAATTCTGAGTTTTCAGCAATACATCGTGATGCACAATACCTCTAATAATGTATAATACATAAAACATTCGCTTTTTACTTCAGATGATCCACGCACAGAACACCAGTATCTCTGTGCATTTTGACCTATCAGATGGTGGTGACACAACCAGCTTGGTTTGGTCACACTTTAGGCCCCTGCTAGTAAGCAGGACCATGTTAGCGTGGGTACGGGTCAGGTACGGCTCGGGTACAGGATGTTTTACAATGGAAAACCGTCTGTTCCCAGTACGGCTTGGTTCATGGTGGCAGTGAAAAAGTGCCAAGAGAGAAACTCTACAAACTGCACCTGCATTGAGAGGCACTTTATGAAGCAGCCTATGAATAAGCAAAACAAAAATCGATAACATGCCCGTTGCAGAAGTCTGAGGCTAAAGGCACTATTTTTGCTGCTCTGTGGCTGTGATATCACCCTGGTCCAGGTCCCCGTTGCTCCACTCCACAGGCGATCCCTTCTGCCCCCGTGACCACAGCCACTGGTTATTGGCAGGCACGACGATAACTCCCACCCATCATCAAGACTTTTCTTTTGCGGATTAATGACGTAACGGCAGCTCTTGTGTCCATCTACCTTCGCCGTGGCCGGCTGTCCATTTTGCGTCAGGCGCTGACACGATGAAGCGCAGTGATTAGCAGTGGCACGGACTTCCGACGGCATGCAGAGCAGGAAGGGAGGAAAAATGGGACAAAAAAAATACAGTGGGAAAAGAAAAACAGGCCATCAGTTCATGAAAAATCGCTTCACTTTTGGACAGAACTTCACAAGTTACAATCAAGCCTCAGCTTCCTTCTTCTTGATGTGCTATGGAGTCAAATCAAGTCAGCATCTATTAATAATATTTCCCAGGCTCCTTTCATTCCGCGGCGTGTCCTATGACTGTCAGGGCCCGTGATAGAGCATTGCCTTTATCTCGTCCCGGTCCTGCTCTGTCAAAGTGATAAACAATTCTAACAAGAATCAGAATAAAGATCTTCCCAGTAGACTCCAGGAGATATGGGTCTTTTTTTCTCATTTTCTAGATGGCAAAATTTAATCTAGTAGCTAGGTTACTTTTTTTTTTTCCTTTTTCTTTCTCTTTTTTCCAAGCATCACATTCAAAGGGATGCAAATGCAGCCGGGTGCCGAGGGCCCTGGAGTCGGGGGCACGTGAACGTGCTGTTCGGGCTCCGGGCCGGGTCACCCCGCAGGCTACGGAGAATCCACCCACCTTGGTCACCAACATCTGAGCGGCACCACCTGAAACAATGAGGCGGTGTCTCTTAATCTCCCAGGTATGTGTGTGTGTGTGTGTGTGTGCACATCGGTAAGGGACACATGTGCGTGCATGGTTGTACAAATACAGGCGTGTGAGTGTTTGCATGCATGTGCATGCATGCATATTTGCATGCATGTTTGTATGTGTGCGTGTGCATGTGTATGCACATTTGTGTGTATGTTGATGTGAAGGTCCAACAGACCAATCATTCTGATAAATTCAAAATTTAAAAGTATTATACTGTATATAAAGTCTAAAAGTCCTTAAATTAGGTAATAGTAAAATTAATAAATGTTTAACAAATTGAATAAAATATGCGTCATAAATGGCTGCATCCACCAATCCCTCAAACCACTTACCCAATACATGACACCAGGATTTACTATACATATGTATCTGAACACCCAGAGTGTTACATTCTTTTCCAGAGAGTAACTCAACTTAGTCATCTGAGAGACAAGCATCAATAGCTATAACCCGAATGCTCATTATTTTTCTTCAAAATGTTTCGTTTTGTAAAATGCGTATTGCGGATTTTGTGAGCAAACCAGAGAGCTGTTCTTTAAATAGATGCTCAAAGTGAATTAACTGAGAGCATTAAGCCCCATCCTCACTGCAAATGTTATCACGGTAGACGAAGGTGAACGCTGACAGGATCATGCTTTGACCTGCCATGTGTGAAGTACCCGTGTGGGGGAGCAGGGGGTCGCACTCTCTGGGTCACACAAGGCAGGAAAAACAAAAAGAGCAGCACAACCCAGCACGGCGTAATGGCTGGAACTGGAGGGACTGAAGCACAAGGACTGGGCTGCTGGTGGAGATGGGTGTGAACTATTCACTCGGATATGAAGGATAAGTGATGGACGGTAATAAAGGAGGGGAAATAACTGTTTTTCAGCAGGAACAGAGAAAAATATAGCTGATCCTCCTGAAACACCCCACCCCTCAATGCACATCCCCTTAATACAGACGGCCTAATATCAGCAATATCGGCACAAGACACCAGGTGGCGTGGTCATTAACATCTGAGACTAAAAACCTAGAGGCTGCCAGCTGAAATCCCAAGAGAACCTTTTTGTGTTCCCATTGGTTGAAGAAACTCACCCAAATTTCTGATGGGAAGCAAACAGCTAGCGCTGATCTCACGCATGTAGTCGATATAACACGCTGCCACTTATGACTCATCTGACTGACAACACAAAAATGTGCAACAGCAGCCTAACAATGCATGATATGATGGAGACAGCCTCATTCTACGCATCATACCGTCTTCCTGTTTGGCCAAAGAAATGGGACAGCCACATTACTGATTCCAAACAACAAACACATACTGTATAAATGATAATCAGATAAATAAAAATAGTTGGACATGAGAGGATTAATCCATCTGAGGGCTTTGTGGTGAACGCTTAGCCAGCCGATCGCAGAAAGTTAACCGCAAGAGCTCATAATTTTTGGGCTGTGCCAAATTGATGCGTGTTTTATTTTCCTTTTACAAATACATGTTCCAAACCTGAATGTTCTGAAAATTCCTAAGAGTAAGACTAGTTTTTTTATGATCATTTGAACATTTAGGATGTATTTTGCAGACATATCTTTACCTAAACCACTAACCAAGACTTAATAGAATTTTTGTTTTCCCCACTCTGGATTGAAAATGCTTTCTGAAATGAGACCATTTTAGAATATTTCAAGGTTAACAATAATGTTAATATCATACTGCCTTGTGCTAGATAAGCAGATGGATAGTCGGATTAAATAATCCAACTGAATGCAATAATCAATAAATCAATAACTGATTGCTCTTAATAACGTTAAGAGTAATCAATACCCCTCTGTGTGGCAAAAAGTACCTGAAACAGGAAATGCAACCTCATGAATGAAATCTGTGTCAAATGAACCAGCACATACCAAATAATGCAAACACGTACCGTAGGGTCTGACAGTCGGAATTTTGCTGCTCCATGGAAAATCTTCGTCCAATGGAAAATTCCACCAAGTTGCAGATTTCTGAGGAGCTCCCCTTAATTTGGAGACTTGTTAATACAAAGAAGCCCAGATGATTCATCTGAACCGCCTGCATTAGCGAAATGCATTTTAATTGCTGGTGTTAATAGATTTTTTTTCTGTCTCTCTCACATGCATAAAAGGGTGAAAATGATCAAATGTGCACAGAGGATTTCTCAAGGAGCCTAAGTAAAAATGTCAAGGTCAGTACTTAACTGTATTGCATCGTTAAGAAAAAAATCAGCACAATTGTTTTAAGTCAATTTATCACTTATTCTGTTATGAGTGAAATGGAAATGAATTGGATTGTTAGAGTAATATTAGATAATGTCAGTATATAACACTGTACAGTACAAGTACCAAGCTATTGGGAGGAGAAACTGGAAAAAAATAACCTCTAAAGCATTACAATATGGTTTTAATCTTCTTCAGTTGTATAAGTACACTTACAAACACTGGAGTTTAATGTCACACCTAACAAAAACATTCCAAAAAAAGTGATAAAAAGTGCCAGGTCACTGACCAAATGCATACCATTTGGCTATTTGTATGAGTCACTTTTCATTATTTGCTTTCTTGAATTGTAACTGTAGATTGATTTTAAATTATTAGTAAGATATTACTTTACAAGACACCCCCCATCCAAGATCTGTTGTCAGCCTTGCTTTTATTATTTTCCATTATCATAGTATGTTTGATAAATTGCTCCTATTTGTCAAAAACTGGTTTAAAATGGTTTAATCGTCATATGATCAAACAAGACGCGACGCACAACGGACTGGAACATCCATCGTTTACAGCCTGGTTTTCTGTCTGATGCTCCCTGCTCATGGTTAACCGCGTGGACCCGACACGGGGTTCTGGAATGAGCTGCTGTTGTTGCTGCTCTTTTGACTCATTTTTGACACGGACAGTGTGCTGTTTTCCACTCCAAAAGAGATCTGTCTCCCCACAGGACATCTTACAGGACGCTTTTAAACTGCCTCCGGATGCTTGAGCTATAACTCAGCCCAAGATGATGTGTGTGAGGGTCAGGTTAACAGAGAATTGCATTTACATAGACCTGTCAGGCTCAATAGTAGGCCGGGAGCGGCAGGTCAATGGAAACAGAAGGGCCTCCACAGCGATAAACGAAAAGAAAATTCGATTGCGCGAGTAATAGCGGTGTCTGACTCGTGTCCCTTCCTATCTCCTTTTATTCTGCTGCAGACGGAACGCTGATGTGGGGAAGTATTACAGGAGACAAGGGTTTTTAGAACGCTGACGTTTTTATATCAACTGTATCGTCAAACACCTCATTCTCAGCGGTGTCCGTCTGCCGCGGCCCGCCAAAGCGAAAAAACATCGGGATTGCAGCCCTGCGTGCATATTAAAGAAACTTGTCATCCGGACGTCACCAGAGAGCTGCAAACGGATCAGAAGGCGCCATCCCACTGGGGAGACTTTGCCACCATCAAAATGGTGAAATTAGAACTGTAAAAACGTCCAATTTACGGTGGGAAATGCTTGGGTTTAGTGTGTTTTGCATAAAAGCCTGCGCATTTAAATTGCCCATACAGGAAGTACAGATTGGTAATTCAGGTTTAGAATGAAAATGACACCATGGCCCCAACGAAGAAAAGATACAGTATGGAGGGAATAAGAAAGTGTCACACTGGATTTCGTGCATTTAAAGGGGAAAAATGTGATGCAATAAACACAGCGTAATAAAACTAAGACTTTGGGTGCTAAGAGGCGTTGTTAGGGAATCTTTGGACTTGTGAAGGCTGCATTAAACATTTTTGGATCTTATTATTATCAGCTCCTGCATCATTGCACACTGGTAAGCTGAAACGGCGTATACAAACAATAAAAGTGAAATAGCTGAATGTCTCTTATATTTGCTTAGAATTCACATCAGCTTCTCCCTGATGGAACATGGGCCTTTCTCTCCCCGCACACCCACCACCTTTGTTCTCAGAAAACGGGGGTGGGGGGACCTGCCAAGAACGTGGAAACTGGATGGACAGGCGTAATTCATTAAAGGGCCGCCTTGATGCTATGGGATCTGCACAGAATCAGCGTGGTAAACTTTTCTTTATGCTATTTTTTATGTAAGGTGAAAGTTAGACTGTCTGCCAAACAGATTTGCTGATCTCCCCTATCGGGTGTTTGAAAGCGCGCTCTATGCGGATTATGCTCGCCACCTCACGCTAATAGCCGCGCGTTCCCGTCAGAGGAAGCGTGCGGCATTTTAATTAGCAGACGGCGCGGGCCGGTCCGCGAGCCCCGTGACGGGCGCGTCTCCGCTCCCGGGCCGCTTCTGAGCGCGCCGTCTCGAGTTAATGAAGAAAAGTACATAGGAGAACATATGGCCATTAGTGTAAAAGCAAAGCCGTAAGAAAGCAGCCGCTCACCTCTCCCATCGTTTGCTTCGCGGCGGTTTCTCCCCCCTCGTTCATGTGATTAAAATTACCCAGCTCAATCACACGCAAGTTACTGAGTGAATATACCGCCAAGCTCAGAAACGGCTAATTAATAATTTCTGTTCTCTTCCAGACAGCACATTAGCCAGCTGATGAGATTTGCTTTTTAAATCTTACATCATTGTGAATGTCAGGATTTAATGTAAGCATGTAAAATGAGCACTAAAACTTTAAAAATAGGTATAACAGGTAAATAATATTTTTATAATAATTTTATAGATCTGGCAATAACCACTCGTGTATCAGCACTGTATTAATTATTATCTTTGGGGTGCAACACCTACTTTCCAGGTCTGGTCCATGCAGTTTTTTACCCGCATCAATTTCCACCATATTTAATATATTGTTATTATTATTATTATTATTATTATTATTATAAACAGGAGCACACGGTGTCGTTTTGTCGTCTCTGCTATTTCTGACATATTATTTTCTAGGAATCCAAAAGATTTTATAGACAGTCAACAAACAAATGCACGATTCAGGGGGCAGAGTGGGTTATAACCATTTCAACACACCGTAGCTATGAAATTGTGTATAGGTACGTGTAGTGTGTCTGTCAGGGGAGAAAAAAGTTTTAGCTTTTATTTATTTATTCGTTATTTGATTCTTTTTTTTCTGTTTAACACTGATGCAAAGTGTCCTCTTTTAACCAAGGTTTGATTAATTTTGTAAATACAGCTTGCACTGCTGAGAATGTTAAAAACTATTAGTTGTCACAGAATTATTAAAAGACATACATATTTTCTTTAAATAAAAAAAAACTATTGAATTTATATTGCAACGCTAAACAAAGTATAAGATGAGGTTTATTAAACAGCTCCATCAAATTACAGGAGGCTTTCAGAATGAAAGGGGCAGAGGAAATGCGCATTACCGTTCAGGGAGTGCAGTTAAGGGAAATGGGCTGAGTTTTTAAATATCATAGCGATCTGTGCCGAGGGTCTTGCTTGTCTTGTTTTACCTGCTGATCACTCGCTTGCACGTTTCATTATAATTCTGTGGCAAATAGGTGACACGTGGCCAGCTAGTAAATAAGACATGCATGGCCTATAGCATCGCCCATCAAACTTAAATACTTGCACACGTTAATTAAAGCCCTGCCTTCCTGGGGCATATCAGTATGACAGCATAACCACTTAAGTTGCAAGGTAAAAATTACTGGCATATGCTGGAAGCATGTTGGAGGACCTGTATGTGTTACAATCTGTGTTCACACTTGAGGAACTACGAGGTCATCAGCAGCCTTTGCCTCTTTAGCATAAAGATAATAGAACCCAGATATCAGAATAAACATTCTGCAACAGCGAGAATGTCTGGAATTCGAAGGAAGCCAACGCTTCTTCAGATGAAGAGTGAGAAAACCAAGTGGACGTGTGATGAGAAACACAGCCGTTCGATTCCAACCGCAGACCGACGTGTCCAGCTGACGAGAAACCTCTGTGCCGGTTCCTGTGTGAATGTTCGCATACCGTCACGCTTTGCGTGTGCTTCCAGTACTAAAGCATACGTTGGGTAATGTGACTGCGTTTCACGTACGACGGCGTAACGTACAAGAGGGTCTTAGGAGCACTTTTCTAGTGACATTCACAGGTTTGAGATGAGACGGATTCTGCTTCTCTCTTAACCTTTTCGCTGAAGCTACCTCAGCCGTGCCAGAAACAGCACCATGAAGTGGCTGCTTCTTTGGGACAGTGAAGCGGTTTGCAGAAGACGGGGATGGTGGGGGGATAGTTCAGGCACTTCAAGGTAAAAAAAAGGGGCACTCAGTTCCTTGTAGGATAACACAGTAAAGCCTTGATTGCTGACACATTGCTCCGTCTCTCTCGCACAGAACAAGTGGGCTCTGCCGTTCCGTTACTGTTCTATGGGGGTTTTAGATCCCTGGCCTCACCTCTCCCTCAGAACAAGTTTGCCCTCCTGCTTTTGGACCTATACGGGCCATACTGCACAGCATACTTATACATTCTCCCCAGCAACTGCTCCAAACAACTTATTAAAACCTTTGTTTAATCTGTAATCCACGGATATAGACCGTCGCTGCCGTATGATCCGAATGCTCCTGGATTCCCGAGGTGGTCTGGCGGTGAGAGCGCCCTGCTGCTTCCCTCAGCCAGTAAGCAGCCTCCCTGCCTGGGCCCCAACCCGGCCCGCGGAGCCGTCTCCGCCGTTAAGGCAGCGGCCTGGTTCCGGGGGACGGCCGCTGAAGCCCACTCTCCGTCACCCTACATCTGTTCGATAATTAGCGGACCATTTTTGTCATGAAGAATTCAACACCCCAGAGTGGAACCTGAAAATATATGCAGCACGCTGAATCGCATATGTCTCGGAGGACCAGGGAGTGGCAAAAAGGAAAAGTAAAAAAAAAAAAAAAAAAGAAATACAAAATCACTAAGTCTTTAATTGGATATGTTCAGCTGATTCCCTCTTAAGGATTAATCTGCGGCCCGAATCCCATCGTTTTATTTCTTTTTTATTTTCCAAAAGGGAGCTACCAAGGCAGTGTACCATGGAGTACTCTAGGAAATACTCATTTTCTAATCCATATTCATTTGTGGGAAAATGACGGGTTGTACGCATGGGAGCCAGTAAGGTCTCTCATAGCACAATGATTTCAATTAAACTTTTACTTTGACTTTGATTGTAAACAGCGCAGATATATATTTTGCGTAAACGAATAATAAATCTGTAAATTGCTGGTAATCTGAGCGTTTCTGCGGGTTTCCTTTTGGCCTGACAGTAGTGTGAACTGCGTAAATCCCATGAGTTATTACAGATTATGGATTTCATGCATTTTAACATGCAAGCAAGACTAAGGGTTTTTATTTCCTCATTAATAAGAAAACAAATTTAGCTAAGTAGTGAGTAATGCTAACTACTACTATACTAGCTGTGTGCAATTGTTCTGTTAATCTAGATCCCAAAAGCTGGAGTAGTTGTGTAGGTAATACAAGGGCTATTAATTTAAACCAGCATATTCCATTGATTTAATTAAAATTGCTATGGATGACGAAATTGTATTAATTGTTATTATTTTTATTCAGTAGACTACTGTCAATTACATACACAGTATATAACATATACTCGATAAAGTCATGCTATACTCAAATGCAAAATATTACTATAGAAAATATTATTTCTATAGCAGATTTAAATATTTGATATAATATATAAATGATATCAAAAGATCACCTTCTCTGAATACATAACACAGTTGTTTGCTCTGAAAATGGGAGCATTTAAATGCTTATACATGCCTGTTTCTTTGCGATCTGAGAAATGATTGGGTATTTTGTGACTGCGCGTGTGTGCGTGCGCGTGCGTGTGTGCACGTGTGTGTCATTGAAAAAAAATGCATTTTGCAGGAGGAGGCCGGTGCATGTAGGACATCAGGAGATTCACACAGTCTCTGCAAAGGAGCGCCTACTGTTCTCTGAGCGCCACCTTTTCAGGCTATAGGACAGCTCTCTCCCCATAAACACCCTCTTCCAGTGTATGTCTAGGACAGCTCTCTCCCCATAAACACCCTCTTCCAGTGCATGTCTAGGACAGCTCTCTCCCCATAAACACCCTCTTCCAGTGTATGTCTAGGACAGTGCTCTCCCCTTAAACACCCTCTTCCAGTGTATGTCTAGGACAGTGCTCTCCCCATAAACACCCTCTTCCATTGTATGTCTAGGACAGTGCTCTCCCCATAAACACCCTATTCCAGTGTATGTCTAGGACAGCACTCTCCCTTTAAACACCCTCTTCCAGTGTATGTCTAGGACAGTGTTCTTCCCTTAAACACCCTCTTCCAGTGTATGTCTAGGACAGCACTCTCCCCTTAAACACCCTCTTCCAGTGTATGTCTAGGACAGCGCTCTTCCCTTAAACACCCTCTTCCAGTGTATGTCTAGGACAGTGTTCTTCCCTTAAACACCCTCTTCCAGTGTATGTCTAGGACAGTGTTCTTCCCTTAAACACCCTCTTCCAGTGT
>JAODKE010000041.1:14124739-14144603 GCA_026779605.1 Mormyrus hasselquistii
CTGCTAAGAAAATCTATGGAGTAAATTTTCAATGACAACGTATTATTATTATTATTATTATTATTATTATTATTATTATTATTATTATTATTAAATCTGAATCATAACTGGCTGATTTAAATTGACAGCAGCAACAATAATAATAATAATAATGAACAGAAGGAGGAAAGAAATGTAACACATCTGTACAGTGTTTCCACGACACCACAATTGTTTAATTACAATTTCAATCTCTTGAATACAACTTTGGTGTTTCTATGCATATTAAGTGTGTTGTTTAAATGTTTACTTAAAAGACAGATATAAAAATGCAAATACATTTTTGAAATTCTGTATTAATGCAACAAAGTAATGTGGCCAAAAGTTAATTTATTATTATTATTATTATTATTATTATTATCATTATTATAATCATCATCATAACATTATGTTATCTTTGGTTTGTTTTCCCGCAAACCTTTGTTGATTTTTTTATTAACATTTTTATGATTGTTTTTTCCACATTTCTGAACTTTCTTAACCAATGTTTGTCTTCGTTATTTAGACACTTGCAGCATCAGAGTCGATTCTGATAGACACATATAAATTATTCTTTAAGGAGCAGCCACATGCCATAAATTATTTAAAATGACTGGGATTATAATAAGAGATCAGATCATAGGAAACAAAGGAGGCCGTGTGCTGAAGGCAGAACTCACTCAATTCACCAGATCTTAGCTTGATGCTAAATAAAGCCAGATCTCAACAATCTGTTTATGCAAAAATAATTGGTTAACTTACATGTGTTATGCACTCTTATTCAAATAAATCCTTTGTTCCCCTTGTTTACTGACTGTTAATTGGAGCATTGTCACTGTCAAAGTGGACTGCTGCTTTCTCATTTCACAGGAAACACTCCTCCACTGTTTTGGTTTTTACTTCACTTTCTTCTTTTTCTTTTTTTACTTTTTTTCCCTTTTTTTTTTTTTTAGAAAAGTGGTTTTGAGGGGGTTCTGACATTTTTAACTTCGCAAGGTAAAGTTTGTCCAACCTTTTTTTTTTTCATCGTACAAAGTCTATAAAATACCACACGAACCTCGGGCAGAGCACAGTGTGTGATTTGTCTAATCCTGATTATCATACTGCACTGATAAACCGCTTATTTGTTAAGTTGCAGCATGTTATAAATAAATGTTGAAGCAGTTCCTCTAACTGTGTATGTGGTGTTATGGCGTTCGGTTAAACCTCATACTACATAGCATCGTGCTATTCCGCCTGAGAGGCATCACGGCATGTAAAATAAAGTTTAAAAACCGCAACCGATATAGTTACTACTTAGGAACGGTACCGATTGCGTCAACGTATTATGAGTTACCGCTTTGCTAAAATGCAATTAAAAACACATTAGACTCAATGTACTGAGGAATTTTCTGTTTGGAAGACAGAGATGAGATTCCTACAGGACTGTTGTTGCACACGTAAGACTAGCAAGAGGTGAAAAGAAAAACTCACTCATATACTTTAGGTGTGAGTAAATCGAAATGAAGTTCATTAAATATTCAGCGGCATGCTCAGTCTGGTAGTATGGAAACAGTGAGTGTTAAATCTACTTTCACTTACAGTTCTACTCAAGGTATCCTTTTTATTTTCATTATTTTCTTGGCATTAATTACGGATTAAAACAATAACAAGTGTCAGGTCTGGGATTTTTTTTGTAAACATAGGAAGCCGAGATATTCATCTCCTGGGGGACTAGGATTCGAGGCGGTAGCGGGGGGGGGCGCCCACACTGAGGCGGGTGACGGGGCCGCGTGGCTTTGCGACAGCGGCGGTGCTATGTGGGCCAGTGGCGGGACGCTTCCCGGCTTCCCGTGGGCCTCACCGACAGCGCAGGTGGGTAGACACCCCCCCCCCTCCCCACGCACGCCCCGAGAGACGCAGAGAGGGAGATGCAGGGAGGGAGGCGGGAAGCGGGGGTGGAACTGGGCGAGCAGGGGCCGGAAGTGCCGCTGTGAAGACAGCGGCCCCGTTACCACCCGCAGTAGTGCTGCTCCCCCCCCCCCAAGTCAGAAGAACCCAGGCGCACTGTCCTAATTAAGCAGGCCCCACAAACGAGAGACAAGGGGCCGCTCTCTCTCACTCTTCCACCGTTCCTGCGGCGTGCCTCCCCCCACCCGTGTCAGGCTTTTAGACAATGCCGGGGGGCTCTTATGAAACACGGCTCCGCGCAGAAAACGCCAGGCCGATGTGCCACGCTCACATTTCTTGTTTCCCTCCTTTTTCAGCCACTTCTCCCTCTTGTCCACATCCTTCACCATCTCCAGCTGCCCTGGAGGTGTTGGATCTCCAGCATGCAGCAGACACTTGTGAAGTGTTCTGCCACCGCAGCTCAATCCGGCGGTCCAGCAAACTCTTTCTGCTATTCTTCACACCTGTCGTGTTGATCTTACACACCGTGCCGTGAACACTGTGGCATGTTACTTTATTTTAAATGCCGCAGACCCGCCTGCATGCGCTGTCGCAGGATTAGACGAGGACGCCACCCCCATCTTCCCCCCATTCCGACAGGCCACCTCGCCTCTCAAAATTACTAAGCTTTAGCTTCCCATTCCAATTGTTCTTTTTCGGTTGGACTCATGTCGTTTCTCTCATCTTCCAGTGATTCTCTGTAAGAGGGTTTCCAATGACCCAGAATTCCCCCCCCCCCCCCCCATCTAGTAACCCCGTTCCCCTCTTTTGTCAATACTGCATTCTAAGCAGGGCAGTAATGAGCAAGCACACTTTCGCGCGACACCTGGTAGATTAGCCTCCATGTAGCCACTTAGCATATCATATTCTCGGAGGTAAACCATGCATCATCTCAGACACCAGAGATGTCTCTCCCTCGCGACTCACAAAGGAAGATTAATACAGTTCCATCGATGTCATAAAGAGGGCGCCATGTTTGTTGAATATGCAGCAATTTTAATCGCACCATTCATAAACAGCGGCTCGATATTGATCACCTCTAAAAAGCAGGAAAATATTCAGGAAATATTCAGCTTAGTTAAAATATGGTAAAAATCAGTGAGGGCCTATCTATTGGGAATGGGACCATTTTAAAAGGCATAAAGTGTTTTATTCCAAAATTACTTTACTCTGAAAATTACTTGAAATTTAATTTGATCTTTTAAATCATCCGTGTCAGTCAGGCCAAGTTAAATACCTGCTTTTGCAGTTTACAATGAACCTCGTATCTCATTTAAAAATTACTATTTTTTTTTTTATAACTACTTGGAGGACTTCATAAGGACAAAATTCTAAAAGATAAACATCTGTATCTGGTACATTTAATTTGCTATAATTACTTAAGAAAGGTATGTCTGTCCCATCCCCTTCAGGAGACACGTTTCAATAAATTGCTTCCACACCCAGCATCTAACAGAGAATATTAAGCAATTTGGAGCAGGGATTTAAAATGAAATGAGTAATTGGTCGATTTGCTTTCTTATGTCAAAGCAAATTCTTGTTTTACGGAACAAAATGTCTTCCCCCAGCTTAATGACATTACAGAACATTAGGTTGGCAATTAGCTACCTAAAGTTGAAGCCTGAATCTTTGATGAGACTCTTTGGAAAAGCCCACATGCAAGAACCTGTTTCTGCACAGATGATCTGTCAAGACATCTTGATGAAAATCTGCTCTGGTCGTTTGTACAAGAGGCAAATGAGAAAACTTTCATTTTTTTCTTTGGAATTTAAGGACAGTTTATGAAATACGTTTGAATAAAATGTTATTTTAGATTTTCATTCAAAAGATGTACCCAAAAAGACATTTATCAAGGCCTTGGTATGTATTTTTAAATATTTTCTCAGTAAAAACTGTGTCATTAGTTATTTCCATATGCCTTAAAACATTTATTTCTACATTAAAGCAATAAATATTTAGTGCAACATATTATTTACATAAAGAAGCACATTATGATTTCAGAGTGTTCACACACATGCAATAAACACACCTTATTGTCTCATTTTTTTGTATTAATTTCAC
Source organism: Mormyrus hasselquistii (assembly GCA_026779605.1). Classification (NCBI taxonomy): domain Eukaryota; kingdom Metazoa; phylum Chordata; class Actinopteri; order Osteoglossiformes; family Mormyridae; genus Mormyrus; species Mormyrus hasselquistii. The sequence continues at coordinate 14,128,748 of JAODKE010000041.1, forward strand.
AATTGATTTGTATGTGAAAGTTAGGCCTCTACATCACACATTTTAGAGACAAAAATCTTGAAAAGATACAAAAAGTGATTATGACTGTTTAATCCAACATGGAGGATGCTGAAATAGATTTCACTTTCACAAATCTTTCCTTTAAAAAATAATCCGACCAACAACATAAGCAGACTCGCTCAACCGTTCTGCTGTCTAATTAACTTTTGGTTCCATTTCTAAAATGTAATTCCGCCCTCCACTGGTACAAATAAAATGTGCACAGAGAAAAAAAGACACAAACAGGTCTGTACATGCACATAGACAGACACACACACACACACACCTAGCAATGTAAACACGTATACAGAATTACACAGCATTTATCAGAGGGATGCACAATATATTCAAGTTTTTTCAGACATGATCTGAATAAATAAATTGCATATACCAGCATGCCACTAAAAAGCATGAAACTTCATAGCCATTTGAGTAAAGCCAGAGGTCTGGAACTTGTAAGGTATGATTCTAAAGGGGCAGTCAGTGCCGAGCCATCAGTTTCCAGGGATATCCTGGCTCACGCTCTGCACTGGGAGTAACACACCCCTTTGTTGCCGACAGTCATCCAGCTCAAACATTTACTCTAAATGACTTTCACCCCGCTGTGCTGTCTGCTCCATTGCAATCCCACACCTTCCCCCATGAGCAATCGGAGAACATTTTAAGTGGCGGAAGATAAATATTGTTTTGTTTATTCTTCAGTACAGGCATCCGTGTCCGACGTGTAAGCGGACAAACATTTAACAAAACTTCCAGATGGCAATCACCGAAATCCCTGAAAACCTGAAGTCCATTCAACCAAATATGTAATTTCACCGGCCTGGCCGCTCTCTGTCGAAAGGGAATTGGAGACGCGAGGGACCCCTGCAGAAAACTAATTTCACGTAGGTGGCAAAGGAGCCAGTGGGGAATTCGCACATGCCCGAACCCAGGAACACTTTAACAAAGACACCTGCGTTTCCGGCAGTGAAAACAATGCCCAAAGTGATTGCAGTGTTTTTTTTTTCCATTCTGATCCTACACACGTGCGACGCCGCACTGTGCTTTATGGCCACCGCCTCCGCGGACCCCCGGGAGGGACTCTCTGTCTCCGGCTCAGCGGTGAAGCTGAGGGAAGCGGCCCGTCGCGTTGCATCGGCTCGCGACGCCGAATGGATGATTTCAGAGGGGCGTAATCAGGGCCGTCGCTCCCCTCGTGAGTTTAGCTATTAATTCAGGCGAATCACTCCCCCCAGCAGCTGTAATGAAAGTAAAATGAAATAAAATTTAGAAATACAGTCACACACAGAACGAAAGTTTCTCGCACTGATGCCACGTTTAGCGATAAGCCAGCAAACTAGCATGTCTCCGACTTGATACACGGTAGGTCACTCCTCCCCACCTCAACGATTCGCTGTCACACAGGGTGTCGCAGCACTCCTGTTTATCCATGGAAACGACGGCTGACACCAAACTTTCTGCTGCTTGCCAGGTGTGCCAGCGAGTGCCAGCGAGCGGCTAAATTGGGAAGAGGACCCAGCTTAAATGGCGCCACGTTCGGGAAAGCTCAACACTCACGTTCAAATCAACTCAGTGAAAGAGGTAATGTAAAAAGCCAGCCATCAGCCAACTTTTTGCTAATATTCATGCGAATTTATACTACGTTTCCGTCGCTCTGCACCAAGCCAAGTCATTCCTTACAAAATATATCGTCACCTTCATTTTAGTTTATTACTAAGCAGTGGACTGGCATCCCATCCAGGGTGTCCCCTGCCTTCTGTCCTGTGCGGCCCGGGAAAAGCTCCAGGCTCTCAGGGAAGCCACACCGGAAAAGGTGCAATGGAAAATTCATAGATAGTAAAAATTCCTATTAATTTAAAATCCATTTAAATCTTTAAAAACTGGCTAATGCCAATAGATTTGAGTACTACACATAAACAGTTCATATCAGCAAATATTTCAAATATTATAGGACATATAACGATACACAAGAAATGAATGCATACACGCAAAATTACATTTACACGCAAATCAAGTTTTACAGGATTAGATAGATGAAAAGATACAATCATATTGTCCATGGAGACTCATCACGCCGAATCGTACAGGTCACAACCTCTAACGGCACGACAGATACCAACATTTCAGTTACAGCAACGTCGCAGGAAGTGATGATGGTGCATCACCCACCCCCACCCCCNNNATTAAAAGGGTGATGGATCTACTAGGGCGTGAAGATCAGGGGTGGCCCCCCCCCCCCCCCCCATACACACACGCACACAACCTGCATTCTCAGATGAAGCAGGTCTGAGCTTGAAAACGAATCATCTATGGCTCCTCGAACAGGGACTGCTGACCAAAAACGGCTGGGTTTTTTTCCCCCATAATTCCCGGGCAGGTGTCCCTTCCCCTTGACCTGGCCGCCTCAGAGAAGCCGACGCGTATCCGGGGTCAAAAAAAGCAAAGTATAATGGGAGGAAAAAATAGAGCAAAGCATTTCAAATATAATTTCAGATTAAGAAAAGCATGGATTTTGTGCTTCATATTTTATTTAAAATGAATTGCAATTAGGGTTCTTTTTATTTCGTAATTCTTTTTATTAGGAATAGGATTAATATCAGCAAGGTCTGTCATCTGTGATTATGAAGCAAAAAAAAAAAACAACAACAAAAAAAAACTAGAATTACACCTTGAAATGACGACCTCTGTGTTATTAAGGATTTTATAATTGGCTATCGACAGTCACCATTTCTCCCTCTGTGGTCTCCTTCCACTTCAGTAAGCTCTCGAGATTCCTAAACACTTCAGTCATAACCCCTGCTGGGTTAGACGGGTACTGTCGTAAAGGTGGAGTTTGATTATGAAATCTGACAGGTGTTTTATTTACCTCTCGCTTGCTATTTCTCTCTTCTAACGAAGACCGGGACGCCGGATCGGGATGCAGAGAAGCGCAGGAGGGCTAACGCGCAGCTGGAGCCTCGGCCACACGCCAGGGGTTTCTCTTTTTAATAACCCTTGCAGAAACTCTCCTGGCTCCGCTATTTATTCGATCGTTTTTTTGACTCACGGGACAAGCACCGAACTTGGATATTCCTGCACAAAACCGTCGGTAAATTTGAGAAAGCCACGACGCCGGCATTCCAATTTAACGATTCCGCACGCAGATCAGAGCTTAGCGAATGGGACTCGTGTCAGGATGAAAAGTGATTGGTTCATTTTATATTTAGCGCGTCTTCGCAGCCGTGTGAACATTTGATCCATCCGATTTTCCAGGGTAATTGTCATAGTGAAGGCGGCAGGTGACAGATTTCTGCATAGTGGCTACTGTATGGCTGTGGTTAGTCAAGATAGGCCGATCCTGTCGCATCTTTAATTTCTTTCCTATATATTTATTTAAACTCCATCCATCCATCCATCCATCCATTTTCTAACCACTGATCCTAGTCAAGATCAAGAGGATGAAAACTAAATTGATAGTTAAATAAACCACCTACTCCAGATCACATCAGGAATAAATAAGTAACATGGTTATAGGTGACTAATCCATCTTCCGACCACCTGCCCAGTCCATAGGCAACTGCTGAAGGGGAGTGATGCTGGAGTGTCTCTCAAGCAGCTGAGGCATGAGGTCACACGCAAGTCATTTCTGGAATTCAAACGGGCAAATTTTGCGTTTTTGATCCACAACACGAGAGTCCTCCTTCGGTTGAGACCATACCAAAGATAATGGTTATTTTCGACTTATCTAGTTCGATAAGTCATACACTGCCTAGATGAGACCATACCTCTCAGCTGAGTAAGGAAATATATTTCGCCGTGAGGCAAACAGCAACTCTGAAAGAGGATCATCTGCTCAGATGGGAGTCCACGAGATGCAGAACCCTTCACGGAAGCAGCCTTTGCAGCGGGGGCACCATGTGGGCCATGACAAGAAAGATCTAAATGCGTACCTATGGCTTACAAGTCACCCTGTAAAAAAGTGCTGTTAGGTGACACCAGATAAAAAGTTATCTGTCTCAATGCCGTGTGCTGTCCTTGTAGAGGTTCAGTAAAATAAGCATGAAAGCTTTGTTGCTAAAACAGAGAGACTCTGAGACAACAGGCAGCGCACAAAATGGATAGGATATAAAAGCAAGAAGACGCTGCCAGGTCTCTCCAGATGGACGCCGGAAGAATGGTCATGCTGACCTGGAAGTCATCGAAGCGATGGCGGGGGAGGTGGGAGGTGGGCACAGATGGAGAAGAGGTGAGGGCAGGGTGTGGGAGTCACTGCCATGGGCATCTGCTTGTTTTGGATTCTTATGGTGGAAAGGTAACATCAGATCAATTATCATATATGATAATAAAAAATTATGAGCCTATAATCACCATTTATGTAGAATTCTGCTGACCTGGATGAGTTACTGCGTCAAAAATAAAGTTAGCTTACTGATTTTATTAGTGGCACATTTTGTGAATGATGTCATATCTAATAATGGAAAACTGTGGCAAAATAGAACTTTAATTATACTAGATATATTGTACAGGTCTATCTAACTCTGAGAGCGCTGACATGTGGACCCACAGCATTTGTCCTCTCATGAGGGGACAGCAGCCCCCCCTGCCAGTCATTATGTAACCCCGGTGTTTCAATATTAATGAGATGGGTTTGCTGGGTGTCCTCTTCAAGAGGGAAATGGCGGGGGGGGGTGAATATCACCTGCTGCATGAGATAATCTTACAAAATATGCACCCCGGCTATAGTCAAGATGTGTCGATTTGCATAAATGTTCCTCATTTCCAAAAATGCATGCTGATCGGAGCAGCTCTGGCTCCTCGCGACTCCCCAATTAAAGCCCGTCCCTCGTTCCCGCTTTAAAACACGCCTTACTGTCTCTTTATATCCATTTACTACACCGAGCGCTTTTCATTACTGACTCTGCCTTCACTGGCTTTGCACCACATTGTACTTGGAGCAGCACCTTCCTCATTCACCTTTCCCCTCTTCTTACGGAGTCATTCTTTTCCCCAGCCAGATTAAATTGGCTCCTTATATCTAAATCTCTTTGTAGTCTTCAAGTCCATTTCTGTTTGCAAAGGCAGTTCGGAGTCTCTCGGTCAGGCTGGGTGTAGGGATGTGGACCTGTATGTGCACATTCCCATCCTCTCCAGAGCTACACCTTTTATTCACCTTGTATAGATGCTTGTTTTTCCGCTAAAGTTGTGTTTCCCAATCTGGTCCTCCAGGGCCCAAAGCCAGTCCACGATTTTGCTCCCTCCAAGCTTCTCTACCAGACAGTTACACATTTGTCGACTCCAAAGCCCAAAGCGGCTCTAAAATCCAAACACAAAAATATGGACTGTCTATGGGTCCCTGAAGACCGGATTGTGAAACACGGCTATGAAGTAAGGCGAGGTTCACCAGGCAATGCTTCCTGTCAAACCAGGCGTCTGTAGATTGTTGACTCTAGTAGCGTTCCAGCCAGCATCCTATAGCTAATGCCCAGGGCCTGCCTCTGGTTCTGTTGGCACAACTATGCATTCTTGTCTTCACATTTAATCTGGATAACTTAATTAGTATTAACATTTAATACGCGCTTGTAAATTGAACTGCTTCGATTTAAGACGCACACAACATACGTGTGTGACTTAGCACCAGGGCTTGTTGCGAGGACTCTACCCGACTTATCAAATCTCATCATTCAGCAGCAGCGACAGCAGCGGAAGCCAAAGGATGAACTTAAGCGGCACCAAAACCCAAACAGCAGGCTGGCGATTTTAATCAACGCCCACGCGCCCGTGAAGCTGGCCAAATCTTCTGAGTGGTACTAGTTAAGTAGCATGTCAGTTAGCACAGCACAAAGCGGCAGGCAGGAATACCTGGAAGTGCGATGCTCTAATTTAGACTTTGCCTGGAATATCCACGCGGCTGCTGTCAAAGCCGATTTGTAAGCTCGTGCGCAGCGAAACAATGTGGGCGTTGTTCCGTCTATTTCCTGGCATTGCGAAGCATCCCCCCCCCACCACCATTCACACTTGCACAGATAATTTCAAAGGTCTGGCTTGAATGCTGTCGAAACCTAATTTTGTCTGGATGCAACGCAAGTATATTGATCTTTTGTTTTTTGAAGATATAAACGGCAAATCAATTTGCAGCTAAAAATTACGAGCATAAAAGAATGTGGAATATGTAATTCGGCCTCATATAATGACACTATTTTATCGCCTGACTATTCTGCCACATTAAATTTTTATACATATTTTTGTCTATATATTCATGTCATTGCATTTAACTTATACTTCAAAATCAGGAATATTTAATATACAAAGTTTTAATATGCTTTATGAAATGCTCATATTTTTTGGATGATATTATTTACGTGTTCGGTTATTCCTTGACTTGCACCAATAGCTTCCCGGATAGACTCTGGATCCCCATGACTCTGCATAGGACAAGACAGTATAGAAAATGTATGGATGCATTTTTCTGTTCACTTTTATATCAACTTATAAATGAAATATATCAATCAGGACAACCAAGCACTCTGATTTAAATTTTTATGACTTTTGCAGTGGACCATTGACTGGTCCGAGGTGCACTCCTCCTTACATGCTCTCCTGATGAAAATCCCTTCATAGAAACTGCCTTTATGGGATAAGCAGTTACTGAAAGGAGATACTCAGGTTCCATCAATAGCACAGTGTTTTAAGGAGAGTGCTCACTCTAAAGAAAAAGCAGAAGGCTGAAATGCTCTGGCAACATACCTATTTCAAAGTACAAACTACAAGCACGCCTACCTCCAAAAAAACAACTTCCTGAAGTTCAAAAAAAACATGTTCACAGAAAGGGACGAGTGGCAGAGATGCCATTAGACTCAGAGGTACGACAGTAGAGGTGCGATGGCTGCCTTCTTCTAGAGAACTGAAATGATGCTGGTTCCCTTCTGAGGATTCCTCTGCCACTGGTGTCAGATCAGAAGACTATGCTAATGCTTTTAGCTTTGCAGATGGACAAATTGGGGAAATTAATTACCCCTCTGAAATCTCTTTCTGATGGAGCTGATAGTCATTAGTCAATTAGTTTGTAATTCCCAAGCACCGAATCGGCTCCTCTGGGCTTCTGAGGATGCAATAACCCCTTTGGTTTCCTTTACGGTTTTCAGTAATTAAGTGCCTAATGCTTTATTTCATTTTTGTTCCATTTTTTCATCTTAAAAGCAAACTGAGAACCAAATATGCTAATTTCATTAAAATGTAAACACCTCACTGATCACATAGCACAGCCATTCTAGGTAGATCATGTTCAATAGGTGCTTTCACGGCACCGGAACTTCTCTCTGGAATCAGAACCCTTTTCCGGAACCAGCAACTCTTGTCGCGTTCAAACTACAGGAACTTTAGTTCCATAGAGGCAGCATCGGAAACCTTTACCAGCTCTCACACATCTGGCATTACACTCACACTTTCTGACTCTCATGCTTATGCAAGAAATCTGATGGCTATCTATATTATTCCATTATAAACCTAAAATTAGCTACATCAAAAGCGTTGGGGCAGTTTGCAAACCATATTGACTGTTTACAAGGTAATAAAACTCTTACATGCATGTAAATGACTTTGCAGACCTGTCTTGAATTGAAAATGTCATGCCAACCGTCTGACTAAAGTCGACAGCCCTGCTGCTCCAGTCTAGGTACTTTTCGCTCGACCACGAATTACTGGAGAGGTACTTATAGCAACAGCTTGCTGATTGGTTGGCACTTACCGCGTTAGCTTGCTGATTGGTTGACCACAAGCACTGGAGCTAACTTGGAAGCGACACGAAAATGTAGAAAAGGAGATGTAGTAGACAAAAAATGAGCAGATGAAATTATTTTTTATTAATTACATTTAATCTATCAATTAATGCATATTTTTGCTTGTGTTTCTGAATCAGAAAAATTCCATCATTACACAAAATGCTGTAAAGGCTGGTCAGTGAGCTATTTACCAGCACGATACTTTTGTCGAATATTGGCGGTGCTGGTGAGGATCTGCTGATGCCTTATTTGGTGCAGCTACATATTTTTCTCTCTCTTTTTCTCTCTCTCTCTGGGTCAGATATACTTTACCAAATGTCCTCATAATGTCATAAAGAAGTGTTATTTTGCCGTTGTGGGAACCATATTTTCGATCCCCACAAGGGGAGATTCAATTTTATAGAAATCTGTGACTGCAATCAAAAATTAAAAATGGCAAGAGACTATAATTTTGTTTGTTAACTTATGGCTAAAGTTTGGGCTGGGTAGGGGTTAAGGTCTTCATTGGGGGTATTAGGGTTTTGCCCATATCAAGTGAATGAATGGTCCCCATAAATATATGAATACTGGTGAGAGTGTGTGTGTGTGTGTCTGTCTGTCTGTGGGAGACCACAGGGTGCTCTCCAGTTCTGATTGTTAATTGCAACCTTTAAGATTAGTCTTTAGATAGCCTTAAAACATACTATGATTCAGCTACTAGTTACAGCTAGTGACAGGGGAAAATAATGAAACTGAAATAAAATTATGTCCTTTGTATATACTCTAAATATCCAGATAGTGCCATATTATTTCAGAATTCTTAAGGGTCTTTTATTCATTTGGAAAGCAATCATCTTATTTAAGTTTTCATTTAAGATTTTTAATAAAATCCATTATGTGCCACTAATCTGCAAAGTGGATAAAATGACTTAATTCCTTATAATTCATTTTTTTAAGTGCCTTTGAAATGAACCCCTATTGAATTAGTACTTTTAAGCCACAGTATACATTTTATCTTAGTTTTCAATGTTAGCTTGACCATGGGGACAAAGCTGGAAAAAAGAATTTCCTGAAAATTTGGGACAGATTGTCAAATGAATGCAGTCTGCTCAGTTTAAGAAGTTCAAACTAATTTAATTTTGAATGCCAGATAAGACTTTATGCGGCTTGTTCAGGGTAAGGTGTCGAAATAGGCTAAATTTTGTTTCTTTATTTAGATATACATCAGTATCTTTTTTGTTTGGAATCTAAAATCCAAATCTCGAGGGAACTTAAACATATATGCTTTAAGATCATAATTGTTCTTTTCAGGGTCCCACAGCAATGCAGAAAATGTAGATGCTAGTAGAAATAAGAAAAGTGTGATTCTGAATGGAAAAGCATCTTCCGTTCCAAGGCTGCATTAGCAACAGGAATATGTCAAAGAACTGTAGTGACGTAATGGTCAGGCAGAAACGAATCTTCGAAGAGGAGCAATGGGTACAAGTATGTACCTTGCGACTGTGATACTGAGGCATTAGTGATGGAACTGAAGGGCAGTGGACATGGGTCAGTGTATGGGCTGTACCTGTGCTCGAAAGGTCACCGGTTCAAATCCCATGAGTACAAAGAGATTTCATTGGGTCTTTCAGCAAGGCTGACCCCACTCTCAAATGTACTGCATGTTGCTTTTGGCAAAAGCATATTCTCCTTACAAGTGCTTGGTGTTGGCCTCCAGAGCCACTAACGGACAGGCATTCATGTCCTTCAAGAGGGTGCTTTAGACCAAAGTCCCATTTCACCAGCAAAACAATGCTGCTTGATTCTTCCTCCTCCAGGAGAGAAGTGTCACCCCTGACGGTTCCGTTGTGTGGCTCTCTGGTGGAGGAATGAGCTGCCAAACCACATCCGTTCATCAGACTCCTTCTCCACATCACCAAACGTCTCAAGACCTATCTGTTCCAGGAATTTCTCCACTAGCGTAATGTCTCTCTCTGATCCCTGAATGTTCTTACCGTTTCACCTCTGGTCATTGGGTTGTTTTATTAGGTTCTTTCTCTATTGAGAAATGTTGTGTAGTTCCTGTTCCTATACTGCTTGCACCTGTAAATAGGAATTATTTGGAAGCTCAGCTTAGCTACTATCATGTATAGTCAATTCCTCGACAGACTTACTTGTACATCACGGTGCACAAAATCATTTAGTAAACTCAATAAATGTAAATGTAATGAAAATGTGTATGAAAGGTTGTGAATTCCATAATGACAGACACCCGTCTTTCCCTAGATGGGCCTGGATCCTATATTTCAGCTGGAAGTCAGTATTCAGCAGCATTTTAGCAGCAGGATGAAGTGCGGAGGGTCAGCTTGTGTCCCAGGGCACGCAATGCCTACCTACCGAAGCAGATTGCTGCATCTGCTTTCGTAAACCATGAGATTTGAATATGAAGAGGGGACATAAGGGAGCAGTGCAGGGTCATGGATTCCATATGGCATGTAGCCTGCCCTTGATATTCATATCATGAGTTATATGTACAGTAAACACCATTTTCTCTGGATAGAAATGCTTCCTCACAGTTACTTTGGGGTGACTTTTGGCTGAGAGGGTGACGTTGCTGTGTCTGTGATCAGAAGGTGATTTTTGACTTTGGCAGAGTGATTTCCCCATTGGGCCATTGGGAAAGGTTCTTAACAGCCAGTAGCAAAAAGGACTGACTGACCCTGTTCTTAGTTGTACGGTATGTAGTAAATGTACTCAACATACCATTTTTTATGCTCTACACTACCCTCCACCTGGCATGTTTTCACACCCAATATTATATTTTCACAAGGACTATCTTCCATGCAGAAAAATTGTATACCTCATTCAGCAGTGATGATATTATGCTTTAGTACGTAAATATGGATTATTTCACTTGGCTGTGCACGCCTCCATTCCCACACAACCATCTCCTTGACCTGCCCTGGCGTCGCTATCCAATCTGAAGCCATCTCATTTAAAAGCGATTACCCGGGTCTGCTCAAATGGACCAGAGCCACACATTGCTCAAGGGCTGCCTTAATTTAATCATTAGGTTAACAAGCTCCCTGCCTTCGGAACGATTCAGGGGATTTGTTCTGGAGGGTGATCCGAGAACTGGCCAGGGTTCAAGAGACAAACAGCAGATGCTGGGCTGGAGCAGATTTGGACCCGGATAGAATAATCACTCAAATTGCTCTGCATATTAAAACCTCTGAGATACAACCCCACCCAAGCACCCACACATGCACGCACACACATCAGACTCTTACATGATATGCCACTTAGCCCTGCTTGAAACGGTTGCAATATTTTAGATATAATGAGTGTTGATGTAATTTTATACCGTACTGCAGAATTTACACAATTTGTTAAGATGAACCCGATACATTTTCATAGACACGCTAATACATTGTCTGATTTAGTTTGTCTCTCAAATGAGACATATTTAGTCATTTTGGGCCATTTTGTTATATAAAATATTACTGAATCCTCATGCCCTGAGTTTCCTAGGACATATCTGAACGCCATTTCATCCCTGCACTGGATGAGCGATGACTAGAAGGACTTATCCAACATAAATGAAAGGACAAAGAATTTAACAAGTGTTAATCCCCATTTCGGTAGCAGTGAAATCCACCATCTATCTGCTCCACCCCAGGGTTTGGCGCATCACGGCACACAGCAGCTAGCAGATAATAATATACCTTTCGTAAAAGGGTAACAAGCAGCAAAAGGCGATAGTGATCAAAACGTACCATGACCAAGTCTGGCATAAAATACCATAGTTGGTATAGCCTGTCTCAACATCATTCTGTACATATCCAGCTGCTGTACCAGTATTTGAGGAGACATGTTGGTGTTTAATTCACAGTTCAATAACCCTCCTGTCCCAGCCTAAGCACCACGATGGGAAATATGTCACTTGACCCTAACTCAATAAGAGTGCAGTAAATAGAGATATTCTAGGTGCCTTTCCATGCGTTATTACCTGCTCTACATGACCGTACAATGGCTGCTGACCTGTGGTGCAGATTTACCGATAGTGAGCCAGCTGGGTGGAGGCAGAGCGAAAGCGCTCCAGCAGAAAAGGCTGCGTTTCTGGGTCGGGAGATTCCTCTGATTAAAGTCCCTTATCTGTGATATTATGCACACCCTCTCCCCGATTACAGTGATTAGAGCCTGACACTCACTATGTCAGGGCCACATGCATTTAATTTTAATTTTTTAACTGTCAGAACAGCAGAGACCCTTCAGTCGGTCACACTTCCCACGAGATTCATTTTTAAAGTGCAAAGCCCTACGACCATCTGTACATTGCAAATGGTATTTTTTGCGAGGTGCCGGGAGAGTGGGAGAGTGTCTCCTCCTTTCATGCTTCTCAATCCTTCCCCAGATACGCACGTAGTGTGCCTTTAAGAGGAAAATGTCCTTCGAATCGCCTTCCATCCCACCCCCGGATTTTGTTTACCTACGGCTTGTATAGATTCCACAGGTTTGACACGCTCACTGAAGGCTTACGTTCAGCATCCATCTTTGCGCTGAGTTGGAACGAATCCAAACACCACCGATCAGCTTGTGTTACAATAAAACAATTCCGAGTCTTAGTCCTCCTTCCTTTTTGTTATTGCTCATTTATTGCTTTGACGTCGTCCAAATCAGCCAAGATAAGGGTGCAAATGAATGAAATTAAACTTTCACTCTGTGATTATTGGTAATAAATTTTGATGTGACTTTTCATAAAATGAGCTGTCTCCATTCCATGTTTGCTGAGACCTGGGATGAACATACAGTATATACAGTCACCTTCCCTCACCTGAAGATCATACCCTCACCTTGCTTTATATGCAAATGAGGTGGATAGAGAAAAGGTGTTTTGCTTATTTTTGATGTTTTATGATTTGATTTTTTACATTGTAGGATTTATTATACAGGGCAAAGCGCGGTTGTTGGCACTGCTGCCTGGCACTTCCTGGACCAGGGTTCGAGAGCCTACCACGGCTCCCTGTGTCATCATGGGGTTTCCTGTGGGGACCATGGTCTCCCCTCATAGTCCTGGAACATGCTGAGGTGAGTTGGAGTTACTAAATCTCTCAATGGTGAGTCAATAGAGAGCAGGTGAGTCCTGCTACAGGTTGGCACACCATCTTGTGTTGTTCTCATAGGATCTGGACCCCTTGCAACTCGGAATAGGATAAGTGGGTATGGAAAATGGCTGGATGAAAATATATACACGCAAATTTTTCCTTGTACCTGAATAAATCTTTTTATTTCACAGTATTGTGGTGAAATAATCACATTTTGTTTCATAAAATACCACGGAGAGTAATTGTTGCTATTCCAAAGAAATATGACAATGTATCCCCTTCTCAATATCTATCTATAGATATTAAAAACATTTCATAGTTTTTTCACAAATGTTGATTGTAATTAAACAAAACATGCCAGCTTTTTGTATTGCCTAATTATAATAATAATAATAAAAACAAAAAATGGGTATAGAAAATGAATTCAATTTGAAATATACTCAAATAAGCAAATTATAAAGAATTTTCTTGGGTATGAAATAGGAGAAAATAGATAATATATTGAGTAAATATGGTTGTTATAAGACTAAATAGTGCTCAATCCAAACATAATATCCCCTTTAAAAAGCTGATGAAGAAACAGCTCCTGCTGAAGATAAGGACACAGGAATGTAGCTCAGACTCTGCATGTTCTATAAATGCAACACAATGAGTGTGCAAATAATGCAAAACAGAGCCAAACTTATAAAGTGGCATAAGAATTAATGGGGAATGATGAAGATTTTGCTTTGGTGCATATATCACATGCATTTTGGGGGTAGAAAATGCTCGTCTCAGCTGGACAAAATGCACATGGAGTTTCCTAAATGAAGGCATTAGTGCATTTATATCTTTTATATTCTCTTTTGTAATTCTGTATGTGTTTTTATAGAATTTTTCTGAAACAAATTAAGCTTAATCTCCAAATGAAATTCCAGCAAAGATTTTTGCAACCGTGCTGCCATCTTGTATACCCCAAGGATGATGGGGGTGGTCCGTGCGGCCTCATTATAAACAGGAAGTGTGAGCTCCAGCTTCGGTAGATACTGAGCAGGGAGCTTTGCCCACGGCACAATCGTGTCGTTCTCTATGTGCAGGATCCCGTTCTCCTTTCTTGTCAGCTTGTCTGCCAGTGTCCGGATCCTCGGTTTTCATCTGCCGGAGTCTCGTTTCAGTGTCTCAGTTTTCTTTTCTTTCCTGTTTGTTTTGATTTGTGTCTTACTTCCTGTCCCCTGGCTCCACCCAGTCGTCCTTCTGCACACCTCATTCCAAAGCCGTTTGCCTGTTTCCTGCAGCGTTCAGTCCAATGGACTCAAGGGCCGTTAGGTGGTAAACCTGGGAGTGTGTGTGTGATGCAGTTCAGTATCCACTTTATAGTCTGACAGATGGTTCTGTTAATAAACTGATTTTATCAAACTCCAAGAAATGTGGGGGAATCAGTAATACCCACACAAGGAGAGCTTTGATACTTAATGTTATTGTCATTTTAAGATTGACATAGAGCCAGTTCATCATTGTTGGACTGACATACCTCTTTTGATATTGTAAGCACACTTTCTTCTTGAAGAAATATGCTGATCAAGAGAATGACCACACAAACGTATGTCCTTAGTCGACCATGCGGTGCGTTTCCCAAAACCATAGGTGCTAACTATGGAGGTAATGACACTGTGAACTTACGTAGTACGACGCGTCGTTAAACGACGCAGGTGTTTCCCAAAACAATAGTTCGAACGAACGTTGGCAAACTCTGTTCTTAAGTTGTATAGTTCAAAGTACAGCTCTGGAGCTGAAGTTAGAAGCCTAGTTGTGGGTAAATACATCAGCGATGGTGGAAAATGCTGTCAAAGAAGGGTATAGTCACCAAAGTAAGTTTAGTAATCTTAAGTTTAGTAATACCTAATAAGGATTAATTTAGCTCTACAGTACGATCACATATAATGTGACGTTGTCTAAAAATGCAGCTTGAAACGTAATTGTTGTGTGGGTCTCTGGTCATAAGTACGGCATGACTGTACATGAGACCGACCAAATCATAAACTGTCTGTAGTGAGAAATAGGGAGAATTCTCAGACAGCAAAATATTGTATTAGCACCGGGGTGGTTGATTTTATCCAGAAAGGGTTGTTAGGCAGCTTTTTGCTGAAACTCCCTACTTAGAGTATTGCTTAAAGGACTGATTGACTGAAGAGTCCACACACAACTGATCAAACAGTTATCCCAAAAAACCTGCAAACACATTGGCCCTTTCTGGATAAGATTGCCTAGCTCTGTAGTGGCATATGCAGCTAGTGTATATTGCTTGGTAAAGGATGTTGTGTGTGACTGTGGTCATTGTGCCATATGGTACACTTCGCCACATATGGTAAAAAAAAAATAGAGAAATAATTAAAAAAACATGGCGAAAATAAAAAGAAAATAATAAAATCCAATAATAATAATAACAATAATAAATCATTATTCCTTGTATGTGTACATGTGTGTATTTGTAGCCCTATGTAGACCACTGGGTGTTGTGCAGTTTCTTCATTACACACATGACTTTAGAGGGACAACAGTCGCCTTAGAAAATTTATAAAAAGCTTTTATTCATTGCCATAATGGAAGAGTAGGATGACACTACAGTGGTCAGATACGAATCCATGCCATTGTACTCGAGAAAAGACTTCTGTGATGTTTGGATATTACACGCACCTGTCTATTCCAGTCAGCCACTAACATTCTATAAGCGACAACGTCGGACCAGGACTTTGCAAGTGTTCGTAGTGTGATTGAAGCACAATGAACTGAAATCAACGTAATTACAGATGGAAGGTCTTTCACAAAATGCAGTGTCATAGCTAAAGGTTCTTCTGTTTACCGCTCTAAGAAGCGGCACGTTATTTTGCCGCTATTGCTATTTCTGAGTTTTTCATAATATTGATGTTATGTGACTGACACAATAATTTGTGTACATATATATATATATATATATATATATATATATATATATATATACTGTAACTGTAACTATCAAAC
>JAODKE010000041.1:14161748-14184041 GCA_026779605.1 Mormyrus hasselquistii
CGTGGGCCCTCCCATCTCCCACCGGCCCCCCCCACCCAGGACCACAAAAAGTAAGGGGCAAAAGCCCCCAATTCCCGCCCCCCCCCCCCCCCCCGGCACCGCATCTGGATTGCGACGCGCCCCGGAAAATTGCAGGTAGCGGCCGCACGAAGCGGCTCCTTGTTGAGCGCCACCCCCCTGCCGCGACAATAAACGCTTGTCCAGTTTTGTTCGCAGCTGTGGCTGCAGATTAGAAACAGCAGGACGACGGGGAAAATGCGAACACAATAGCGATAAGAGTGTGCGTCCAGGCCGCTGCTCATCCGATATTTACACACAAATACACTCACAGATGTGTGAGAGCTGAAAAAAAGAGAGATGTATATCTTTTACCTAAACTACGGGGGAAAGGTGAGTTTGAAAGGCTATACATCTGGTGTAGTATCTCTCCAACCCCCCCCCGGCATTTCAGAAAGTCAGAAGTAAATGGAAAAACGAGAAGAAAAAAATGATAAAGGACCTAAAATTACTGTCACAGCTGAAATGGCTGATAACCCGAAAGTCCCCAGTGAAAGGTATACATTAGCCATATTCCAAGCACAGAGACTTGACAAAGACGTGCATATATCAGGAGTAATTAGGTCTGTAAAATGCCCCTGAAAGATTGGATGTAAATTGAAAGCTATTTTGTCCTAAGCTGCCTTAGCACTGACATTGGTTCAGCCCTTAAACCTTTAAGGATTTAAACTCTCTGGAGGGAACAATTACTTTCAATTACAATCTGCTCTATAGGGCTGACTGCTGCTACCCCATTAAATTGGCAATGGCAGTGTTTGTTGTTCCATTAGTAATGTCAATGTTAATTGCATTAATGGAATTGATTTTACTCAAACGTGTCATCGACAAGGAAAAAGCCAGCTAGAGCACTACAGGGAATATGCAGGAAAGGCAAAGGCGTTATAATACAGATTTCACACCACTGCGGCTCGTTATTAACTTTACATGCATTTTGTGAACTTTTATTAGCGAAGCTGCATGTTTAAAACACGGCACACAAAACCTAGATATTAGCAGTTAAGCGAGAAGAAAGCTTTTACTTAAGCAAGGAAGAAATCAGTTGAAATGCAACTAAAATTGGTATTAGTTTATTATACCTAGCAAGTTTTATAATAAGAAATAAATGCTGGACATTACTTTTTTTAATTCTTATTTAAACTACATTAGAATGTAATCACACAGCCATGTCAGAGATCAGTGATAAAAGATCAACGGTAATCTTATCTTGGTGGAATGTTGCATTGCCACTAAAATGGATTAGGTCTGGATTCTCCTCTCACCCCCCCCGACACACACCCACCCTTGTCAGAAGACATGTCATGTGAATCGCACCACAATGGACATAGATACTGAAATACACTGAGGATGAATGTTGACAGCAGAGCACCAGCAAGTTTCTTATTGAATGTAAGAAAATTTCACATTCTATGCTAGATCTGATGATTATAAAGCAAAGCAGGCATTAGAATGAATGTTATTTTTATTCCAAAGGATACATTCAAATAAAATATACAACTTCAACAGACGTACCACACCGATCAGCCAAAACAAAGGGTACTAGTACTCAGACTTCAGCACTACAGTGCATGAAAGGGCAGGGGGGAGAAAAGGCAAACTTTTACCATCGAATCAGAAAACTCCCTTTTTTGAGGCTGGATTGGGAAACCACAGCAGTGGGATTGTCCGGCTGAGCTAAACACACCACAGCCCTCATTCCCAAACAAGGACTCATGGCAGGCGTGTATCATCTATTGCAGGCGTCAAACACTAACAGTAAGGAGTCGGTAAGCTCTGATTCCCGCAGTAAAGATAAACAAACCAGAACACAAAACACCTGTTAAAATCAGCAGCAAAGCTAAAGTCTGACCATATTCAAATAATTTTGGTGTTATAGCTCCAAAAAGTATATGAAGGGTTAAACTAATTGCTCATGTGACTGGCAAGGCAGCGCTACGTTCAGCAACAAATCCAGCGCTGCACAAAACCCAGTCCCTCCCGAAAAGGAGAACGTGCGAGTTATCGAGTGCTTTCACATGAGGAAGTAAAGGCACACGCGGCGGAGGAATGGGAGGGGAACACAGAAGTCATAGGGGCGGGGGACACGGTGCAAGCATCCGCCCATCGCCGGAATCTTAAAACCAGTGTAAAGCAACCAAATAAAAATGTCAATAAAGACAGAGGAATGTGGGTTGGGGTAATAACCTATAGCAACAGCACATCAGTCCCAAAACAGTGTGGATGAAGAGATCGCTAGGGAGAAGAAAGCAGGCCTAAGGCTCTCCAGTGCTTAGGGCTGACAGCCAAGCTCAGCTCAGGCAGTCTTCTTGGGTCTGCCTCTGCCCCTCTTCAGGTTGGCAGGGCTGGGGGACGTCTGGGTGCCAATCTCCACCAGCTTCTTCTTCGGGGTGGCCTTCTTCACACCGTTGACCTCTGCTAAAGGACACACGCGGCACATGAGGTCACGCTGCGCAGACGAAAAGCTGAGCCGTATCACTCCACCGACGAGCGGCGCCTCACCTTTCCTCTTCTTGGGGGCCGCCTTCTTGGTGGGGATTGTATCTGGTTCAGTTTCAGGATCAGGCACCACCTTTCCCTCTGCCCTTTTCCTTTTTGTTGGTGCTTTCTGCAATTGACACGAAGTCAACGAGGATCGAGGAAGGTCCACACAGGAGGACACACTGAGCTACCGCAGCATGCGACAAACAGGAGTGAGACTGAAGTAACTCCCTTCTGAATCAATTTAAACCTTACAAACCATCAGCCAGCCGCACCTTGCATGGATCTTATTCTTGCAGGTTCACGATACGACAAACACATGATCAAACAATCCCACACTCCCGATATTTAAGGATATGTTACGGGTCGCTCATCATTAACAGAATGCGCTAGAAAAGGCTGAGGCAAAACTTCTCAAATTAACCATATGAAAGCATATATGACATTACGAGACATCGGCCGCTGACATTTCCGAATGACAGCTAAGGAAACAGCACAGTGTACCCATCTGCAGAACAGAAGCTAAACCCTTCCAGTAGTGCCGAGATGAGACCTTGACGGGAGACCGGCTGGGTTTGACGTCCCCTGAAGCGAAGTCCAGCTTGTAGTCGTCAGAAGCCCCGATGGACTTCAGCCCTCCCTGCAGGATGCTACGGAACTTCTGGTAGTTTGGTTTGTCTGTGTAGCCGAGAGACTTCACCTCCTCCATGAACTTCACCATCTCGTCTGACAGAAGCAAAGCAAGCAAAGAACTCATCATGGGTATCTTGTGTCAGCCAGACCACTGGCTGAGGCCTCTGTTTAAATTCCTGGAGAACACTGACGTGTCACCAATTTACCAAATTTGATTGCATTTGATTTAATCATTTTAAGTTGTAATCACAAACATTCAGGAAAACCAAACAATGGGGTTGTGTGTGTGTGTGTGTAGGAATTTTATAAAAAACCTTGAATGCAATCAAAAAACTAAAAATGCCAAATCTTTTGTATTTTGTTTAGTTACTTTATTAAGTTTAGGGCTAAATAAGGACTATGGTTGACATAATTAGATTTAAGACTATGACCATATAAATGAATGGGGAGTCTCCACCAAGATACAGATACCGAATTGTGTGTGTGTGTGTGTGTGTATACAAGCACCAGATCCATTCATAAAAATTTAGCAATACACCATTCCTTTGTATTACCTCCATCTAGATAAACAGAAAACCTGACACACTCAGAAGAGATAACCTCCCCAAACCATATGAGGCACATCACTAACAATGGCAACCTTTCAGAATTGATGTTGTGAGTTCTGGTTCACGTACACCCAACCTGAAGAGCGGGGGGACAGCAACATTTTAAAACAGCACTCTGATTTAATGCAAAAACAAACTGAGAGTTAATAAAAGAAAAATCCGGAACCAGGAACGCTACATTAGCTTCTCAAAAGCAACCTCTCCGACACTGGCAGGGAGATCGCGAACATTAATTAAATTCCGCTCCCCACTTTAACACAAATGAAAACGTATAAAAGTCTGGCAAACTGGAAAAAAATGGTTTAAGTGAAAAGTTTTGTGCAAAATTAACAGTGTTAATGAATTATCACTCATTATCCTTCAATCAACAGGTTTGTGCTAATTGCAGAAAGAAGAGGCTTTGTGCTGGAGGTGTGCGTCAGTTCAAGTGCCTCTCAGGCCGAAAGCGCGTTGAACGCAGTGCCTTTTCGCAGCCGCAGGTGTTTTCAACAGCCTCGCGTGTCCGCTCGGTACGGCCGCGTCTGTGGGGACCGACTCCACAAAGCATTTTTATTACAAAAGACCCAATGCAGTAAAGCCTGATCTGGTGTTATAACAAAAAATGAAAGGGTTCAAGTACTACTTTAACTATTACTGTAATTTAGCTCTTTTACTCATTAGATAAGAGTTACAGGCATTGTACACAATGAGTGCAATCTCTGAGAACGCCTTTAATTCACAAGACAATGTGTTACCTAGCAAGCAAGTGCATGCGGCGAAGAGACTGCGAACCCGCTGGTCATAGGTTCGAAGCCGACTTAAAACCACGTCTGTTTTAAGGGGGCAGCGTGTGGCTTGGTGGGCTGAGACTCCGCGGTCCCCGGTTCAAGCCCGGCCTCAGAACGTGTGTGGGTCCAGGCCCCTGAACCGCAGCTCCCTGGGAGGCAGCTGCCATTCGCAGGCAGCTTGCTCTCACTACATAGAGCACGTTAGGGGAGGGATAAAGAGAATTTCCCCACTGAGAGCCATAAAGCATCAATTATTATAAGGGAACTAAATTCAGCCACTGATCATTAAAAAAAAAGTTTAAGCTGAAGTGCAGACATGGCAGAAAAAGACTACCAATAAAACTTGTGGTCTGTCTCATTGAACCTACACTGTTCCACAGGATTATCCCTGCTTTTAAATATGGATAGTTTCAGGTCTAGATAGAACGTGTGTATCAATGTCAGGTAACCACATCATAGAAAAAGCATGGTTTAAATTAACTGCATTTTACATAATACCGAAAAAATGTAAGGGCATCATTTAAAAAAAAAAAAAATACTATGACTAAAAGTAGTCTATACGTGGCGCAGAAAGGTACACAGAAGGTTACTCGGTTGTTATAAACAATCCTCAGAGTTCAGTTACCTGATCAGGGTTATTTAGCATTTGGAAATGAGATGGTTAAATGCATGCATTTATACAATTTTAACTCCTGCCGTGTGTGACAGAGGTAGGAAGGACTGGTAAATACCTTTACTAATTTTGATTTTATTTTATAGCCAGACAAAGCCATGGAAATCCGCACGGAGGGATGCTGATGGAATGCACAACACCCGATGCACACGTGCGCACACTTGACACGTGAGGCTGCATTAATCTCACCTGGCACGCCGTCAGAGGGGAAGCACTTTGACATCAGCTCTCTGATGTTGTCTCTGCACCTGAGAGGAATTTCAGGAGTCATAATCTCCAGATGAACTTTCTCAAGACACTGAACATCAAACGACCTCGGTGGTTCACGCCCTCCTGCCCGTGATTATTCAGAGTGCATGAGACAGACAGAGGTATTGTTGGGGAGGGGGCGGGGGGAGCAGTCTGACAGGCCATGCGTAGGAGTCACACAAAGTGTCTCGGAAAATGAGAAGCATTCAAACAACAACGGAGAAGCATCGGCTAAGCGTGCAGGTTCAGACAGGGGCACGGATGCTATATCATTTGAAGAGTTGTGAATATCAATCTGTCCATACGAAACAGGCAAGGTGGTAATTAAGGGCTGGGCTTGTGACCCCGGGGCTGCATCATAATAAGAAAAACTCACTTTATTTTGGAATTCTGGACGTAGAGGGGGTCCTTAAGATTGTCTTCCCATGGGAGGCGTCCACAGAGCCACTGCAACATGCAGTATGCCAGGATCTCCAGGTCACCTCTGCGGGAGGGAGCTACAAGGACACACTGGGAGGTGCTTAACTGGCCAGAGTACACATGTGTGCCACAAAACATAAGGTGCTAGGCACGCCAAAACTGCAGGAAGATTAACCATAACAAAAAAAACAGTTACCGTTTTAATGGATTATTACACAATTCCCAGCATTTTATACAAATACACATGCATTAAAACTGTCAGTTAATAACTGTAGTGACAAAATGTGAAGATGCATGAAAGCATGACTTACACGCTCCATTGTGTGCATCAATGCTGGTGAATTCAATGGTCCCATCATGACACCTTTTTGGATCCGCTTTGTACTCCTTCGGGACGCCTTCCGGAGAGTATCTGTAGGCTAGCCCGTAGTCCACCAAGTAAACCTCACGGCGCATAGAAGAGAAGGAAAATGAGGCAGAGAGACACATACTAGCTTTCATGCCTCCTGACAACAGCTATAACAAATGAACCCAGGCAGGGTGGAGGGCAAGGGTATTAATAAAATAAATGTCATTTTCAAACTGCAATTCAAAAGCAGAAGATTAACAATATACTCTTTCTCGAAGGCACATTAGCTTCAAATACCACACCGAGCACCATCTTTATCACTTTTTAAGGGAAAGGGCAAACTAAATAAACAATTGTATATACACTATATTTGACATACTGCATCCATTTACCGATAATATAAAAAGTAACTGTAAATCTCAAAATATGAAGTTTGACTGTTAGGAGTCTCATTTACTGTCATTTAGCCTGACCTGGTCGGGGTTCTTGTGAGAAACAAGTAGATTGGAGGCTTTGATGTCGGCGTGCACGTACTCATGTTCGTGAATGTATTCAAGAATATCAATCTGGAGAAGAGAGAGGAAGACTTCACTCACAAGCACCTCCAAAGGCCACCAAATACGCTTTGAAAATAGCCACACACACACTACATACAAAAATATACATTTCATATACACATACATGCATATACAAATAAAAAGACTAGACATGTTTTTATTCCTAACATGGCTCTCAAACAAACTATGACAGAGGGCAATCTCTCAGAATGTGCCACACATACAGAACTAAAGACTCTGGCCTTCTCCTACTCACAAGCCTCAGTCCAAGCTGCAGAACCAGCTTCCTTGGGAACTTCTTGCCTCTCTCTTCAAAGATTTTCTGAAGATCCATTCCGAAGCGATCCATGACCATGAACCGATAACTGAGGGAAGCATGTCGAGTGACATTTAAAGATATTAACTGTATTATCAGTCTGATCTATATTTGTACATGTATACTTTGGTAAATTCCCATAATATTCACAACAGCAGCTTTTCAGGGTTGGATTCGATATATTACACCCCAGTCTATCAAGTATTACTACTGCTGAATAAGCCAAAAATTAACCTCTTTGTTCCCTTCTTGTGAAGGCCTGATCCCCAGTATCTGGGCACTCCTAAGTATTTCAGCTTGTGAGCCTTCATCCACCCCTGAACTACAACAAAGACGAAAAAACTCATTTAAATCTCACAATAAAGTACAGCTCGCCAACTCTATAAAAAGACAATCATTTCAATTACCTGAATTAACATGAGGACACATTTTATTGCACACTAAGGACCCCAACACACTTAAACCGTTTGACAAACTAACGATAAATAAAGCTTCAGATGGAGGTACTCATATTAAACAAATTATGCAAAATAAACTTGGTGAAATGCATTGGTGTCCAACTTAATAAGCAAATCCCATAGAGGCGACACTGCAATTGGCTGTGAGCAAAGCTACTGGTGGAACAAAATGTTTGCAAACATTACATTTCTAATGAATAAAATATGAACATCCCTTGGCAATATAACATTTAATTGCCAAGGGAGACAGAAATTGGGATTTTAATATCTGAAAAGCAAAATTTCGACAGCGAATCTCACAGGACAGCCAAGGGTGCCTGGTTACAGAGGGTCTGCACCAGCCTAAGAACAGCCATCTATTTACATTTTATAATCATATCAGTGCAGTTCAACAGTCCGAGTCAGTGGCGGAGGACTAGTGGGCTTACTTAGTTCAGGTTTGGCAGCACGCATGTAGAACTTCAGCTCCGAGAAGAGCGGCCCATTCTCACTAGGTTCCTGCTCACAGCAACAGCAATGATTT
The DNA here is from genome assembly GCA_026779605.1 of Mormyrus hasselquistii. NCBI lineage: Eukaryota > Metazoa > Chordata > Actinopteri > Osteoglossiformes > Mormyridae > Mormyrus > Mormyrus hasselquistii. The sequence goes on from JAODKE010000041.1 coordinate 14,169,834, forward strand.
GGGAATCTGACAACTTAAGACAGGACACTTCCTAGAAATTAGTGAAACTAAAAGCCAGTTTCCTTACTCTCAACTTGGTTTACATCTCAAAATAGCAAAACTCTGGTAGGTTTACGTATAAATGCATGCCACCTTACCACTTTGATAACGTGACCGGCGTCCGCTCCAACAGCTTTGACATCACCTTCACTGGCTATGAAATAAGACAGGTGTGTATTAATCTGATTCCAGTGTAAACAAAAGCTCCCAGGATTCCGTACGAGTCTGGGGGTTTCCCACGCTGGTCCTGGTGTGCTGCAGCGTTTGCAGGTTCTCAGTCTACTAGTGCACATATACTGATTGTCATCTAGGCCAGTACCAGAACGGACACCACTAAAGACTTTAGGTGCCCAGAAAGCACGTCATATTGCATCCCTGACCCAAACCAATCGTATTCAAAATGAACACAACATTTTATTTTAAGAACAATATATTTCATATACACACACAGTGTACACTACGACCCACCAGAACCAGGGTTAAAGACCATTACATCGAGAGCAATACTTTGCCTAAAGTCTCTCTATCAGGAAACCTTTATAAAAATGTAATGGTGAAACCGCAATGAGGCTCCCCTTACCCAAGTACAGCATGCCAAAGCCACCTTGACCTATGGGAGTACCAAGCTTCCAGGATTTCTTCAATGTGTCCGTCATGATCTCCCCCGCGGGAAAGGATTCCGCCAGGGCTCTCTTCGCTGGAGCTTTTCTCTTCGGCGCAGCCTTTGGGGCCATGATGAAGCTGAAGATGAATGGTTATTTAAGAACTTCAGCTCAGCTTTTAATTTTTCCTTATTCATTTATTCTTACAGAGGATAATAAAAATGACGATAAGCACGGCAACCCGATTCTGGATGAAGACGTTTCTGAATTAATCGCTGATGTCGGCTTTACTGTCATTAGGTAGGTCCGCAGAAATAAACCACTGTGCGACGTATATTTTTCCATAATTCATTTCCGGATTTAGCTACAAGACATTTTCTGCTTCGTAACTAGCTAACAAGAAACACACAACCGTAAGTTTCATTTACTATGTAATTTATTATTATTATTTTCTTACTAGTACCCGGTCAGCCCGGCTAGCTCGCTCGAGCTAGCTAGCTAGTGGCGGACCGCGCGGCCTAGACTGGCCAGAAGTTGCAAGCTAACAACTAGCTAAACGCCTACTAATTTTGTATGTCCGGATATCCTGAGCTACACTGTGAGCTCTTTTGTTTTACTGCGTCTGGTTTGGTCTACTTTACAACGAGAAGCAGAAGTATACCTCAGTCTTACAGCAACACGAACGGAAATATAACTCGTTTTGTTATAGTTATTACAGATGAGCTGGTCACTCGAATATTCCCGCACTCTCCCTCGACCAGGAACTCCAGCTCAACGGCCAAAGATACTGGTGCAGCTGATTGGTCGATCATTCTGGGTGAATTTCCGGTTGCCTTGATTTCCTGGTATTTGTAGTCCTGAGGCAAAAGGTATATATTATGAGAAAGTAAGTGCAGTTTACGAGCTTTTATTACGAGAAACAATGTCGTGTTGTTTAAAATTTGCCCTTTTTAAAATCTTGGTTTGTTTCATAGTTATCTTTATCTTGCTTGTAGAATTAGGTTTATTTTCTTCTCGAATAACTCAGAAATTAACTCAGTGCTTTCATTTGCATGTGAAGTACAGTATACCACATAAGGGACATCAAAATGTAATAGAAAATTGTCAATTGACAATGGTCAAATGAAAAGTTGATCCTTGTGATTTAACAGCTCTTCAAGAAAGGAGAACGAAACACAAACCCGTTTTGTACAAAATCTCGTTTAGCGGTTTGAAAATGGCTTATTGACTGCTTAGCGGTATTGTGAATAAGCATGAAATTCACGTTATTAAATGAATAGATGGTACAGAGCCAGAGATGAGAGGAGCAATTTAAAATGTGTTGCTCCGCGCTGAGTAAATGCAAATGTCAGGGCCAGACACTCAAATATGACCCCATTCTGCATATTCTGAGTTAGAAAATAGGTTATACTTTTCAGATTTGCTGTTCGTCGTTACTGTATTATTTTGTGCTTTAAAAAAAAATAAAACATAACAAGGACTGATGACTAAACTTAAAAGCTTGAACCCCTGAAAGCTGGTTTTTGACCAAAAGGAAAGAATGTACTGCTATTCCCTTGCCCTGTGCACACTTCATAGAATATTTTAGATAGTGACACTACACCCGTAGGGACACTTAATAGAGTTGCGTCTTCATTTTAATGATTATTATATGATGCATACAAGATCCTCGGAAGTCCCCACTGTGAATTTCCCAGGCCTATTTAGTAAAGTGAGCCCTCTCAAATACGATGTAGTTTATACCTCCTTGGCTTCACTTTCTTTTATCTGATTATTTGATATTGAAATATCGGATTTCACATGCCCAGAGGAAGTGGAAGCTTATGAATAATTCCTGGTGTATCCCGTATCAACCATAAAAAACAGTGTAAAACAGGAAAGCGGACATTCATTTGCATCATCAAGCCGTCTCCTCTGAGTCCCAGCCTGAAAATAGTTCTGAAAAAGTTGAATACGAAAACTCAATAAGACCGAGAACAGTAAAAATATGCACTATTGATCATACTCTGTTTAGTGCGTCTACACGCAGAGGTTAGTGATTGCCGCCAAGCAGGTGATCATTGTGCACATTGGATGTTGATGACGATCCCAGCATCCATGATCATACACCATAATGACATTCCATCCCTTATTGCTTATCCGCTGCTGGGTTGGGGTGAAGAGGGGAAGTCAGTTCTTCGCAGGGCACACACTCACACACCGTCACACACAGATATCAAGAGACTTCAAATGCATATTATTGAATTGCAGGTGGAAACCCGTGCACCTGGTGGATAAACATGAAAACATGCAGATAACATGCAAACTCCACATGCACGGCGTTGAGGGCTGAAAATAAACCTCCAAGCGTGCATGTGTAAGGTAACAGTGATTCTTACCGAGCTGTCGAGCCACCCCATAGTTATATTATCATTCTGCATATTGCATAATCCCTGTGACCCGAACAAGGATTTGCATTTGGAAGGTGAATGGATCATGCAGTATATGATAATCATATAACATTATGAGCAGGAATCCACATAACTGGTACGGAAGTTTAATGGGATGAGCTTGGCAATTTCTTGTCGTGAGACTACAAATGCGCATAAACTAAGGATGCATTTAAGCTGTCAAAGTGTATCCCTTTATATGTTGAAATGCGTACATGTGCTCCATTTATGCGTATCCTTGATTGTGATCTTTGCTATCGTGCATTTTACATTAATTTACTTAGCAAACGCTTCTGCTCAAAGTCACTTACCAGTGCAGATCAAAGAGCAAGGTTGGATAGAGTCCCTGAAGGATTCTGAGTTATGGGTCCTCCTTCAAGGCCCAACAGTGATATGATCGCAGAGGCAATCACAAGGTTTGAAACCAAGACCTTCTGAAGATAGGTATCGAGTCCTAACTCAGTGAGCCAAAGACCGTAATGATTACAAATATACACCTTATGGATTAAGGGCAACCTTTAATATTTATTTTGAATTAAGGAACTGTGGGGCTTACAGTATGTTTGGAGTGTACCTGTAGCCAGGCCTCAGCAGGGAGGCAGTCGTGTAGATGTCGATCCCTCTTTTGGACATCATAACGAAGAGATGGTGGAGATCATTAGCTCTTACAGAAGAAATGAAGGTTGAGAGATAAATGAAATGGTCATTTATAAAGTTTCTCATAAATATGTAGGGATAATATAGAAACTTCTTGAATTTTCCTTCTAAACTTCATTAATTGCAATTTTTGACATTTCTGTTGTTGCTTACCATATACTTTTATCTAGACATAGATTTTATCCAGTGCAAAGATTACAGTTTAGCACTATTTTTTTTTTACATAGATGTGAGGATAAGGTAAGTTAATTGCTTAAGGGTACAAAGTTCTTCTCTGGGATTCAAATTTGTAAATGTGGTCTCTTTTAAGTTTGACATTTATTTACTTATAAATACCACTTTCAATAAGTGTAAACTTTATTTATCTCTAATTTACATAATTTACATGTAACTATGCTGGCTGGGCAGGAAATATTTGCTATCTGATGTTCATAATCTTGAACAACCTCTCTTGATTAAAATTATTTAAATTATTAGTTCTATTAGAGAAAATTGTGTAACATGAGATGTGTCCAGTGAAAGTTTTTTGACGAGGTTTGATTGTAAAATCTTAAGCTTTCCCAGTTAAAGTCTATCCCAGAAGTAAATGAAGGGAGGGTTATATGTACATATCTCTAGACTGAAAATCCTGCTAATAAATCACATATAAGCAAGTTCAGGCAGACCCTAATCTTGTAAACTAAGACACAACATGTCAACTGGCATGTACATTTAAACATGCTTTTTTACTATGGCCATCAATGTTTTTTTTTCTTCATTTCGTTTTTTTTTCTTCCGGAAAATCTGCATGAATTAATGTTTAGATCAAGGGAATTTTTAGTGAAAAAAATTAAACACTTAATGTTGCTCACCAGGAGCACATACATATGTATAAACTTGGAGGTGCTAATTAATATGAAAGTGTATTAATTCAAAAGGGATGGTTATCTTCATAAGCAGAATATGCATTGTTAAGCACTGGTTAAAAGGAGAGGCATTTAGACTCGAGCTAGTGTATTTAGAGTGAGTGTTTTACAAAATGTGTGTGTGGTGAGTAGAGATCACGAGGTCAGCAGTCCCCTAGAGGTGGCTGTTTGTAACTATTTATAGATTCTAATGTGTTTTATGGGTTTCATCCGTCTACTTGGTGTTTGAATTCAAAAACTACTCTTAACTATTGTCATGCACCATAGTGTGATTAACATGAGCAATGGAAGGTTGTCATGTAGACTCAGCAATTCCTACTGTGCCGTAAACATTTCAGTGTTTGTTAGACTCCCAGCACCAATTCAACAGACACGTTTGGTCCAAAACATAAGAAGATCCACTCCAGACTCTTATACTTTGTTTTTCAGAGTAAGATTGTGCACCATTAATGAATTTTGTTACTGGAAAGAACCAGTATCATTGGCTCAGTCAAGGTTTTAGCTGATCAACATTCTCAAATCCAATTCACACACCTGCTTGGGTGGCGTAATGCATCATTCTGAAGGCTGCTTTCCATTGGTTAATTCTGCTGTAGGAACATTTAAAACAAAACCATCATTTCTAGTAGCAAAGAGGTTCTGTTAAAATAGTGCAAAAATAAGAAAAGAATGTTCACGCAAACAACGCCGTTGTAAAAATACCTACAAGACATTTCAGGCCTCAGGCATCTCCTGTAAGGGTGTTAACGCCCACACTTGGAGAGAGTGTGTTGACGTCGCTCAATAAATGATGGGAAGAAGCCATTAATTTAATTCAAATGTGTCAAATATCAGGGGGAGGACTTCCTGTAAGTAGATATGTCATGCATATTATGACACTTCCATAGCACAATAGTAAAATTTTCTCCCACATTGACACCATTGGGGTCTGAAGACATTCATTACATGGTGCTCCATTTTCTTACTATATCAAGCTGATTCTTAATTTCTCCAGAATACCCCAGCATCCTCCATCCCAGTGCAGGACCTGCTCTTGTTCTCTCCAGGCTATCCATGGTAAAATGAAGCCTTTCTGAACTACAAAACTCTCAAAATGACCACTGAGGGAATAGCATCCCTTCTCGTGCATCTCACGGATGCACGTATCTGGAAGAACACTGCTCACTTCCTTCATGCTGGCCTTGCACCCTATAACCTCAGTAGGACACAAAGGGACTGTTACTACTCAAGAAGTGGTTTGTATCCTGGACACCTGAAGTCACATCAAGTTTTACAAACACATCAAATTCACTGCACCCACCTCAGGAGAAGCAGGAGCTCGTGAGATGATACAAATATACTAAAAGGGAAGGCAGAGATCTTAATCTCAGGTCGCATGTCCCTCTACAGGTCCAGTGTCCCATTTCCTATTGAAAACCTCCCTTCCTGCCTCCCTATCTGTGAAGATTTATGTGTTTCTTCTCTGTGCTACGCCGCAGTTTACCACCACACCGGCAACAATTCAGATGACAGGGGCACACCCAGTGACAGATCCTACTGCGACAGGCTTTCCTTCACCCTGCCCCCTTTCCCCCCCTAAAAGCCTTCCTTCCCCACAGTCCCTGCCATCCCACTGGCTGCAGATACACCTCATTACTCGAGTTTCCCCTGCCTCTTCTGTCTACTTTGATCTTCAGTCCCTGACACTTTAAGCTATGAGAAGTTTCCTGGAAGCAGAAATCATTTGAACATCCATCCATCTCCCTACCTCTAATTCAGTACAGGGTCAGGGAGGGAGCCTGTTCCCAGCAGAATTGGGTACAAAGTGTGGAAAACCCCGGACAGGATGCCAGTCCTCCACACTCAAACACTACAGGCAATATAGAGACCCCAATTAGCCTAACTGCATATCTTTGAGCGGTGGGAGCCAAGCAGTGCACCTAGAAGAAAGCCATGAAACACAGGGAAAACATGCAAACATCACACACACACAAAGGCACTCCGACCATGGAGATGTGAGGCAACACTTCTAACCGCTGAGACTCTGTGCCACCCGACATGTAACATGTCACATGTCAGCATCATTTTCTTCGTGAGTTGTATCAATGTTTTCCTTGGTGCTGAATAAGAACCGCGGTGTTCCTCTGCACACTGTGGCTCCAGACGTTTTTTTACACCAATCTTCATTTTGTGCCCGTTGGGAATTATCAGAAATATCTTGGTATGGTCAACACACAAAAAAAGCTAAAATTGTCCCATTGTGATAGAGCTTTGAATATGCAGAACCCTTATTTAAATAATCACGCTATGTAAATAGCTGTCTGCCTCCATCGTTGAATGAATGTGGCAGACCTTATGATTATTATAATTGTGATAAAAATACCTGCATTCTCTATAACGTGCATTTTCCTGCCATTGATAGCCCTGGAAAGAGAGCCTGGATTATCCTCTCGTATGGTATGTAGATCATTTAACACACAGGATAAAGATTGTATGAAATAATTCATTTAACTGAGAAAGGAGGCAATTATCTCTACATGCCTTCAAAACCTTCTTCTGAGGACTGTGAAAGTGTCTTAAATCTATGTCGTTTATATATGCATCATCCCATACTCCTGTTGCCGCTGAGTCTTGTACTTATACGGCATGTCACCATAAATGAGAGACAAAAACGTAGTAAGAATGAGGGAACAATTGGGCGAGCGAAAAGCCCACGTTTCTTACATGCATCCCGCTGGTTCGCCAGCCTGTGGTTGACACTGAAACATCACAGCAGTGGTAGTCTGTACCTCTGATGTCCCTGTGTTATAATTTTTTTGTTTGCAAGAACGCCGATTAGTTACTTGCTGATGCTGCTTGGTGTGCAAAACAACAAGACAAAGGTAAATGTCACTCTACTGAATCCTTTGGTATTTGCTTTGCAGATGCATTTCTGCCACATTTCTAGCAAGTACAGAAGCTCTGAATTAGCATTTAGTTATAACTTAATTGTATGGAAATACAACAGTATCTTTTTTTGTTGGTTTTTATTGCTTGTTTTGTTTGCAGTAATGGCCGTATGATCCATAAGGGTGGAAAGACTGGATGGCAGACAAGAGAATTTCATTGTATTCTTAAACATTCACACCCCCAGATTGAGGCAGTGAATATCTATGGTCCAGTTTTCAATAACAGCTTGTTTAATGAGGGGCACTGGGATGCACAGCAATTCAAAGAGCCTAATTCTCCTGAAATCCTGGACTTTGGGAACAAACGGAGGGAGATCAGTACAAACACAGAAATAAAATACAGAACTGGGACTGAAAATCTCAAAGGAAGTGTGAGGTAACAGCCCCATGTGCTTAGCCTCCTGTTAACGTGACGGTGCCCTGGAAATCTGAAGAAAGGTTACACAGTGTGTGAGTGTACATCTATACTGGCGCTTTTCCACTGACACCAGGAACCGAGCCGTACTTCAAAGAGATGATTTTCCATTGTAAAGTATGGAAACTGTACTCAAGCTGTACCTGCACTGACATGGAAACACCAGTGATCTGCATCAATATGGAAAAAAGTTCAAATTCTATATATTATTCATTATTAGTAGTATTGTACTGCACATTATACTGATGCATTCCCGATAACTAGGAACTTGAAAATACTAGAGAATTACTAACAAGTACTAGAGAATGCTATGGAATGTATTCGAAATGTAGAATTACTCAGGCTAATGCTAATCCCGCTAGCAGTTGATGCTAGCATAGCACAGCGATTCTCACAGACATGCTAGCACAAATGAGCGCATAGTAAATCATGATGTAGAACCATGTGAGCAGTAAATAATCTTCAGTTTTATGCTCCTGTCATTCTCCAAACCCAGCAACGCCTTTGCCGGGTTTGCCTTTTTCAGTGGAGAAACCAAAGCCAGCTGGAACCATGCAGTAGCTAGCGTCTATGCGGTATGGCTTGGGTACGGTCTGGTTCTCGTATGCCAGTGGAAAAGTGCCATATGGCTGATGATGCTCTACTTTGTATAGTGAGCATTACGGCTATTCCAACTATAAACAGACAGTAATGCGTCATGATTTCAAACATTAATTCACAACTTTCATTAGGCCCATCTCCAAAGCTGACCATGACATTAACAACCGTAACGAGGTCTGCCTCTTGTGGACCAGCTATGGGTAGAAATTCAGCATCAGGAGCTATCCTAAACAGCTTCAGCTCCACTCTCTGATCTCTCATGCTGCCTACAACATGGGTTTTGAGTTTTTGTGGCATAATTATAGAACTGTTTTGCGTTGTTTTGTGGATGTGCATAGTTGAATTTCCAGAGATGATTACCAGAGGCAATTACTTTTGCCAATGAAGCTGCCATACTCTGTCACCCCTTCTGTAATGCTCAGTCTGATTTTACTTATTGTTTAATGCACAATGTGATCGTTAATGCTACAATGTATAGCATTGGTCAACCAACGAAAAAGTTCTGTAATGTGGGGTACCATTTGTGCCTGTAACCATACTTTTGGTACCAACCTTCTCTGAAACTAATTATTGTTCATCCATCATCTTCCAGCTACTTATGTAATATATGGTCCTGGAAACACAGGGATGCCCTGAGTGGGATGCCACTCCATAGCAGAGCATGATAATCATTTGCTTAAATGAACAATGGGTCGAACTTGCATGGCTTATATTTTTAAGAATCCACCATTAATGATGCGCATGCTGATGAAGGCCTAGTGTGAAAACGTCTGTACCATCAATAAAAAAAAACACAAGCCACCCAAAGCAACCAACAGAGCTAACTATATAACTTTTTCCTCATAATTCCTGTTCCTTAACTACTACGCCACCTACTGTTAAGATCTCAGCTGCACCACTAACAAATGTGATCCAAGTGTCACCCAATGCAGCATATCAGCACAGGAGTGTTACAGAGTACAATGCAGCCCAAGCCTGCTGAGTGAAGGAGAGCCCTTGGGTAATGAGACTATAGATGCCCCGTTTGATTAGGAGCTCATCCTCACCCATATCTTCCTTCTGCCGAAATCCGCCCTGACTCCATTTTCTGCGCTTAAGGGTATTGAACTCCTGCAATCACCAGTAAGTTATCATACTGGACCTCTTACATGCTGGGGATGTTCCCCCTGCAGTCTTAAACAGTACTTCATCTCGGTCCTATCTACACACTATCAAGAATAAATTACTTCCAGACTTTTAAACTTTAATATGCCTTGAACCCTCTGACTTACAGCAATGCACTGATGGAAGTTATTAATTAAGGAGTAAATCACTTAAGCATCCACTTCAAGTCCAAAAGAAAAGAGAAAGACCAGCGCATACATAGCCAGTGTATGTTACACCAATTTCCTATGCTTCAAATACATTTTGCAATATGTTCAATTAGTATGTTTGCTGTGGAATCTATTGTCTGTATTTGAAATCAGAACAGATGAAAAACTGTGGAAACATTTTGAAAGTCAATTAAAATTTTGTGTACGTTTCCATTTTTTAATGATAAATTAAGTTACTAATTTTGTTCATGCTCTTTCTAGACACTGCAGGTTTAATTGCATATTGTTAACTGTGAATGAATACATTTGCATATTAATTAGCTCCCCATTTACATTTTTAATTTGCTGCCTTCAAAGGGTGTGAGATAAAAGGTCGTGCTATTTTAAATAATTTATGCTTTATTGCTGAAAAGATGCTGAAAGGAAATATGCAGCTGATTTTAACCCCTAAGAGCTTTCAATGTATAAAGCACTCTGAAAATTATTTTTACAAATCTAATTAAATGGGCCCAAAAATGCTCCGGAGCAGTCTGCAGCACAAAGCCACCCAGAGCAGAGAGCTCTGGTGGCTCCCCTGCATTCGCAGAGCGAAGAATGGAAATGCACAGGAGATGCAGAGTTTACAAGCTGCATCCCTCTGTTTGGGTGAAAAACTTATTTCCTTTTTATCACTTAATTTCCTCATCTCCCCTCAGACTTGCCTCAAAGTTGCCACTCTTTCGATTTCCCTGGATTTGAAACTTGACGGCCCCATCTGAAGCACAATAACTTTGCTTTAAAAGTAATTTCCTTAAAAAAATAATAAAAGTAACAAGGAAAGAGTAAAGTCGTCTTAAAGTGGCACATTAACAAATTGCTACAGTAGGACATTGTCACCCAATTTTTTCCTCTAAGCTATGCAAAAATACTATTTAAATGTCCCTAAGATATATTTTAGTATTTCCTAAGGTATACCACTTTCATATTTGCAAATCTTGTGGCTTTTCATATTTATTAACAGTCAATTTTTTACTAATGATTAAAGACTTTTGCATATATGTTTTTTTCCCTGTAGACAACCATTAAAAGATATTTTGGAGTTCTTGCCTGAAGAGTGAGAACCGCAGGAGTTGTTGATGCCTAATCGCCAAACGTGTACTATTCTCATGTCAGCTTTTGTAAGTAGGGCATCCCAGTGGCATGTGACTTATTGTGATGCAATGTTCTTGTAAAATGGCATATTATGTGATTTTCATTTAAGTTTAACCGTAATTACTGTACTATGTGTCGTCCTGGATATATTAGCATATGTATATATGAATGTTATATAGAGGCTCTACCACACTTGCTGTGATAATGGATCACGCCTGATGGGAAGTTCTCGTCATAAACATGTACTTCCAATAACAGAAGAAAATTTTGAGTTACCTTTTCTTCACTGAGGGCCAAGCAGCAAACAAACTGACAGCATTGTTCCAGTTTCCTTTGTCCTTTGAACAGTGAACAGTTTGGTACAATGAAGGAGGCCACTTTTCGAGTGACTGCAGGAACGTGGGGCGGCCTTACAATGGAATTTTCCGCAATCCTTCCCTCACGAGTTTTCCCCTGTGGTGTATCAAACTGTCGTATTACTCATCCTTGGGCCATTCACTTTCTTTTGTTTTTATCTTTTCACATAGACTCTCATTCCACGTTTGAATCAGCAGAAGGAAAATGGCTTCTTCGTGTGCAACGCCATGTCACATCTGAGAAGCCGGGCTCTGGCGCACATGCGAATTGCCGGGCGACGCTGACCAACTGTCGCGGCATGACTCACACGTGAGCTAAATGTATCATCTGTACTGTACATCCTACGATAAGTTAAGTAGGATCTGAAAACGGTCAAATAAAGTTACCATTTGATTCGAATAGTGTCTGGCCTTGGAGGTTTGCTGGTTTTCAGCGGTATTTTGTCCTCACTGAACCTCTTAGGCCAGCAAGATTGTGAAAGAATCAGTTTGCTTTTCAGGGCTAAGTTGGAATGAAGCCTGCAATCGTAGGGTGAGTTTTACAAACAGGGTCTCTTCATGGTCTTTATAAATAAGACGTGTTCACACTTCCCATCTCCTCATAACTCTTGGTGACATCTGGCTGTCTCGTCTTTCTTATTTATTTATTTATTTATTTATTTTATCTGAGGACAGCAGATGGGATTAGAAAATGGGATTTGAGATTGTTTCTTAAATTCACGGGATTGCAAATTCAATTTGCAAATGAATATGCTAATGATCGAGAGATGACTATATCCAGCATGCAGCTCTAAGCATTTCTCTTCATCCTCAGCCACGGAGATAAGAGATTGTCAGGAGAAAGGGAGCCTTTGCTACATATAAACGATAGAGCTAATAAAAATAGCTCGTCCTGTCCATCAAAGAGTTTCTCTGGGCTTGATTTAATAATCCTAAATAATCCACAATGCTTTGATTTTTGTGTTAAGAGGAGAGTGAAGCACAAGTGAGCGTGCCCGGAATTTCACAGGCGTCTCACTCTTGCCTGTGGGGAACTCACAGAACAACTTGCAAGGAATGCTGGGAAGTGAATCCAAATGTTTGGGGATGTTCAGGCCTGCTATGTTCTCAGCTGTCTAATTACAAATAATTTCGCCTCCTCACTGGGATGAGCAGTGGGGTTGGGAGCAAACAATTGTCATTTTCTAAACCCTGATTGCTTTTTCAGGTGAATGATCCGATTACATTTTTTTTTTCCTTTGGAGGTGTTTTGAGGATGTACTTGAATATCTCCAGTCTGAGAGTGCGGAAATCTACAGGCAACATAAACAAAAGGAACTGCGAGAGCATTAATTATGCACGGAAGAACTATGCTGTATATTCTGAGAACTGGAAAAAAAATAACTGAATACTAAAAGTGACAAAGTGAAACTTTTTTGTAAACCACCGCGACTCACTTCACATGAAAAGCTCTTGAGCAACGCAAGCAACGTCTGAGCTCTTGAGCAACGCAAGAGAAAATGGCTGATATGGTAGAGGACACTTACATGGGTCAGAATGCAAATTCACGCCGCTCATACACACAGAAAAAAAAAAAATTACAGAATGATCAGAAAGAAATAATACAACAGTATGATAGTCGACTGGGGAGATTAAACAGGGTTAGAGTCAAATGATAGAAAAGTGCTAATGAGGCTAGGTTAAGTTAATCGAGTGAGATAAGTTAGTGGCTAAATTAAGCTGGTGACAGAGTGTAATAATTACGTAAAAGGAAAGGATATTTTTAATACTGCATGTCCCCTCTCACCACGTCCATATTGTTGTACTCTAAGATAATGATTCTTAGGATACATATTTACAATATCTAGACTGTGTTTACATGCATTCAGTAAAATAAACTCCCACTACTGGATATGGGAGTGTGTTTCCGAAGGATATTCACCCTGTGTCCTCTCCAGCATATCTGTTATAATCCTGAATTTAGGGCAGTGACACCTGGAACAGCTCCTTCAGGATGATCATGCTGGGCATTTTGAATTTCCAACAAAATATAAGAATTTGGCCACTTTTATGAGTGTATTAGCCTAGTATCACTCTACAACAATGAGGCTTTTTTTTTTTTTTTTTTTTTTGGATTGCCCTGTGTATTTGATGTAGTTACACATAAGCGTGAGTAAGACAGCCCATGATTACAGACCATCTAGCACAAACATTGGAATGGGGGCTGGCAAAAGTTTCGCCCGCTTGTCTGTGCTAAAAATTTGGCTGGAACAATGTCTGACGCAAACAAGGATGGGCGGTGTTGCCAAAGAGTGCGTTGCTCCTCATCCGTGTGATGTACACACCAGAAGTCACGCACCCGACTAAGAACGCGGCTCCAGAAGTCTGGATGGTGTGGTGTGCTTCTGTGACAGACAGTCAACAGCAGCCAAAGACACACGGTGTGTGTGTGTGTGTGTGTGTGTGTGTGTGTGGCGGGGGGGGGGACTAGGTCAGGATTTGCTTGATCATAACTCAGCAGGGAATACTCATATTTATGATAATAATGGCTCATATTTAGCTTAGAAGTCAAAGTCTGTCCATTGTAGGACATCATAGCTTTTTGGCTCTTAGGAATAACCTCAAGATGCCCATGTGATCCAGCATGAGACTGCAAGATAAATGAAATGAAATGGAGAAACATCAGACTTTGAAACACGGGTTTTAAATAATTTCGGAGTGACTGGGGTCTAGTGTGGGGGGGGGGGGGGGCAGCCTATGCCTTTAATTGCCCAGGAGGGGTTTTGGGGGGGGCCGGCAAGTCGGGCCCCAACCCTGGCGGAGGCGGGGGCCCGCCGGCCTGCCAAGGCACAGCG
>JAODKE010000041.1:14206959-14219396 GCA_026779605.1 Mormyrus hasselquistii
GTGGAGAGGAAAGGCTTTGTAAAGCTGCAGACAGAGCACGTGGAAAAGTCAGCTGACGGAACCGCCAAAATCGCGCCCAAAAGCTGGTGCTGTACACAAGCAATCTTAGCACTAATATAACACGCGCGGTTTCATATGACAAAGCACAACCTCTTCACAGAGAAAAGCAGGCGACCAATGCAAATAGATGCTCTGCACTCACCAACAAAACACTTTCCTAGCTAATCACTTATCGGAGAAGATTAGAAGCTTAAGTGTCCAATGTGTATATAAATGGAGAGAATTTAGTGGTTTTAAAAAGCGCAATCATAGCCTCGGTGAGCTACCTGGGCGGGCTGGCTGCAGGGACGAGCGGGCAGGTCTTGGGGGTGGCGGTGGGTGATGGTACAGACATGCTGCTGTCACCATCCAGAGATAGGTCCAGACTGCTGTCTGTCACTAGACGTACGCCATCACTGGAGTGCTGTCGGAGAGGAGGAGGGTCAGAGCTGGAGTCAGATGACCGCCTTCCTTTTGTCACACGGAGGAAGGGGGGCGTCAAAAGTGAGTGCCACGTGGAACCTCAGTCGCGCATGAAACACAACCAACTCTGTTCATACTAAATTACAGGTGTCTTAAAAGAGATAGGAATGAGGACCTCGGGGTCACATCTGACCTTTAGGAGGTACCTCCCAAAATGTGCCGGGCTTACAGCAGAATTAAAAGCATGCTTTTTACCATGTCTGGGTCCCCTTCTGGATTGAGACTTTCACCATAGATTTGGGGTTAGGAAAACCCTGGTGTGAAGTCAGAAGTGAGTAAACACAGCTGGTATAGGGTGCCTGCCCTGGATTTTACCAAGAGGATACAGTATGGCACCAGCCTGAGTGTGTGATTTTGAGTAGCTGAGATAGGCTATAGGTTGGTGTGATTGGGATTGGACTCAAACCTGTCGGTTACAGACACGCGGTGGACGAGCTGTTGGAGGCAGGGCAGCCACCCGTCCACTTTCTCACCTTACGCCGTTTCTGCACAACGAGGTTCGGCAGAAGCTGGTGCAGCTGTTTCCGCTTGACGTGCATCGCCGTGATCTTCATGTCCGACTCAAACATCTTGATGCTGATGGCTTGCCTGTAGACTTCGGTAAGGAAGGAGACAGATGGCAGGTTCTTAAGACACAAGTCATAAACCAAGGGTCTCACCCAAAACGTTATGACATCATAGCACATGGCAGTAACTGAAGGCAGAATTCCACACGGACGAGCCAATTTGTTGAAATTGAGTGTGTGGGGCTGGCTTTATGCATACCTTATACACACACAAGTATCTACTGGGCAAGCTAATTAGACGCTACCGAATTCAGTTTAGCAAATAAAGTTAATTGAAATAAAACACTAAAAAGGAAAGGGAGGGCAATGTTAAGCAAACGCTTGTCTGGCACGGATGCCTGGTGTATCTTGTGGGGAGTCAGCCTGTGTTGGGTTTCCAGGGGGAGCTCACCAGTGTCTGTGAAGGACTGGATGTCATATGTCAGGTCCACATTGAGATTCTCAGACCCCTCTATCTTTTTGAAGACAATGCCAATCACCCACATTGTGCTGAATTCCTCTCTGCAAAAACCAAATGGGACAATGGCAAAGAAATGTGTGACGTCGCTTTGGACAAAAAACATCTCATAAATAGACAAACGTCAATCTACATGCGCACAAGTCGCGAATAAAGCATTCCGCAAAGTCAGGAAATGTCGGATGACACCTGGTCCAGGTACAGCTTACGGGACCAAAGCTGACAGCAACCTGAGGACTCACTTTTCACCGTCCTTAGGACCTGGAAAAGACTGCGGATTCACATGCGCCAGCGTGATGAACTCGTTCTTCTCCAGGTTTCCAACGAGAATTCGGATTTTCGATTCAACCAAGCCGACCCTGCCGGCGAGACAGTGTGTTAGGGCAGCTGAGCTGACCGTGCGCGTCGAACGCAACTCCTGCAGGCAGGAGCTGGCCGAGGGCCGACGATGACGTCAACCGACAATTAGAGAGAGAGGAGACATGGCTTAATTTAGTCACACCACACAATGGAAAGGAATATACAAATCTAACATCACAGAGTCTTTAAAGCACTTGAAATGATACCAAATGACAAAGGGACAATCACTCTCTCTCACTGCTCCCTGCAATTACTCATATTTTTTTTTGAGGAAGAGGTGGTGGGGAAGGGGGGGGGGGGGGTTACAGGCCACAGGAGGTACTCACCACTCCAAGTGTGGTTTCTCGGTTGGTGCGCTTGCTAGCAACACAATATAATGCCTTGGAACATAAAAACAGAACAAGGCCATTATGTCCTGCAAACAGAGGTCAGTTCTAAACAAAAGCTAAAGAAAAGGTGAGGCCCTTCACCCACAGATGGGTCAATGGCTGGAGAAGCCCAGTCAGCTGAGGGAGACCCAGTACAAGGCCTTGTGCAGCCCTTTGCGTGAAGGGATACCACACACGCCATTTCCTGATCACCAACAAAAACACTCATTCCTTAAAAGGAGGGGGGGGGGGTGGACACGCATATACAAGGTATCTGCTAGGACGCAACGCAGATAAAATACTGTATGGGAAGACGATTAACTTATTGCTACACTTTAAAACAAGCCTTTCGTGTGAGGGTCAGACAAGAATTTGTGCCATCTGAAAAAGTAGATGGCTTCCAGTGTATATCACAATTCACGACTATAAGCACAGGTATATGTCAGTTACATATGACAAAGAATTCTCCTGCAAAATAAATTTGAGTGAAATGCCCTGCTCTTAATTGGACATACATATTCACCCATTTTTTTCACCAGCAGACATGTCTATGACAAGACCCTTAAAAAAGACACCAGCTATCATTGTTAAGTGACAGAAAAAATATCAAATAAATACAAAAGATGGTGAAAAAACAAGTTTATATAACTGAAACTGGTGGATTTTTCAGCAGCCTTAAGGTAGGTTTGCTGTGTTTTGCCTGCTTGTAATAGGAAAATTCACCATGCAGGATGTTTAACTTTAACTGGAAAAATGTACTGCGAGAGCCAATTAAATTCAGCGAAGCAAAATATTGCTTTCTGATGGAAATCCAACATTTTAAAAAGTCTAAATGATCACTTTGGTCAAATAAGTAAACAGAAGGTACGATATCGTAAGACAGATGGGTAAAATACCACAGCAAATGCAAACCCATAGCTGAATATATGAATATCAAAAGGAATATTAACTAGCCTATCAAATGCTTTCAAGCAATTCACAGTTAATCAGCTGTCATTTTAAAAATTACAATTAGCAAAAGAAAGACTATTATACGCCACCATCCATATCAAAGAATTTAGTATTTCAAACATTTTCATTTAAAAATGCAAAACACACACTAATAACTACATTTTCTGCCAGAGCTTAGCATCAAATAAAAAGGTCCGAGACAGAAAAACATCATTTATTTATTACAGATATACGATACATGAATTCCCATGCTGGTGGAACCCTAACTGAACAAACTCAGGGACACTTTGTGCTTCTTTTAACGTTACGGTGAAGGAACCAGGGAGGAGACGGAATGCTGACAGTGGTAACCAAGACATTTACGAATGCAGCCTGGGGAAAACAGACCATGCGGAAAAGAAAAAGCTGCACTAAGTGCGGAAAGGGGCCAGCTAGAGAAGCAAGGGTGATGCATATTGTTATTTGGCTTTATTAAACTAAAACAGAGATAACTAGTAGGTGCTGCATTTGAACTATGGTGATATATCCATGTTCTTTCACAGGTGGCTAATAAATCTGCCAAATACTTAAGAATGACCTTGGCCTTTTCTCTCTATTTGCAGAACATTTCTCCATCCCCAGGAACTAAGTGAGTGATCATCAGCAGACTGGGTGAAAATTCTGTTAAGATTTAGGCGATAGGTTTCAAATTAGTCATTTCATACTAAATGAAAATCGCGCAGATCGCATGATCGGAGCGAAGATAATACCCACGTGGGTTTAACCTATCACAAGCAGGTGATAAAAAGGTACGTCACCAAGCCAGACAGCACATATGACCCAGGCAGAACATGAATTAAACATCAGTTATACACAAGGTACAGCTAGAAAATGCTACAGCTCTTTAAAGAGCTGGTTCTAAAAAGGAAAAGTGCAGAGTCCATTTCATGGCGCAATGTACAAAATGTGCAAAGACAGTTCAGCAGCAAATGAGACGTCGAGCAGCCTTCGCCTAAGATGGGAGATTAAGGAGTAACTCTGAGGTCAGGTTTGTGATGGGGGCAAAGCTTATCTAGAACTGTGGCTTTTCTTCCTCCACCAACCACGAAGGAACATTTCACTAAAGCCAGCTCTCCTTCACAGTCAAACCCACATCACCGGAAGAAATAGAACTGGATTTGATTCAACTATAATTTAAGTATAAGTAATTTATGGGTATTTGTGGGTATTCATTGGAATTTCACCAGCTTCTAAAGTAAAATTCCTATATTTCCACCAAGCTTTCTGCGTACTGTCATTGGATCAACAAAAACAAATCTATCATGAAAAACTGGAAGCATCTACAGAAACAGACTAACAAGAAATACATAGTGCAAATTGTGAACTAAAGCATTTTATTTGGTATTGCATACAGTATAAGGCACAGATATATATAAAAAAACAAGCAAGGCTCATGTTTAATGAGATTGTACAAGTACTGGACCTACCTTAAAGTCAGCTGACATACTGACATTAAAAGCCTCAATTTCAAAAAATATCCTTTTATTACTATAACGTAAGGCCATCTTATGTACAATGAATTGGAAACAAAAAGGCAATTAAATATTTTCCCCTCTGTAAATCATAATAAAACCCTGGGAGTTTGCATATGTATGCCTTTATTTAATATCCACATGTAATGGATCACAAATTCAACAAATAAAAAGAAAAATAATAATAAAAAGAAAACGTCACATATACTAAAAGATTGTGTGGGTATTTTTTGCAGAAATAAATCTTTATTGAAATAGTCGTGTCTCACCATGTGTGTCCAACAGGATAAGCAGTTTAATACATACTTGTATTTCTGAAAGAAGTTTGGTGCTTCAAATAGTTTGGACCAGTCTGCTTTATTCAGCATAATTTCTTCTGTGATGGCAAGACCTGCAAGAGAGGGGGTGACATTTGAGCATGGGGTCCTGCAGAGGCTGACAAGACACCTGCAGCTCTCGTGCCTTTAACGCTATGTCACGGTATATGGTGGATAAGACAGGCATAGACAGCTGTGCAAGGAAGCTGCATCTGACTGACCCTGTTTAAACTCGTCCATCATGACGGTGCGGGTGGACACAGACACGTTATAGGTGGAGTTCTGCTGGGGGTAGGCTGGGGTGATGATAGGCATGAGATGGTATCGGTCACTGGGGGTCACCTAAAAAAAAAAAAAAAAACATTACCTCCATATTTATAACTTGTCCCTTAGACATCAAAATATTTTCTGCAAAAAAATTACCAATAGCATCGCTCCTGGTAGTACCGTTAGCATCGCTCATGGTAGTACCGTTAGCATCGCTCCTAGAATTATCATTAGAAGTGGTAACAGTTTTTTACAGTATAAATCACATTTCTATTCAACAAACAGATGGAAAATTCGACCAACAGGTATCAGGTCCTCAGACAGAGGGAGGTTCACCCTGAGAGGGACAGCAGGATGACAACTGGCAGGCTTACTCTGGGATCCCAGACTTGGAGATTTAGATTGCAGTCCTCAGGCTGCTTCAGGAGGACCGGATTGGGCCACTCCCTAATAGAACGAGACCCAGTTAGGAATCGGGCAGACACATTTTATTTATCCCACAATTTCATAGCGTGTCCACACAACATATATTTCTATATAAAAATATGCAATACAAGAGTATTTTACTTGACAGATAGACCACCCCTCCCCCCATGAGCATTGAATATACTCCACAGGCATGTAATCCAACAGACAGGGAAAGGTCAAGAAAAAGGAAAAGCAAGAATAATAAAGCAGCATTAAATGCTGCCCTGGAGAAGCAACTGTCAGAGGCAGAAGGACACACCCTCACCATTTGGAGA
This sequence comes from Mormyrus hasselquistii, assembly GCA_026779605.1. Classification (NCBI taxonomy): domain Eukaryota; kingdom Metazoa; phylum Chordata; class Actinopteri; order Osteoglossiformes; family Mormyridae; genus Mormyrus; species Mormyrus hasselquistii. Next base: position 14,213,022 of record JAODKE010000041.1, read on the forward strand.
AGACCAAAAAGAACTTGTGCACCAGGGTGGAGGCCACAGCGTTGGGATACAGCTGGCAGGTCCGGGCGACCAGCATGGCCCACGAGACACCTCCCAGGAAGCCCAAAATATTGGAGTAGATGTTGTGACCTGCAAACATTTCAGAATGATTGATACTCTGTGCCTGCTGAAATACCTACTCAACACAAAGAAAATATATTAAAGCCATGACTTATTATGGCAGGGAATTAAAGCAAATATTTATCAAAGTCACTGTTTAGCTATATCACAACTGTGGTAATGTGGTAATCGTATAGTGGCGTATAGTGGCAAAGCAAGATTAATGCAGGAAATACTTCAAGCTTAACAACCACAGACTGCAATCTCCTTGAGAGTAAAAACAAAAGGTATGTTTCTTACATAGGATCATTAGGAAAATTACCAAGCAAACTTCAATAACTTAGCAGTTTGGTAGGGACAGTGCAGACATTTTGCCAATTCTCTAAACACATTTTAGCTTGAAAAAGTCAATGCAAACCAGCTATGGATGCATTTGCTCACTATAAATACTATAACAGTAGAGGGCAAAGGATTTTAGTCCACCTTAAATCAAGGAATAATCCCAAAAAAATCTGAGAATGGAAACTAAATGTTTGGGTTTAACATGCGTCACACGGGGTTTCAAACTCTTTATAACAATTAACAATTTAAAGATGCTCTGGGCAGTTCAGCAAACCGTCACATACTTTCCTCCCTCAGACTATGTTTGTTATACAGAGCAGCCAGTCTGTGGACACTAAATCATCAGCATCAATGTTACTACTTATTACTTCTTATTAATTCAGAGACTGATAAAAAGTCTATAAAAGACTGCTAAATTCTACACATAACAACTAGAGCTCTGCTTCCAGACATGCCTAATGTAGTATGTTAATTCAATTACAAATCAAAACTATATACTATAGAGGCATGTACAAGGAAAATTCATAGTTTGCAACGACTATTAACTGGTTTAAAGTAGGGATAGCCCAATGCACTTTTTGGTATCCCAATCTCATCCATTCAATCCATACATGTTTATACCTGCTGATTCGGAGTCCATCATTCGATCTTTTATTAAACATTTTAATAAATATACACGTGCAGTAGGTGTCTGTACATCCGTCATATGATTAAGCCTTCTGATTTCACAATACTCTTCCTTAGGAGGTTTCTGCAAGTGCCTCAGCAGATTTGTTGTATTAATCAGAGCAGGTCATAGCTCCTCTCGAAAGGATGGCATTGCAAACACTGTTAGGGAGCATTTGGGCTATTTAAAGAATTTCCACATGTTGCTTCAAGCCATGTGCCTCAGGTTTACATGAGGAACCTTACAATCTGCGGGACTGACGTACATTAGGCAGAGACTGCAGATTAAATACTTTGACCTTTGGATATCCATCGATTAAGAAAAGCCTGGATTGGCCCAAATTCTGATCTGTGATACCGGGTTGGAGCATCACTGATTTACAGACATACAGCCAACCATCCATAAAGTGAGACACTGAACATACGCTTTGCCCACAACTTGATGGCTCTGAGGGTGAGTCTGAAGTTCTCGATGCTGGGCACCAGGTGCAGGATTTCATCAGTCACCCGGCAGCCTGAAAAGAATGTAAACTACTTCAGCAATATGCTAGCCTGACATGACAACACACACTCACACTACACATTCAGTCAGCATTCAAAAGCACATCAAAATGATTAAGATTAACTCTATTCTTGTCGAATCCATTTCTGATGTCAATATCTGTGTAATTCTGGATGTGACTACTACATAAGCCAGATGAAGTTCATGGCAGATGGACTAAACACCTACAGCATATTCCAGCTGAGGGGAATCACAAACTTACCATTAAGACTTCGAATACAACGGATGTCCAGATTCTTGAGCAAGCCATCATCTCTGAGGTCCAGGGATTCCGGGATTGTCTGCAGTGCTAAGCGGGCGAACAGTATATCAATCTAATACAAAAAGACACCAAAAACGAAGTGTTCAGCTTAATCAGTCGGCACAGAGATTTTTTTCACTACCTCAATTTGTCTTTGTTCTCAGACAATGAACACAACCGAACTAATAAATGCTTCCATCTACCAAGCAGAGAACAGTTTAAGACATATTACCTCAATGCCATCGAACGATAACTTTATTACTGGAACAAATGCTTCTTCCACAGCCTGGACAAAGAAAGCCAAGTCACAATACACACACACAGCAATTGATTTGGTGAAAAACTTCATACAATGAGGGTTTTCCACTGCATCGGGTACAGTACTTCTGGTGTTATGCTCATGCAATTCTCACATCACAAGGACCGCGATAGCCTGATCTGAACCCAGTTATCTCATACCATCATACTGTCTAAACATTATAGCATGGGGAGAGGGGGGGATTGTTCCTTTTCAAGATTATCTAGTACGTGTTTTAAAAATCGCTTTCAAGTTTACCGCTGCTACTTTTGCATGAGCTCTGCATATGCTCTCCGAGCCAATCATTCCAACTTCGCTGTTTAAATCACTCCTAAAGGGATTGAGGCAAAAGTTATTTATTTTGAACACCTTTTTTGCTTTATAAATATCCCACCGTTTACTGCAACAAAATTACAGCTTCTTATTTCAAACTGAATGTCGTCATGCAGCCGGACTGTATTATAGCATTTTTTTGTTTGCTGTTATGCCATCCATATCTCGAAGAGACTTTTTTTTCCAAGTCGGCAATTGTATCGTGTTTCATTTGCAGAACCAATGAACAATAAATCTGCAAGTCCCACCCCAAAGTACCAAAAAATAATCCCAGCTGGATTGGTACTTTTAGTACTAATATTGGACCAGAAGTCAATGGAAAAGGAATGTACCGGATTTTTTAATACCAAAGGTATGGGTACCAGCTGCACTGGAAAAACAATTTTTTGCCAAATGCATGCACAGCCCACTGTCTCATGTGGCGTTAGACCCTGGATGATCTCGTACCCTCAGATCCTTAACCTCTTCTTGATCTTTCAGCTTCTCATAAAACGAGGTGAAGAAATCGGAGCGATCCATGTGACGTGGGGCGACACAGAGGGCGTCAATATCAGCGCCTTCAAAGGCACCACAAGGGGGGAAATTAGGCACAAAAATATCTATCATTTGCTGAAGATCAAGCAGACCTTTACACGTTAAACTGCATCCTTATCAATGTTCTGCAACAATTACAACTATCAACATTAATGTGTTATTGCGTGTGAGAGACCAGTATCAAACAAACAACACAGAACTATAAGCAGCAAATACACAGTACTACAGCAAAACTGCAGAAACCTGCAGGACCAAATGCAGAACACATTCACACACATAAGTAAACATTTAAATTAGGTGTACAGGAAGAAAAGTAACCCTCAAACTGAACAGCTTATGTGGATGTACCTTTAATTGTACTATACCTCATTCCATACAGTGCATATACCAAAATAGAAAGTGTAAAAGGGGGAAAAAAACGTACCTTTTGTATGAACTCCTAACCTGTAAGATCCAAATGTGAAAATCTTCCCACCAATGCTTTCAACTAAAGAGGCTGGCAGATTCTGCTTGAAAAAGACGCAAATATTAAGGACTAATCTGGCTCAGAAATGGGACATATTTGTAACTGAACAAGTGATATATAATAATTATGAGGATTATTTTCTAAATTATTTTAAAAGACAAAGGGGGGGGGGGGGGGGTCATACCTTCTTTTCACTTATTTCTCTAATCCATTCTTTGACCAGTGAGTTCAATTTTCCTAAAACCAAAATCCTGTCAAAAGGTTACGCAAAGGTTAGTTCCAAACGAGCAATAGAACTCCCCGGAAATATCTGCACATTGTTTTGAGGGAGCACATTTATATAGCACTGCAACCGGGCATGCTTCTGCTGATGGGGATTCGCAGTAAGCATGGGGTACGTCGGGTTCCGAAGCGGAGACGGTAACTATGACGACGAATGGGGCATGGGCTCATGCTCGCCACCATCACGTCACCTGCGCTGCAGCTCGAGCTCCTCCTCAAACACGCCATACGGCTTCAGCGCCTCGCACAGCTTCTGCGTCAGCACCAGGTCAGCCTCCTTCGGCTGGGCCAGGCTGATTGGAGATGTGATCCCATAGTGCTTTGGCTGATGCTGGGATGCCTGTAGTTGATTTGCTGCAGGACTGAGGACAAATACACCATTTAGAAATCATTCCCTAAAATAACGCTCATTTAACATGGGTTAAGTGACAAGTCTTACTTCAGTGGTGTGTTCAGTTACTCTTACTGCCATGGTAATGTTAACATTACTATACTGAACCACTTGCAAGGCAAGGCTGCACATACATTTGTACGTCAAAGTTACTGAAAAACTAAATAGGAAAAGATTCCTTTTCGACCCAGAGTCCAAACTGAAATACATTCTTGTATCTGGCCTGGGGAATGACAAGCACGACAAAACGGACCAAAATTCAGAACCGGTGACATTCGTGAGAATCGCCTGATATGCCTGAAGAATACCAACTTTCATATGTAACAACGGGAATCTGCCAAAAGGGGGCGTTTAGCCAGAAAAGTATTACACATCAGGCTAAATCACAATGGTAACTACTAAAGTAACGTAACGCCAAAAGCACTTTGGTGGTGGCTGTGGGGAACATCTTAAACAGCAGATTAAATAAATCCAATGGGCAGAAGGGCCAAAAGGAGGTAGTACTGCAAGTGCCGCCTTCTAAGTAAAACACCAACACTCCACCTTCGGCAAAAACATCAAATCTATCAGGTAACGAGACGCTTTTAACAACATCGCTTAGCATAAAGCGTCGGTGCAAAGTTCCCGCAAGATGTTTTAAACCCGGTATACTGCTACTGTAGTTTAAACCAGACGTTGTTGATTAAATACGCCACCGGGGGTCCACTGACGTGAACCACACGCCACTTGTCATAAACAGCGCACACACTTCCCTTATAACAATGCAGAACTCTCAGGCATTTTCGTACAACTGACTCTTTTAAAATCACCAGTCAAAAAAAAAAAAGTGTATGAATCGAATTTACAGTAAAGACGGTGAGTAATCTAACAGGGAGGCGGTATTATGCCAACTAATTTGTTTTATTCGGAATCGTAATACCTGTGCTTTTATCCTAACCTGTTATTGCCGACACATGTAATCCGAACAGACGCGACATATGTTACCTAAAGAGGGCGGCGCGGCCCTTGTTAGTAAGCAGCCGGCTTTCAGCTGCGCAGTGGTGCCGTCTTTCGCGGCGCCGAACACGGCTTTATGGCCGAGGTAAGCGTCGGTGTGCGGTAAGGCCGAGACCCCCAAAGCGCTCCGCCGAAAGCGCCAACTGTGAAATCGAGCCGCCCGACACCCGGAAAACGAGCAGCAAAGTTAACGGAGAGCGGCTCAAGCCATTTTGCACACCATGGTGACATTACGAACACTTTACCAGTATAAATTATACAAGGAACAGAAAAGAAATGTGCTTTCATATTTTGTTTTTCTGTCGCAGCGGGATGACCGAGTGTTATTTTCAGGTCGCTGTCACCACGACGCTAGCCAGTTACCCAACCGCCATAATTAAACACCGTGTCAGATATATATGTGTATACTTACAACGGCATGATATATATTCCCGACGCGCAAATAATTAGACCCCCTCAAACACCCCGTTCATGGCTGGTTGGTTTGTTTGTTTGTTTTTATTAATAATATTTCCAGTTACTCCCGTGCTAAACTAGGAAGCTGCGGATTTTTCCTTTTGTTTCTGCTTAACATGGCGCACGGTCGGCTTCTACGGCAACCCCAAACACGCGCCACGTAAACGCGTGACGTCACGCGCACAGGCCCACGTCTCTGTTGGGAAATAGAGTTTTAAGGGTGGTTCGGAAGGGCCGTATTAAAACAATTAAAAAAAACAAAAAAGGAAAAACAGAACTGTATTGTTCGGCGGGAGTTTTCAAACAGCAAGTCTCAGAAAAATTGCAGCAAATGCTGTGCGAGAAGGAAAATACTAATCATTTAGTATTATATGACATTAAGCTTGGATCTGGTCAAAGTATAACTGAACCACATTTGGGGAAGTATAATTTCAAAGCCTTAGCAAGCAAGGGTTAGAGAACTCAGTAACACAAGTTAAATATCGGATAATGCAATGCAATGCAATTTTATTTATCACAACATTACATTGTCTTATGCGCTTTACATTTCTGCCACATAAAGACCCCCCAATGAGTAAGCCAAAGGTGACGGTGGCAAGGAAAAACTCCCTAGGAGGAAGAAACCTTGGGAAGAACCAGACCCAAAGGGGGAGCCCATCCTCCAGGGGCCGGCAGAAGAGTCAAACAAAAACAAGTTGATAGAACTAAG
>JAODKE010000041.1:14222667-14235915 GCA_026779605.1 Mormyrus hasselquistii
CATAGGTAACAATAGTGCGGACTTATATAGTACGATGCATTGTTAAATGACGCAGGTGTTTCTCGAAACCATAGTTCCTTATAACTGGTACGCAAATAAGCATTCGCCTTATAAAGCAATACGTGTGGCAATTTCTTGTTGCAGCAGTGCAAATTTGTATTTATATTATGTGCATTTGTGCTGTTATGAAAAGAAATCACTGTGCATTTTAGCCTTTATACTGTGAAAGTAGTATCAGTTACATAAATGTTAAAATGCATGGTACTTTGCCATAACAGCGCAAAATGCACACAACAATTACACATTTACACTGCTGCGACAAGAAATTGCAGCATGCATCGCTGTATACGCGAATGCATACTTGCGTACCAGTTATATGCATCCCTGTATATAGAATATAAAAAGGTATGCAGTTGTGTTTTTGTCCCACAAAGCAGCTGGATATTACGGTTCTCCTTGGCGTGCTGTACTTACAACCCTCGCTCATAAGGAACAGCACATTCAGAGGACATGCGCAGTGTAAGCTGAAACACAGTTTATTGGTTTGTGCTACAAGGCAAGAAGTATTTGATCATGGTATATCATGGTACAATATATTCTTACGAAGTAATAAAATAATTTCTAATACCCTGCTGTACCTTAGATGTGGTTAAACTGTCTAAGCTCACCCTTAGTCCACACAAAGTGGAGAGCGTGTATGTGCGCACACACGCACACGCACACGCCTGTAAGCTTTACATCTTAAAATTTTATGTTAAGTAACTGAAGTTAAAAGGAATGATGGATTAGCGGAGATTATGAAATGAGGGTATACGCGTTTTCTTAGGCACTTACGGACTTTGAAGTCATCCTTGTATACTTTAGGGAAGGGGGCGGTGGGGGGTGGAGGGGGATAGACCCCTTTCTGGCCCGTAGTGATGGTCGTTAGGGTGTACACCTCATCCACATCCAGGTCCAGGGTGAAGGAGCCGTCCACGAGCTACACAATCATCAAAAGGCTGCAGTTTAACTACAAGCAGTTGTACTTCACAGTTTTCCATACCGTTTGGCAGTTGCACATGTGACTTTTTTTTTTTTTTTTTTTTGATACATCGGTTTTAGGACACTTTAGTCACTGCGTTTACACACTGGGAGCTGAACTTACTGCATGGACCAATTCAAAGCTCAAAGGTTGAAAACTACTCCGTGCTAAAGAATAAGATCATAAACAACACATTCAAGTGCGAAGGCGACTTATCACTTCAGAAGAGGGAGGAGAAGGGAAAAAAAAAAAACAAAAAAAAAAACCCCTCGCTGAACCAACCTCTAAAATTTCTCTCTCTCTTAACAAGAGACTCCCTTTGGAAACCTGATCGTTTTTAAAATTACATACCTGGGTGGGTGCAAGTTTCTTAAAGAATGTGGAATTTTGAGTACTGAAATCAAATTTGGAGTGCCACACTTGCAGTGATGTTATAGACCCCTAGGAAAAAAAAAAAAAATTAAAATATTAAAAACCAAACAATTTCAGTTTGTACAGGAAATCAAAATGGAGTTAAAAAATGAACAGGTTATGAAGTGAAGCCGGTGTACTTTGAGATACGCACAAAGGAGCCTTTCAGCTGGAAGCGGGCAGTCTGGGCGGAAACATTGAACGCTGGAAGTGGGGGCCTTATGCATTGGGAGTGATTGTGAGACTGAAACACAAAGCAGACATTTGCACTGTGGAGTTATGCTAATATTTTTTTTTTTTATATATTAAAAAAAAAAAAAAAAAAAAAAAAAAAAGAGCCAGCACTGTCATTTTCATTTAAACATGCTGCCTGAATCGTCTTGGCTGACCATAGTTTCAATGATGACGGTGAGATTCCCCTGTCCGTCTGTCAGCGCCACGTAACTCCCCCCTTGCGCCAAATGTCCGACCGTCTGTAGGTACATCCATCCCGGATCGGTGAACTGAGTTGTGTGCGCTAAGTGGGGAAAAATATCTGTGTGAAGGACAACATCTGCGCATCTTCCTGCCATATGCACATGGCCAAAGTATGTAGACACCAGCTTGTTTAGCTTCTCTATCTGAAAGTTGGTTCACCCACTGTTGCTGTAAGACTTTATTCCTGTAGGACAGTTTTCCATGAGGTGTTGGAAGATGATTGGTGGGATTTGCTGCCATTCAAGTTGGGTATTGATGTCCAGTATCAGGCTCTTTATATGAACCTGGACTTGCTCACAGATGTTTTCACTTCACCATAACGTCATGTTTGGTTGACTATGGTCGCTGATGTCTCCTGTATGACCACCAGAGACGGCCGTGTGCTTAATTTTGAAAGTGTGTCAACAATGAGTGTGACGTGCAATTACTCCAAATAGGGGTGTCCACATACTTTGACCAAATAATGTATAATGTGTTTAAAGGCAATGGCACAGTAGCTCAGCAGAGATGAAATTAAAATATTCTGTAATATTCTTCAGACATGTCAGCTCAGATGGAGAGCATCGATATTCCTCACAAACCGCGATGCATCTCACACCTTAGCTTTCTACGTCTGTCTGTGTCTGTCTCATATGACAGAGGGATAGATTCCAAACCGCAAAAGCTATTCTAGAAAAATGCAAGTCATTCAAGTTTATGTATTGCATACAATGGGGAAAATAAAAATATATTATATATAATCACCAGAGTAGATTGTGACTAGCATAAAACTAAGATGGTAAATTATACAACTGTAAACCAGCATGTTGCCATGGTAGTGCTACACTAATGGTTTAGTCGTTAGAACATAGACTCACAGCTATAAACAGCAGCAAACAAAATGCAGTTCACTTACTGGAACTTGTCCCGGTATTAGATATTCGATAATATAATATTAGATCAGGATGCACGATTCTGGGTAAAATATGAATCAAGATCATTCATAGCTCTAAAATGCTGTCAAAAAAAGGGCTATTTTGATGGGTCTAAAAATTTCTGAACTGCTGAACACTTCTCTTGGTTATTGCAATATTTGACGTATTACTTCATTGCCTTAAGGCCTTTTACTACAAGGTGAATAACATGGCTAAAATACAGACAAATGCATCACGTGCAGGTGTGTCCAAACTCTGTAAACAGTCCCACGGTACCTGCCCTCAACATTTAAAAGTTCATTACAAAATCTGGCACAAAGATCAGTCTTTCGTTTTGTATAGAATTCGGAAAAAAAAAACAAGGGCATACCGCTAAACTGCACTGACAAGCTTGGCAAGTTTCATTGCTGGAATTTCGGTGTCATGCAAGAATGAGGGTCACACAGTGATACGTATCAAGCAGCCCTAACAGGTACAAGTAATGGAAGAAGAACAAAAGAAGATTAAAGCTGAGAAGAGGAATCAATCATTTTCTCATGCCTGTCACCATCATCAAATTTGCAGATGACACTGGAGTAACAGGGCTGATCTCCAGCAATGAGTCAGCATACACACTAGTGGCCAAAACTGTGCAAACACTTCCAGTTTTTAAAGATTGTGGAACTTTATTCAGCCGTTGCATCAGTTACTTATTTCATAATCATTATATCATGTATGATTTTACAAACATCGTGTGTCGCATGATTATACAGATGCTCCTCTACTTACGAAATTTCAGAAATGCAAACGAAGGGGACTGCAAGTCCAGATCGTGTTCCTTGGGCTCCCGTTTCCTGTCCGCAGCTGCAATTTTTCTTCTGCACGCCAATTCCGCCTAGTGCGACAGCAGCGTAGCGTAGCGTGCGTACTCCCAGCATCCTACTTCTTTATACTTGCGTAAACCCTTAAAATGATGTCGAATAACGACTTACAAACATTTCAAGTTACGAACGGCCATTCGGGACGCTTCTCATTCGCAAGTAGAGGAGCGTCTGTATAAGTTACTGGAGCAACAGTTGAATGAAGTTCTGCAATCTCAGAAAAGTGAAAGTCTTTCCACAGTTTTGCCCACGAGTGTAGAAAGGAAAAGAAACTGGCCCGGGGTCCTCAGGCATCAACACCAAGAAAGCAAAACAACTCAGGAGAGGTTCTAAGAGAGTGGAAAAAACATCCCTATCCATGCAAGCGGATATTTGGTGGGAGAGAACTCATTGGTGTTTACAGAGGACCTCACATCATCTCTGGTCAAAGAGGCACAACTTAAGAAAGTTAGAGAGACCCCACCTTCCCCAACAAGTCCTAGTCCTGTTGTACCAGTTCACCACCAAAGGTAACCTGACCAACTGCATTGCAGCAGTATACTCCAATGCTCTGGTTCATACTATTAGGCCCAGGAAGTTAAGTCAGCTAAGCAATTATTATTAGCCTACAACAGCCAGACACTGAGATCATCAGCAACAATCAATGCCTCTCAGAAAACCCTCAGTATCATCACAGACCCACCTCACCCCGGCCACGGTCTGACCACTCCACGGCCGTCTGGTAAAAGAAAGATGTTCAAGCAGACCCAGCTATGTAAAGAAGCTGTTCCTATTGCCGAACTGAACTTCATCCCTAACGTTCCTTTACCTTTTTTGTCCCCTAATCTAATTTGTGCAACAGTATTACAGTGCATGTTTATGCTACTGTAAGATACTGTGCAATATCTACTCTGAATGATCTATTAAATTTAACACTTATATTGTACACTATTGTCCATCGGTTATGTTAAGTTGTAAGACATTCAAGAACATAAGAAATTTACAAAACCAGAGGAGGCCATTCAGCCTATCAAGCTCATTTGGGGAAAACTCAACCAATAGCCGAGTTGTTAAAATCTTACCTAGCTCTGATTTAAAGAAACCCAGGGTTTTAGCTTGCACTATACTAACAGAGAGACTATTCTATACTCTAACTACACATTGTTAAGAAGTGCTGAATCATGAGCGTGGCTTGTATTTCGCTTAACTACTCGTTGTCGTTCTACTAGAGTAGGGGTGGAGAACCTGATCTCTGGAGGGCTGGTGTTTGCAATGACCCCTCAAGCAGCCAATAGTAAAGCAGCGGTTCTCATCTCCAGTCCAGGGGACCCACTGTTATTGGCCGATTGCCAGTCATCCTAAAAACCTGCACCCACACTGACCCTCCATGGATTAGGTTCCGAAACCCTGTACTAGGGTAACCGCACTTGATCCTAAATCAGCTACTTCGGCATGATGCCACACCAGCAGGCATACTGGGGGGTTGCTGGCAATTCCAGTAGCTCACACTGTTGCACTCTACATCCATCAGTACCTGTTATCCATATAGGAGACTCAACCACATAGTTTCCGCTCCATGGTTCCTCAGCGGTCATCAGTCCGTCACGGCCAAATGACAGATCTTCGTAATAACTGGCGATAAGATTCCATGAAATGGTGCTGTATCACGAGGAAAGGGGAAAAAAAAAAGTTAGGAGTCAGAAGTTGTAGTTAATATCCAAAACAAGTAGTACAATGTCAGTGTGGATCATAGTTTGGAATGTTTCAAGTATAAAAATGGATAAAAAAAAAATGGATACAGATTTAAAACTGTATACATTGTGGCCAGCATGTCAGAAAGAGCATAGTAAAATGGGGCCGTACGCTGTCATCTTGCCATTGACGTAGTTCTGGTTGAGGATACGGGCCCAACATCCGCCACCGATGTCATCATTGAAGGTGCTGTAGTCCTCCGAGGCCCACAGGGGCTTCCCTGTCAATAGGGCCTCCATGACAGTGGTGGTGCCCGGATAGTGGGCCCTGACGACACCGTAAGAGACACACATGCGATCACAAGCTGCCCGTTACGTATGGTATCACTCGAGGCTACAACGCCACCACCTATGAGCTGAACATGAGAACTTAGTCATCAAATCAGAGAACCATAAATTTTCTAAAGCAGTGGGGAGTTCGGGAAGCAGAGGTGGCTATTAAAAGCCCACCCCGCTCTTACTGAGCTTTGGAGAACTTTGTTTCCCCACGGCCTGGTAGCGAAAGGAGCCAAATCATGCCAAAGTTGCAATGGAACCACTCGTCAAACAGAAATGAAGTTTCGACATGCATACCCCAAGACTTCGACCACTTTGGAGAGTTCTTGATCGAGAAGCACGAACGTAGATATGGGCTGCCACAAGTTATCATTGGCCACGATTTTAACCTTTTCCAAACCACTTTTATCCAAGGTGTAACGCAAGAGCTTGGCAGCCACAGCAAGAGAAAGAGAGAAGAAAAAAAGATCATAGGAGTGCTCAGGCTTAGCACTGCCTGTGCTTACGAAGGACTAACGACACATATACAGCCCCTCCCTGTCAATGTACATCTTCCTTCTTTTCCAACACCTGCAGATCTGACTGCACTTGTCAACTAATTATAACTTGACCTGGTATGACCCTGTAGGTGGAGGGTTAATACAGCATATGTAGATAAGGGGGGGAGGGCAATCTCATCCGCAAAGGGCCGGTGTGTGTGCGGGTTTTCACTGTAACTCCCTAGTTAGATTATTAATTAGAGGATTGATTGGCTGAAGAGTCCTCACACCTGGGTTTGAACAGCTGACCTACAGGTCATCCCAAACACCTGCAGACACGCCGGCCCTTTGCGGGTAAGATTGGCCGCCCCTGACGTAGATGTTGAATGATAGCATGGTTGAAAATCCTTGGAATAAAGCATATTTTTCAAAAGGAGATGCAAGTGCATCATCCTTCATGTAGCAAACACTGCTTCAGATCATTTTATTTAAAAAACGGAAATAAAAATCAGCCACCAACATTCACTGTCAGGCGTTGCTTTTGATGAAAACCACCCTGAATGACAGGTAGTTGGAATAAGAGCCCCGCAAAGCTTAAAAACAGATCTAGAGTTTGTCGCATCGCCTCCGGTAAAAATAAGCTTATAGGTTTAAAAAAAAAAAAAAGATTTCAAACCCCTTTTTGCTTGCATCTGCTGTGTTAGTTACCGCATCACCTTGGGGAAACAAAGCCTCCCTACAAGCCAGCATCATTATTATGGGATGCATTTTTCCCTCCTCCTTTCTGCAGAAAAACGACCTCCCGTATATCGCCTCCTTACTTACCCTATCACCTCGACCGCATCGTTGAGATACGAGTCAGTTATCATGGCAACGGAGATGCCCCAGTTGTCATCGGAAGCGATGATGCCAATGTGGGTTAAGCCAACCTTATCCAACGCGTCTCGGAGCACCTTGGCGACACACAACGTTCTCAGCGGAGCAAAGCAGTGAGCAGCTGCCTGAAGGAGCTTAGCCGGCGATTTCAGGGAAGCAGAGCTCCGAAGTCTCACTTTCGTACTTTTTCAAATGGATGAAATGATAAGGGCGTGTGCTCTGCTGGCTTTCGCGTTCCAACGACATGCATTTTATTGCGTCACATTTTCAAATCACTTTATTCTTTAACTTTCAGGTAACTAAGGGACAAATTGAGAATAAAGCCAAAGGAGAGGTTGAAGTCTCTTATTATATGGGCTGAGCCATTAGAGCACATATTGAAATAACCCCCCCTTCCCCTTTCCTTATTGGTTAAATTAAAATCAAATTTTCCCCTTTCAAAATCTGTATAAATGTTGGTGGCTGATTATAAGTCATAGAAACTATAACAAAATATTTTAAACAAACTATAAGCATACAACTTCAGTCCTCCAGGAGCTGCCGTTTACAACCAAAGAACCAAAGCTGTCCACCTCTGACATCCATCATGGTCTAGAACAATCGGCCCCAAAAATGACCAAAAAAAAAAAAGCTTACCTTAATGTAATTGCTGTTAAACTTTCTTTCATTCCATATCTGGATTGAACACAAAACAAAGTTTAGTCAAAACACCCAAGCAAACATTCAAATCACAGATTGAGCAAAGTCAATATTTAGTATTTTCCATCCATCCATCCATCCATCCATCATCTATACCGCTTTATCCATTTCGGTCGCGGGGAAGCTGGAGCAAATCCCAGCATCTTTGGGCGAGAGGCAGGGTACACCCTGGGCAGGTCGCCAGTCCACCGCCGGGCCAACACAGACAAACACACTCACATTCACACCTATGGACATTTTAGAGTAGCCAGTTAACCTAATCTGCATTAGTATTTTCCTGCTGTTAAATTAATTGTGGAAAATGTGAATGTGTCTCTTTAAGAACAGTGATAAACCAGTTGACACGTACCCCTATATAATCAATGTCCAAGTCGTGGTACTGTTTTGCCCCAATAATCCAGGAAACAACATAGTAGGCAGTGATGTCTGGATAGTCATAAGGCCAGTTGGTTCCATGCCCAACCCAACCAGGGAATGCCCAGGGCAATGCTTCAGAAAAGCAGAAATAAATAATAAACACATTATAAATAGAATTTTATTTATACTAATGCTTAATTTTTTTAAGTTTCTTGTGTTCGATGTTTGTTTTACGGAAGGTTAAGACACAAATATAAAAGTTCAGGCACTTTACCAACTAGAGTGATGTTGGGGTTGCGTTTCTTCGCTTCTTTCATGAGCCACCACTCATAACCACGAAAATAGTTCTCGTCGTTCTCGTCATGCATGTGTGAAGGCTCCGTGCCATCTGTCAAATCAGCCACAAGATTTTATTCAGAGCCCTTGCCTCGTTCTTACAGCTGTCGACGTTTACTGTAACAATTCCGGATAAATTCCTTCATTACTGAGGGTACAGCCGCTGTTAGTCTCCTTACCAGTGGTCTGAGCATCGCCTCCAATTTCGACTTTGATGATGTCTAAGGAGGCACCGAAATTTGGCTGGAAAACAAACCGGGATCATTTAGTAAATCGTATATGTTTAACGTTCACGTACACACACACGACTCATCAAAATTAGTTTGGGAAATTTTAGATGTCAAGAAACTGCAAAAAAAAGAAAAAATACGTTGCAAAAATAAAAACCTTAGTGCTTCCTATAACGTGCAATGCAGCATACAGTTATATATCATGTATTAACAAGATTAAATGAACTGGAAACACGCAGTCGGTGTACCTTGAATAGGTAATCCAATATTTGGCTCCGATACGGTTCGGCGTAGTTGACAAGTAGCCTAGTCGTCGCCTAAAAATATGATAAGAAATTGTAATTACATACTAGCAAGTTAACTGCAGTACTTCCAGATAAAGGGAGTATTTATTAAAAAGTTTCCGTTTCCGAATGACTATTAGGGCAATACTCACTCCGCCGCCACTTAAACCACCAATCCCATCGAATCGCCTTCCCAACCCAACATTGTCGTCCAAGACGTAATCATCCGCGCCGCTCAAACGGAGACACAAAAACATCAATGTACAGATATGAACGAAGCCATTCCGAGAAGCAAACATCTTCTCGACAGCGGAATACTGCCCACCAGCACACTACAACTGACTGCAGAGAAAAGGACAGCGATTCTTCATACTCATACTCAGAGTCATATGATTTATGCCCGCGGGTCATGTGACTGAGCGCACTTCCGAGTTCGCCAGCTGAGAGCGGTGTGACGACAGCCGGGTTGCCTGCTTTGATCGGCGCATTGAAGTATGATTTTCAATTCAAGACAAGTCTGCACACACATTTAAATGTATGTAAGAGTTTTATTGCCTTATAAACAGTCTGTTGTTTGCAGACTGGTCCAATGTTTTTGATGTAGCTAAATTTAGGTTTATAATGGACAACTATAGATTTGTCGTAAAATTTCCTGCATGCGCGTGAGAGGTACAAAGCGTGAGTATCATGACAGATGAGCAAGACCTGGCAACCCTGCAACAAGCAAAGGCACTAACGGAACAAAAAATAGTAATCTGCCGGTTAAAGTGCAGGTAGATGAAATCCCCGGATCACCATTACTGTATTTCTTGTGCATTTGCAATTGCTTTAAGTAGTAACAAGTAACATGGAATGACAAGTTAAATGAAAGAGTTTTATGATTTTTTTTAAAGTAAGCGTGTAAAGGGCAGAGAGAGAGAGAGAGAGTCAGGTGATCGTGTGGCGTGACAGTTCTCGTTTATCCGCCTTTATTTCTAAGGATGCAAATAGATATTTTGTCTATTTATGACCAGACCGCGGAATATTTAATTTACCCCCGTCACGGCAAATTGTCTCTTTTATTTCCGTGTTCCTCTTCCTTTTGACTGAGTCTTCGCCCTGTAGCAGGAAAGAAAAACCTGATTTCTAGCAAACGTAATTCACTGCCCTGAGATTCTCACATCAGCCCTGCCGAAAAAACAGCTGTTTTGACCGATTTGAGATTTTGCATGATGGCTTGATGGTTTAGCTGGTCATACCAGCTTACGATGATCATTCTAGCTAGTTTAGCTTGTAATACCAGCATGATCAACTGGTGGCACACCTAGCTAAACCATCAAAGAGCAACAAGATCTGGGACATGGCCTTATAAGACCATCTTTGACCAGCTAAAACCAACAACCAGCATGAGCTGTTTTTTTCTTCAGCAGGGAGGTGCCTGTATAATATTCATTTAAAAATGTGAAAATGTTATCCAGTCAGTGTTTCCCCTACCGCTATATTATATGGGCGCCCCACCCCCGAACGGCACCTCCCGTCCCCCCTTGAAGGTCAAGTATTAATTTTATTTAATTTTATTTTCTGTATAGTGCCAAATCATAACAGAAGTCATTTAAGGTCACCTTTCCTATATAACAGGTCTATATATACATTGTCCTTTTATTAAACTAACTAAATAGCCTTATGTTATGTCATTTACACAACAGCTTGTCATTTTTGTCTCTACACGGTCGCGCGTTTACAATTCTCATCTGCTCTCTGTATCGCGCATGGCGGGGTTCCGCGCCGATGCGCGCGCACACAGGTGAGCATACTCCCACCAGCAAAATAAAATATGTAGCATCAAACACCTGAAAAGCAGACAAAATATCTGCGTTTAAATATTTTTACATTTATATTTTTATATAAAGAAACACAAAGCTGTAAACCTAAGGGAAACACTGCATGCAGGTATTTCTTGAGAAAGCAAGGACACTATTTGAGTTTTAGCAATAACTGCAGCTTAGTGTTATAACATGTTTTTGTTCCTTTCTTGAATCCCACAATTATTTTTTTATCCGTAACACTTAAATGTCTCTGATCCAATACACAGTTTCAAGGCCGTATGATTCATTGAAAGAAAAAGTATTCACCAACACCTGTATCATCCATGTGACGAAGTAATTGCCCCCTTTACCTATTACTTTGTTGTGCCACCTTTGGCAGCAACGGGTGCTATAAAACACTTGTGGTGAAAGGAGATCAGTCTTTGGCGTTGATGTAGACAAATTTTCACCCACTCTTCCCTATAGAATTGTTTCAATTCAGCCACATTGGAGGGTTTTCAACTCTATGAACCGCCCATTTAAGGTCCCTCATTTTTTTTCAGCCATTCAGAAATGGACTTGCTCTCGTGCTGTGGATGAAGATGGATATCACAAGTAAAGTCATGCAGTCCTGGAAACTACTAAAATTATACACACGCATTGGGGAGAACTGCGTTCCATGACATCACTTAGAGCCACTGAAAAAATTGTAGCATTAAATGGCATGTTTTCAGCTACCGGTTATTTAGATATTACAATTATTATGTGTTGTACATATTGTATTATTCAAATTGTACATTCTGATTTAATTTTGCGATGTACAGTATTAGTGATTCAGCTTACAGTTTACCTTTACGACGGACTAAAAATGCCTAATTTCATCACTAGGTGGCATCAAACAACAGCAAAACCACTTAATTGAGTACCATTCTGACTGGAGCGTTTTAAATTTCGTGCATTTTTGACAGTAAAAATACCTTAAACAAGATGCCGTAATGCTGTCCCATTTATGTCATTTTGTTGGAAAATCGCTATAGAACATGGCGTCCCGGATTTGGCTGTAAACCTCCGGTGCTTGGACTCGCAAAGCTTCTATACCGAGCGCGCACGTTCTCGCCCTTTTTTTGTGCATGTGTGCCCTGTGATGAATTGGCATTTTTCTCATGTTTTCCCTCTTCAGATTATCTGTGACTCCAGAGTCAGAGATTGGCAGTATTTCAATTAAATGTATTTAAAATTATTACTTTTCATTATTTTGTAATTTCTATTTGGCTGGATGGAAAAAAAAGATTAAATTTGTAACAAAATACTTTGAGAGATTTTGTTTTATGTGTCTGAAATATTTAAATGCTTAATAAAATGTTATTTTATTTATTTATTTCATGCTACTGTAAGAACCTTCGTCACCAGGCTTACAGACCTGTAAATATAGCCCATAACTGTCTTTGGCTAGATGTAAGTAAATCGCGTGACACACCCTGTTGGACCCAGCTTGCTCACTGTGAACTTCATTTTCCTTTGAGCAGTAATCCAAGGAAAGAAGCTGCTTTGGTGCTTGGTGCAAATTGCCTTAAGGGAAAGTATGCAGTAAAATGTGCTGTCAGATATTGCACACTGAACGTCATTATAGGGCAGAAAAATACTGTATAGCAATTAGCAAACAGCAGTGCTGTGCTCTTAACTTGCTAGCCTGCTAGTAGCATTCTAGTTAATTTCAGCAGGCAGTGGCATATTGTGTCATATATGGAGGCCTTCAATAGCGATAAATCAGGCTAGCTACTTTTGTTCCTAAGGACAAAACTGAATTTGCATCAGCTATTCGTAGGAATTTTCATAGCCACTGAGTCTGCGTAAAAGGGAGAACCTGCTGGTCAACTTGGCATCGCATTTTATTATGTGCATGGTTTAGTTTTTTTTTTTTGAGCGTATATCTATGTTTCTTTGTTGAGTTTGTGCGTGTAAGACAAACCGGGTAATTCATGCATTATCTTAATTCTCACGCACGCTTTGGCACCCCTGTCAGGCACCGCCATGAATTCTGTGCGAAACCCTGGTATAAATTGAGTATGTAGTGGTTCTGAAAACGAGACCGACCATAAAAACCTCCTCCCTTCCTCCCTCCCCCCAACCACAACTTGCTGCTGCAGGTGCAGCCTATTGAGCTCACATTACTTTTCTAATGTTACAAAAGTCATTTTCATTACACAATTAACACTAACATATGCAAATCATAAAAAACGTTTTACATGTATTTTTGTACTTTCAAATGACAAATACTTGTATTTTAATGAAAAACATTTTCTCACACTGGTATTTTATGTTTTATATTTTCAAATTTTATGCGCAAGTATTTGTATTGTAATCGGTCACATGATGTATTTTTGATGTATTTTTGATGTATTTGTGATGTATTTGTGATGTATTTTTGATGTATTTTTGATGTATTTGTGATGTATTTTTGATGTATTTGTGATGTATTTGTGATGTATTTTTGATGTATTTGTGATGTATTTG
>JAODKE010000041.1:14236015-14259843 GCA_026779605.1 Mormyrus hasselquistii
GTGATGTATTTTTGATGTATTTGTGATGTATTTGTGATGTATTTTTGATGTATTTGTGATGTATTTGTGATGTATTTGTGATGTATTTTTGCCCATCTCTGGCCATAATGTACTCTGGATGACACACAGTGCACTCTGGATTGCACTCAATGCACCCTGAATGACACAAAATGCACTTTGGATTGTAATTCCAACCATGTAGGAATTCCTAATATTTACACGCGCGGCTCATTTAGCATGTAACTGAGCATAGGTTATGTGTTATATCACTCCCAGCAGCTGTGCACCCACCGCTCCCATTTCCTGGTCCTCCAACCCAGAGGTAATTCCGCTCCTGGCCCCCTGCAGGAAAACACTCAGCTATGCTATTACAAAACCAAAGTGCCGAATGCACACTGGGCAGAGCTGCTCCTTGCAGCTACCTTTTATTACTCCTGTGAAGGTTGTGAGAGTAAGGCAGCCATGTGGCTCTGAGCTGGGCCGAGCTCAGCCGATGGCAATCCTTATCCTCTTAGATCAAACTGCATAAACAAAACAAAACAGTATTTCATACTATGTACGAAGAATAGATGTTTTTCCATCCTCTGTCTCTGTAATCCAGTTCTTTCCCTTCGTGTTTTGCTGCTTTGAAATCAGCTTTAGCTGTTTTTTGGCTATGGTCAGCCCGTCCAGTTTATGTAATTCCTGTTGATATGTCAACCTTCAGTTCTGATAAGCAACCCCAAGGCCTACTTTGATTTCTCTTTCTTCCATCTTCTGTTATTTCGTTGCATAAATGTTGCATCTGCATTCAGCCTTACGTAACTCATAGACTGAATGCTACGCGGCGACTGGCAGTTCTCTGGTTGCTTTTCCTTCCTGTGGGACACTTTTTTTAAAGTCCCAGCACTCAGCAGAACATGCATTCCATGCCTGTCTACAGAAGCTGTAGCGCCTTATGATGTGATAAAGCTACCTGGGCTGTTCGCATTGTCTCTGAAAGCCTTGCTGTCAGACTTGCTGGAGAGATGTCTTTCACGCCTTAAGATGTATTTTCTTTAAAGCCAACCCTGCAAATCTGGGTGAACTTGATCACAGTGAGAAGAAACAGGATGTTGGACTTATGAGGTAGAACAAGAAGGATGAAGAGTTCTGGCCCTCAAGCACCACAGGGTGGGCTGGTATTCAGTTAACCTTGATTTTCCTTCATACCTCCAGGGTTGTGAATTCTGTTCCTGAATAAATGGTTCTGGGAAACAGCAAAATGTAATGGACGTAAAGTCGTCTAACATGATATTTCCAGAAACTGGAATATAACAGTGGTAAATTACATGAATTAATGATAACATTCATAATTTATCATCTAATTGACAAACTCATCTGACGACCTGCTGACATGAAGTTCGCTTCGTAGCCATAGTTTGAGATAATGCCTTTCTCAGTATTCACCACCAGGTGGCAGACAAGTGCATCCTTAACATCCAAGCTACTGGAAGGGCTGCCATACCCTGATCATTAAGGGTTGCAGACTTTGAAACAGGAATAAGACCTGAAAGTGCTATGAGGCGGGTTAATGTCTGTGTTTCTCTTCAGTACATCACAGCAAATCAACTAAAGGTGAAGCTGCAGCAAAATTCAGCACGATCTGTGATGGTGAAGGACTGGGATTTGGATCTGGCAGCCTTGCCCTGGGATGCGTTGTTAGTAACAAGAATGCTGTGTGTGTGTGTGTGTGTGTGTGTGTGTGTGTGTGTGTGTGTGTGTGTTTGTTAAAGGCTAAAAACTTGACCGTGACAATACACGTGTAAATGTTCCGAATACACATCCCCTTCTTTTCATGAATAAATGATGCTGGAAAATGTCAAACTTATGAGCTTCTTTGGTCTGTGTTCAGGGTCAGGTTAAGATTCATTATTATTACATTGATGACAATGGATATATTACTATCTAAACATATTTGTTCTGGGCCCTCAGAAAGGAACCATAGATTCCGATGGGGAAATAAGGTGAGAGACAGTCAGCTTTAAGTTTTTTTACTTGCTTTGTCCAGAGTACAGTATTGTGCTTCTTATGCATTTGGGTGATAATTCTGCAGTGACACTGACGTTTGCAATATCATGTTGATATCTTGGCTTTATCTGTTTGTCCTGTTGGTGTCTGTCTCTGTCTACCCGTCTGGTTTAACATGAATAAAAACAAGAAATTGACTTGTCAAAAAATATGCCATGTTACTTTTGTTTTAAGTAGCTATGGTTAAGTACTGCCAGCTTAGATAAGTATACAGAGTCAGAAATTACTACCCATCTTGGACTAAGCTTCCTTGCTGTGCTGTTTGAAATTTTTTTTCTGTAATAGATTATCACTGGCTAATTGTGCAAGTTAATGGTTGAAATATAGAAATCATACTGTAATACAGATACTGTATCAAATGCAAACAACTTTTATGTCTTTGGTTTGAGTTCCTTAATAAAAAATAATGGATCAATCAATCAATCTTTGTTTATATAGCACTGTTTCAACCGCAGTGTTTACAGTGCTTTACAGACATTTCAAAGAATGGAATTAGAATAAGCATACACGGAAAAAAAAATAGAACTGGTTTCAATCAATACTTGATATTCTTGGTAGG
Source organism: Mormyrus hasselquistii (assembly GCA_026779605.1). Classification (NCBI taxonomy): domain Eukaryota; kingdom Metazoa; phylum Chordata; class Actinopteri; order Osteoglossiformes; family Mormyridae; genus Mormyrus; species Mormyrus hasselquistii. The sequence continues at coordinate 14,238,624 of JAODKE010000041.1, forward strand.
GAATTGTTGACCGCCCTCTCTGGTCACTGTGGGGGACCGCCCTCTCTGGTCACTGTGGGGGACCACCCTCTCTGGTCCTCATGCAAGGCAGCACAAACCCCTTTCACAGTGGGTCCCCTGGGGAAACTCAAGCCCCAGAGTATTCAGGCTAATATACTCCTGTCAGAGTTAATGAAGAAGGGACCCGAGCCCTCCTTTCATTTTGTAGTACATAATACTCGCAATTTTCAGAAAGTAACTGTTCACCGAATAAGACATTTAGGTATCTGGGGTCTCTTCTTCTCAACCCCTTGTTGATTCAGCTTCTCCACCTGCACAGTGATGACAGATTTTAACTGAAAAGTCTCATTCATCCACCAAGACTGGCAGCTCTGACTACACTCCACTGTTATTTGTTTTTTTAATCTCGTCTTATAATACCATTATTAATTGTATTTGTGACTTTGCATTGGTTATACTAAGTAGCTTAGCGCCTCTGCTGTACATGTACTTCAGGAAAAATACACATTATTAGATTAAATTCTGTCACGTACTGTAACCACCACCTCTTCCAGTTTAGTAACATTTTGTACCTGACTGCTTGCCCTAGACAGGGTTCTGGAGGGCCTAGAACCTATGCCAGGCAACACAAGACAGATGGGGTTCCAGGTTTTCATAGGACACATGCTATAAACAACTGTGTGTCTTTGATCTGCAGGAGAAAACCCCCATGAAGTGGGGAGAGCAGACAGACAGACAGATGAAACACAGACACTCACACACAAGCCTGGGGTCACCAACCAAGCTCCTTTCTGGATTAATTCCTGAGAGACTAGGGAGAGGAGACCGGGTCAGGACTGGGGTACAGGAAACACCACACACACACAGAAAGGGAAAAATGCTTGTTGCTAAAATGTTATACATATATTATTACTTTCAGACACCCACACATATATATGTTGGTACTCATATCTCCGTTCATTTCTATGGGAAAAACCCTAATCCCAACCAGCTCTAAACTTAACTAACCAAACAAGATGTTTGGCATTTTTACTTTTTTGACTGCAGTCACAATGCAAAGAAAATGGTCCCCACAACACCAAAATAACAGCTTTTTATTACATTGTGGGGACATTTGGTCAAGACCAGCAAAAAACGACCACTATTTGAATGTGATATTCAAAGCCACCTCCTTGAGGTCATACATAACATTTCCTTCACAATTATTTGAATATCTTTTATCAATGCAATGTTGGTCATTCGCTAAATATTTTCTGACCATTTTCCTGCCCCCAAAATGGATGCCAGCAGATGTAAATCTGAATGATGGGTTTCCTGTCGTCTTGCTGAGATTCCGGAGGCACCATCTTACCAGCATCTCACGTTCCCTCCGATGAGCTCCGGCATACCAGCCAGCGAAAAGCTACAGAGGCATGGGGTTCATGAGATTGGATTGGCTCTGTTTAACATCATTTTTGTGCAGTTTACCCTGATTTCACTTGTTCAGCGCTGATGCTAAAATGATCATTCGCTTTGTTTTACAGAAATGCTGAGAGAGTCAATGTTTGCGTTTGTTTTTTGTTTTTTATGTTACAGCTACCAAGGGAAAGGACAGGTCATGATTTGATGTAGAGACATATCGTGGTGCTTTGTGAACACAAACCGTGAAAGAAGCAGACATTGCTCCCTCATTTCCCCCGTCCTGGTGATACAAGACACAGATGCAATATGTGCACAACTAAAAATAAATCAGGTGAACTAAAATGTCAGTCATCAAACCCGGCTGCTTATCAAACTAAAAGCGACTCAGCAACATGACAGACAGGCTATCACACTAACTCTCCCAGCCTAATGCAGCTACCTTGCCTGTTAGCATTTTGATACTATCTCCGGTGCATCATTATACACTCATGCTAACAGTCGCTGACAGTATGATGTGGGATGTGTATTAAATTCAGAAAATAATAATGCTAAAAACAGGCTAAATGTTTTTAAATGCTGTATCGTAACTTAAGCCATTTGAAGGTTTTCACAGAGCAACTTGCCTCATCCGTGCGTAGTGGATGTTGTGCGTAGTGGACACTGTGCCTAGTGAATGCTGTGCACCGTGATCAGCTGTTTCTGCAGATTTCTCATCTCACATCAGTCATAAGGTGATGATGATTATTTAGCCAAGTTATTATGGTTGGGATTAATCAACTGGTACTGATTTTCTGGGAGCACCTAAACCGGAATACAGCCAAAGCACTACGTTTAGCGCTGTGCCAGAAGCTGCTTCTTAATACTGTTTTCAGTTTTATCTGGTCAAACCTTTATATCGTTTTTGCCTCCCAGTGTTACCCAGAATGTCCTCCTCGGTTTGCCATTTATCTTCTTAAATGACAAAATATTTCTGTACAGTCATTGTTTATGTTACTAATTCATTCCTCAATTTATTCCTTCAATTAAATTATCATTGTGCTATTAGCTTGCTTATGACTTAATTACCCAAAGCAAATTACTGGCTCATAATACTATCAAGTTGGCATTTTCATTAGCTTTGCTTTTGCTTAGAAGATCACTGTAAATCAATGGCAGATTCATACTTCACCTCACAGATCGGCTTGCTACTTCTAAACATCACTATTATCCGCCAGTCGAAAAACATTTATCCTTGTCTGACCTCGTTGAACCTCGTACATGACCGTCACGATACACTAATGACCACACACATCATCTCCACGTTAATGTTTGGATTGAACTTGTCGTCTTATGAACAGCTTAATGGCGCTCTATGGCAAAGTAACCACCTTGGGACTAGGAGAACTGCCTAGTAGGTAACATGATAAATGTGAGGAATTACCTGAAGTAGCACTAACAGCGTTTATCTAGCAGCCGTAGTAGAAGAAGAAACTACTTCTCTTTGGAGTCCGGATTTGTACAATAAAAAATGGAGTATTTCTCAGGGTTTAATAGATTAACTTCAAACATTTACATTTTTGAATAATGAGAATAATTCATCTGTTCGTTTTCAAATTCACACGTTACATATTCTCATTTTTATATTTTCTAAACGTAGTCAAATTCTAGTAAAATGTTTTAAAAGGGATATATTTGAAAATAACATGTAAAATGCTTTTGTACAGTGCACTAACTACACTTTTTCGTCCAAAATTGAGTGCATATATAAATAAATACACACATAACAGTCTGGAACTGAACTTGAGTCCACATATGAATGGACTTGTTCTTGTCAAGCACTCTGGTGAATTTTTACTCATGACTTCGACTGAAACACTTATAAAAATCTTCCACAGTGTTTCCACATTGGGCAGGTTCCATTGGGCAGGTTTTGAATTTTTGATTTTGCGGGTCAAAATGGCTTTGGGTGGGTAAACAAAATTTGAGCTGTTTTGGGATCAGTTTAGCAGTTTTCATACAACGTATAGGCTAAAAGGCAAGAATGCATATACTCCATCCAATCAGCCATTGAGACTGTGGAGTTGGCTGATGTTAATGTATTCCCTCCTCATGTGCTTTTTTAGCAAGTTTCAGCCAAAAGCTTGTTCTGCATTTAAAGGGAAAATCTCATGAGTGATCTGTGTGGTTGCGCTCGTGCAAACAGGAGCATAGAGGGGAATGAATTATATGTTGTTATGGTTATAGTTGCCTTCCCAATCGCGGCGTGTATGTTTACCTGTGTCCCATATGAACCCTGTCCAACCCTTGTGTGTTTCTAGCTTGCATAACTCCCCCACCCTGTGGACGTCTGACCACCTTGCGTATTTCTGCTGTGTGTATTTGGGGTTCGGTGCTTGTTGGGTGCCTGTTATAGTCCTGTTCAGGACTACAATAAAGAGTGTTTTCTGTTCTGGCAAGCTAACCTCTATGTCCTTCGCTGTACTCACAATGTCTCAGTCCACCTGGAGCTATCATTCAAATAGTGTTAATCCATAGACCGCACTACATTGCAGCTAACACGATTCTTATGCGGCGGGGTAAACCCACTTCATTATGGAGACATGTATGAGAAATTAAGCTTCATTTCCAAAGATCATGCAACAGTGTGGTTTCGAGTGAGGTTCTGGTGCATTGCTTCGAAACGGCGCTGAGATGACGGGTGTTTCTCAATATGCATACTTGACTATACCTGTTTTACAACATCCTCTATTGCCAAAAGCCATTTCCGTTACTCAAGAACAGTAGTACAGAGGGCAGTAAAAATTCCTGGATGTTATTCTTACCCCGCTCAAAATATAAAGGAAACATCGGTTGCATCCTTGTCAAAGGAGAGCAATCCAACGATTCATCATGCCCCAAGTTTATTTTTGTGAGGCAAGTTAACAAGACCAGTCTTGCCAAGATCAAAAGTACAATCTTTGCATTGTTAATATTGGGAAATAGTGATGAGAAGATCAGTTTAATTTACAGAACCAACTCTACTGAACTGTTTGTTAAAATGAATCAAATGTTTGATTCAGAGAGTTGGTTGGGGGGGGGGGATGGGGGGCATTAATGCTGCTGCACTATGTTCAGTTATTTTTATTTTTTAATATCTCATTTTTATTCAAATATTGGTCATCTCCGAGTCTGGTGAATGCATAATGATCACTTCCAGTGTGATTACAATGAAAAAATAATCATATAAGCAGGCTTTAGCGTTTGATAAAACAAATGAACAGTCAGCCTTCAAAAAGTGTTTTTTTGCAAACATATAATCTAAAATATTTTCATTAAAGGATAAACACTGTCACGTCCAGCTCCGTCCGATCCTCCTGTGTGCCACGCCCACCTCGTTACATCGTGTCTGATTGTTCTCACCTGTTGCTCGTTAAACTCAGCTTGTCTTGTGTATTTAGTCCGCGTCTCGGTTAGTTTCCCCCAGATCTGTCATTGTCATCAATGCCCCGTTTGAGTACCCGTCCTGTCTGTATGACCTGTTCTCGCTAATAAACCCCATTCCTCCGTTAACCTGGCTGCTTTCGCCTCCCTTGCCTGCTCGCCGCTCGCACTCTATGACAAAAACCAACACCAAAACCACAACATACAGAATACAACAAACACTGTTTGCACAAGCTGTTGGGATTGGCACGTCTACTAATCGGATAGACTTTCGGCACAATCAAAACCAGTCACTCCGTGAGTTTTGAGTCTCACGAGATTCGCCCGAATATCCGCTTGAACCGAACTTGCCAAAATGACAAACTTCTCAAAGAGTCACAGTGAGTCGCCTCAAAGGAACGTGCCAAAATTGTTTGCAGGTCAATTACCAGAATCAGGAGTTAGTGAGTTACAGCCACCTCACACCCGGCATGAACACAAACGCAGAAAGGCACTGAAGCTAATATGGCTGCAGAGAGTCTACAAAAAGCGAATATAAGTGAATAAATCTAAGATGTGTACCTATACAATGCATGAATCAACAAAAAGTTTGAATCTTTTGGATTTGAACATTTGTTGAACCGATTCACTGAAAAGAACCAGTTCAAAGGAATGATTCATTCACGAATCAGACATCACTCTTGAGAAACACCCTAGGCATTGAGCAACCCATCCCTACTTTTAAGTATGGTGCAGTAAGTAATTAAGCAGTAAGTAAGCAGTTAAAATACTGAACTATTGATGAGATATTTTGGGTATTTTCATGTGTGTTTTGGCAGTTTTTGGACAGTTTTGGGCTGGAATCCATCAGCTGTACCTGGCAGCAGTGATTCTCCTGAGCCCATGGCGCATGTCTGCAGCAGTGATTCTCCGGAGCCCATGGCGCATGTCTGCAGCAGTGATTCTCCCGAGCCCATGGCGCATGTCTGCAGCAGTGATTCTCCCGAGCCCATGGCGCATGCCTGCAGCAGTGATTCTCCTGAGCCCATGGCGCATGCCTGCAGCAGTGATTCTCCCGAGCCCATGGCGCATGTCTGCAGCAGTGATTCTCCCGAGCCTATGGCGCATGTCTGCAGCAGTGATTCTCCCGAGCCCATGGCGCATATCTGCAGCAGTGATTAGCATCAGTGTTTATCTGACTTTTTTCAATTTGTACAGCTACTCAGTTACAAAAGTAGAACAGATACTTGAAACATTTTACAAAGTTTACAAGACTTTTTGATTTTTAGTTTTTGATTGCGGGCTTGAAAAATAAAATTAACAGGTTTTCATCATGTATACATGACCATACATACACGCACACACACACACACACACACACACACACACACTACACTACATTTACATACAGTACTGCTCAAAAAAATTTAAGCGATACTTTGAATACACATCAGATCTCAATAGGAAAAAAATCATGATACCAATGTGGACTGGGTAATGTTTTCTGAACGAAAGGATGCCACATCAGGAAATGAAAATTATTAAGCTAAGGAGTGCTGAATGCAAAGACACCCCAAAAATCAAAGTGAAAAAAACGTGCGGCAGGCTGGTCCATTTCTCGAATTTTCATTGCAGCAACTCTAGATATTACACAGTAGTTTGTATGGCCCCCATGTGCTTGCATGCATGCCTGAAAATGTTGGTGCATGTTCCTAATGAGATAACGGATGGTGTCCTGGTCCAGGGCATCACTGAGCTCCTGGACAATCTGAGGTGCAACCTGGCAACGTCGGATGGATCGAAGTATAATGTCGCAGAGATGGTCTATTGGGTTTATATAAGGTGAGCGTGGGGACCAGTCAATGGTATCAATTCCTTCATCCTCCAGGAACTGCCTGCATACTCTGACGACAAGTGGCCGGGCATTGTCATGCACAAGGAGGAATCCTGGACCCACTGCACCAGCGTAGGGTCCAACAGTGGGTCCAAGGATTTCATCCCAATACTAATGGCAGTCAAGGTGCCGTTGTTTAGCTTGTACAGATCTGTGTCCTCAGATCATCACTGACTCACCACCAAACCGGTCATGCTGAACAATGTTACAAGCAGCATAATGTTCTCCACGGCTTCCCCAGACCCTTTCATGTGTGTCACATGTGCTTGGGGTGAACCTGCTCTCATCTGTGAAAAACACAGGGTGCCAATGGCGGACCTGCCAATTCAGGTATTCTATGGCAAATGCCAATCGAGTTCCACGGTCCCTGTGCAGTCAGCACAGGGCCCACTGGAGGATGTTGGGCATTCATGCCACCATCACAAAGTCTGTTTCTGATTGTTTGGGCACAGACATTCACACCAGTGGCCTGCTGGAGGTCATTTTGTAGGGCTCTGGAAGTGCACATCCTGTTCCTCCTTGCACAAAGGAGCAGATTCCGGTCCTGTTGATGGGTTAGGGATCTTCTACAGCCCTGTCCAGCTCTCCAAGAGTAACTGCCTGTCTCCTAGAATCTCCTCCACGCCCTTGAGACTGTGCTGGGAGACACAGCACACCTTCTGGCAATGGCACGTATTGATGCACCATCCTGGAGGAGCTGGACTACCTGTGCAACCTCTGTAAGGTCCAGGTATCTTCTCATGATACCAGTAGTGACAGTGACTGTAGCCAAATGCAAAACTAGTGAAAAAAATTCAGTCAGAAAAGATGAGGAGGGAAAAATGCCAGTGGCCTCCACCTGTTAAACTATTCCTGTTTTTGGGGTCGTCTCATTGTTGCCCCTCTAGTGCACCTGTTGTTAATTTCAATTACACCAAAGCAGCTGAAACTGATTAACAACCCACTCTGCTACTTAACTGAGAAGATCTATATCCCAGAAGTTTAATTGTCGTAATGCTATACTCTGATTAAAAATTGTTCCATTAATTTTTTGAGCAGTGTTCATTGCAAGAGGAAACCAGGAATCCAAGTGTATAAAACTGATTTACCAGTACTTCACAAGCCAGCATGCATATTTAGGTCTTTTGGCATTTTATGCTAAAAAAAGTTACAGATATGGAGTTTAATGCCACTCTCCATACACACCCACTATCACAATATGAGTGGCAAAATATATAAACTTAAGCAGTATGGCTTCACTGGAATTTGACATCGGAAATTGGGGAAAAAAATCTATGCTTCTGGATTTTTTATTCTTGTTGACTTGAAAAATTTACTGTATTGTTTATTTTATGGAGTCATTAGAAGAGCACTTGGAAAAAAAAAGTCATAAAAAAGTCATTTAAAAGTCATTAGGACAGTCTTAACTCAGACATTAAAATGGCTGCTGTTCTGAACTCATTAATGCCAGAGGAGAATTGAACCGATCACGTAATTACATAGGACTATACAATAATAATTCATATGTGAGGTTTTGTTGCAATATATTCAGCCTCTCAGTGTAAGGTGTTGCAGCAGATATGCAAGGCCCCTCGCAACTGCTGCATGCAGCTATATTGCTCATCCGGAGACATAATTTTCGTTTTGCATAGTCAAAGATTTATCCAATGGCTTCTTCACTAATAAAGCATGATTAATCATTCACTGAAAATTCAGAATTGCTTTATTTCCTGAGCGGACTAGCAATTTTACATAACTACTGTTCATCATCGATCCGTCAACAAAACAGTAATTGCATGCACAGCAGGATTCACTGTGCCTTGTTCATAAGTATCATTTCAAGCAATGTTTTGTTTTTAGACAGTGAACCACCAAATCCTCCAGTTCCTCCCCTCGCTCATTTTGGTATCCAGGGGACTGTACCGCGATGACTTTCCCGTGAGGAAGATCCAAGGTGTCCCCCAAGGCTTTGGTCCCCTAAAAGGTTACCTCTGTACTGTATATCAACATCTCTAGGTCTGGTCATCCGGTCACATGGCTTCTCCTACCGCTACCACGCTGATGACATCCAGCTTCACCTGACTCTTACTCTCAAGAGCACCCCAGTAGGCCATTTGAGCTAGTTTTTGGAGTCGAAAGAGAAACCAGAGGGAATTAAAAATTGTGGAACATCAATAATACGCCAATGAAAGTTCGGGGGGGGGGAGGGGCGACAGTAAAACTTACCGATTAGGGTGGAGCTGGAGTGCAGTCAGGGGGAGAGGGGTATCCTGCCAGCAGGTCAATCGGCTGAATTGAAGAAGTTTAACCGTTTTCTCTCTTGCTATGGCTCTAGGCAGCACCTTAGGGGAGAGTAGGCCTTTCTCTGCCACCGAGGGTAAGGTTAGTCTGGAATATTTGCTTGCATTCATTTAACTGTGTACTCTCCAAGTCTATTCACAATTAATCTACCACTCTAGCAGGATAGCATCAAAGACAGAGGATGTAATGTTGAGCTTGAATAAGTGCGCTGTTTTCTTCTTCTGTTAAGCTGCTTTGCGCTCGTTTGCTTAGCAGAGAAACATCTGGAAGCCTGTCACTGCACTCCAGTGCCAAAAGAAAACTGGGTAGCATTTAGCGTTCATAGTAAGAATAGTCCATTACAACTGGGACGGGGGAGGACAACTCTATCTATCTATCCTTAAAAATGCACATAACAGACATGTTGTTATAATTTAAATGATCATATTATACATCCATAAATGTAACTTTTTGGAAATTCTGTCTCCATAGGGCCCCCAGTTTTTGGGGGTCCCAGGTGACTGCCTACCCCTGCTTTGTGGTAAGTCTGCCCCTGAGGGCACCACAGTCTCTCTGGGACTGTGGTGGCCTAATGGTTAGGAAGTGTGCTCATAATCGAAAGGTCCAAATCCCCCCGCCCCCCTAACAAGGTACCACTGAGGTACCCTGAGCAATGTACCTCCCCCAAGTGCTGAATTAGCTGCCTACTGCTATGTCACATACGGGTTAAAATCAGGGGACACATTTTGCTATCGTGCACTATGTGCCGTGGTGTCAGCAATGACAATTAATCACTTTCACTGTGTCTGAATTCAGGGTCCGCATCCTGCAAAGGACATGCTCCATGAAGGCATAGCCTTTGTAGGCTGCGTTCTTTAAAGGTCAAACAGAAAGCATTGTCAAACGGGTCTGGCCTACAGGAAATCTCTAATTTGCATTACCAGCTGTTTCTGTCCATACTCTTGAGTCACAAAGTGCTACTCCGATCGCCTAGACCGGACACACCCACTTTACCTTTGTCCAATGAATCTTGGGAGGTGTTGGGCTGCGAACAGGTATGTTAGTCGGAGCGGGGCGGTGGGCGGTGCTACGGATCACGGCTTCGCTTTCTCAGTGCGTTTGCAGATTCCGTCGTCTTCGTGTTTCTTGGCCATGGTGTTGGCCAAACTAACGGCAAAGTCACACGCGGTGAAAGTTAGCTACTTATCTGCAGCTTCTGATTCGCTTGTCTTCGTATTCGCAGAGTCTCGTTTTCATTTTATTTTTCTGCAGAAAATATCTCCCATAGCATTCGGCCTTAGAAGGGTGCGGCTTCTGAATCCAGGCACGGACTCTGATTGGATCTCCAGATGAAAGATCATCACCGTCAGGTGAAGCTCAGATCACGCATCTCGTCTTACCTTCCAGCCATCGCTTAAACAACTTAAGTCCTTAAAATAGTTTTTTTTTTTTCCTCTCTGTCATGAGTAAGTTGATAGTTCATAGGGCTGGATGATGTGGACGATACGTCGACATAAAAAAGTATCGATAATAAAAAGGGAAACTCTAATAAACTGTTGATAAGGAACATTGCTTGATAGCATACATCCGCCCATCACATCACAGAAACAAACACAATTCCAACCGATCATATAGTCTATTTAGAATGGATCTATGCATAGGTAAGTGCTGCTTCAGAGGAAACATCAGCGTCGGTGAAAAAATGGACTCCGCAGCAACATCATCATTTTAAAAAGGAGATATTATGGATAAACAAGGTTAAAAGAAGTCAATGGTGGTACCGGTGCTGTGTACTGTAAACTCTACCAAAAACTTGGAAATAATCCAGTTATTTCACCTCTAAATGCATTGCTATCCAGCAGAACATACAGAATGCAAGACCTTACAGTGACTTACACCAGCAGTTAGTGTTTCCACTTCCAGTCTGAAGATATATGGAACAAATAGTGTTGGTCATTGCATTGTTATTTCTTAGAAACGGGACGCCCCAATTTATTAATCGATATATTGTAGCAACTCTACCTACAGCTTGGGCCAATGTGTTTTCCAGGTCTCTGCCATCTCAGAAAGTCAAGTCAAGATGATTATCTCAATCAATTCCCTGGTGGAACTAGAAACACGAATCCCCAGACAGAACAGCACAACATGTAGACATTAACAGAACAAGATTTTATTAACTCAGAGATGGCATGAGGCAATAGTGGTCCTGCTGAAGAGACAGACAGATTTAAAAGAGTTAAGTATGAATTTCCAGTATCTGATGTAAAGAAAATTACATTCACATTTATTTATTAAGCAGATGCTTTTGTACAAAGCAGCGGGCAAGTAAGGAGTCGATTAGGCATAAGTACAACTAGGCCGAGATTCCAATGAATGTCCAGGTATAAATGTAAGCAGTATAGGAGCAACACCTACACAGCATCTATCAAACAAACCTAATTAGTCTCTCCAGTGATGTGCGTCTGTGTGTGTGTATATATGTAAGTATATAATGACAATGTGAACCGTCCATTGTTTGACTGACTGGTCCTCTCAATAAGCCTTTCGTATACCAAAGGCCTGGGAGAGCAGGCCCAGTTTCTCATTCCCTGGCAGCGGGATGAAGGATAACCTTTTCAATAATGCTCTGATGCCTGACATTTTGAGGGTGGATACTGCTGAGTCTTTGGAATACAATGGGTCCACGAGTTCATTGTGAAAACACAGTGTTTCTGCAATCTACCCAAGACCCCCATAATCCCATAAGTATTTAACTTATCATCAAAGACTAACCTTCTGTTCCCTGAGACAGATGAAGGAGCCACGGACGTGACTTTGTTTACGCTGGTATCATGGTAAGACAGGCCGGGCTGCCCACCGACTCACCGATGAACTGATAAAGGTCACATTGTTTTGTAACGAGGAAGAATTCAGGAGCCACACACGCATCGTTTCTCATTTTCCTCGTTCTTAATTGGTCCTATTGTGATCATATTATCGTGACATTATCTCCATTTTTTTTAGAGTTCGACCACCTCAGGTCTCCTTTCTTAGACACTTAAATCAGATAACAGACATCCTGCCCACAACAGTGTCTAGAGAATGGACCCACGTGATCGATTGCACTGCTGCCACCATCTGCGTCATCCGTGAAGCCAACAGCTGCATCGCCGGACCATAATGACTCACCTGCGGTTGCTGTCATCCACAATCGGGTCACAATCGGTTTAGTCATTTGCTTTTCAAAGACTGCATATTCCCGGGCGTAGAATCATTTACAGTTTTTCCCCATATTGACATTTCGGATTTTTTTGTTATTATTAAAAGCTCTCTGAGGAAAAAGGAAAAAAAAAATTAATGAGGCTAATGTGGTATTTTGCATATGATATGGAATTGTGTTTGTAATTTATTACATCATGATTTCATAAAACAGCATGTATATTAATTTACTGAGGATGAATACATTTACTAATGGAATGAATATTTATTTATTTTTTTTGCATCTTGACACACAAAATATATTTGACTGCTTTGAAAATCTGTAAATTCATCACCCACAAAGCAATCACAGGGCATGTAAGGAGAGTGTATTGGTATGTTTCGATACCAGCTGATGGCATGCGCCTTGGATTTAGTGAGATTAATTGCATTATCTTGACATGTCAAGTTGACCATAATTAATGCTTGTATTCCATTACAAGTCATTTATATAAATAATTATATTACTTTAGTTAAGCACATTCATTTTTGCAGAAATTGATTAGGAATTAGAATTAAAATAAATAATTTGAGAATAACCAGTTCTTTAACTACTGTATAGTTAAATAAGCGAGGATAATTATATGTTAGAATAATTTAACAAGGCAAGAAAATGAATAAACTATCGTTACTATTACGTATTTCCAACACTTGCTAAAAATAAGTAGCGTTTCTGGTGGACTATTTATGCCAATTTCTTTTTTTATAAATTGCATGAACGATACCTCAGACGGAAAAAAGTAAAGGAGGTTACTAACTACAAAAGACTGATTGATAAATGATAATGAAATATAATGAATATTGACACAGGTTGACTTATATAGGGAAAGACGCAGCTGAACCACATAATGACAATCAGTGCAGGATAACTGGTAAGTACAAGACAGAATAATATAACACACCAGTATGAAACTGGTCAATACTGCCGGTTACTGGAAATGCTGTGGTACTGGCTTTGATGTTGTAGCTGTCCTGGTATGTCTGCTTTATAATTTCTCTTACTTTTAATTATTCTAAATTTCTGTTCTTAGTGTTGCTGTACAATGATGTTTAGGTAAATACTGGAGATCAAAAAGCAAGTATATACTGTAACCAGTATAACTGTACACCAGAAAAGGATGAACTTTAAGCTTACAGAAGGTCTTTGCATATCCAGAGATTAATCCTACGAGCGTACCTTTGTTATAAAACTAATATTGCAGGTTAAAAAATAAGACAGAAATGTTTTTAAAGGGGACAATGTTTTTTATTCTTTGATGCATTCTGTCCATTCATGATTATATTTACTTACCCACAAGGCAGAGGGCAGCCCTGGGCAGGATGCCAGACTATCACAGGACACACTCAAGCATGCACTCTGCAGAATATGAGTTGGGAGTAAAATCAAGGCTGAGTTAGCAGCTCACAGGTATCGGCAAAGATGCAGACTGCTGCTGTTTGCAGAATCATCAGTCACACACAGCACTAATTCAGACACGTCGTGAGAGGTGGAGGAACCTCAGCGCTGTCAGGAGCATCGCCCCAACTTACTTACTCACGTGCGACTCGGCAAACACAACTGCAGAAAGTATGCAACTGTGTGGCAATTCTGAGGTGAATTATACCAAAGCTCAGTATGCAATGCAATGACTGCTTACCTTGATGCTCAGTGCTGTGGAGATAACCTGCCCTAACAGGTATGTATTTGACTGACATCAAATTGAATATTGTCACACTTTGGTGTGATGAGCTATTATCACATCAAACTCATTTATCTTTTGCCCTAAATGTAAATCAATCTGCCCGATGTCATAGTAACACAGTGACTGTCGTTCAGCCTCTAATTTTCCGGTCCTTTAGTCTAAAAGAGGGGTGTCCTCGATCTATTACAGTGGTGTCTCCCACTGAAATGGCTATTGATGTCTATTTTCACATTTCAATCACATCATTTATATATTTAGAGATAAACGACAAAATATCATGTATACGATAAAGCAAGGAGAGCATAAAGGCTCTTTGGGTCGCACTGCTGCCTCGAACCTCCAGGCTTACGGATTTCAATACCAGCTTCACTCTGGGTGATTGGACTTTGCACGTCCTCCTCGTGTTACATGAATTTGCTCCCGGTATGTCGGTTTCCTCCTGCTGTCCAAAGACATGCAGTTAAGCAGAAGTGGCATCTTTACCTTGCGCTTACTACACTTTGTAAGTGTTTGCATGTGCAGTGCAATGCAGTGTCGTGCCGTCCAGGGAGCCCCCTTCCTTGGTCCCTATGCTCCCTGGAGTAGGTGATCTCACACTTGATAAGCAGTCGGAAGACGGGTTGCTGGGCAATAGATCCGTATTATAAATGTCTTGTGTCTCCATGGATCTGGATGTGTATTGTGTCCACATCTATTCCACATTTCCACTTTTGCTATCATTGCACTCGCTGCCAACCAGTTTTTGAATTGATTTTAACACAGTAGCTCATCCCAGTCGGTCACTTTGCTGGATATGTCCTTCACCGTGAGCCTGAAAGCCACCTCCTCTTTCTATAAGACACAGCCACTACATATCGCATGTTCCTGTGTAGTGGAAGGCACCACATTTGAGAGCATAGCTTTAGATTCCTGTTGACTTTTTTTCTGAGATTGTGCTTGGTGGCATAAGGTATATAGAGATCACAGTAGCTTAATATCAGATTTATAAAAATAAATATAGTATATTGTCCAAATAGCATCATTCCCCATACATAATATCCAAATAAAAAGTACAGCAGATGTTATATTGTTTCCCTGATCATTTTGCTGATAATGCTATTGTTCCTTAACTTTGTTGGATATGTCCTTTATGTTCATATCTCGTACCTTCCTCTTAGGGAGTTCCCCTAATGTTTGCACATTAAGTTAGTGGTTCATCATGATATTTTTATGCCTTATTGCTTCCATGTTGTATTAAATATGTATTTGTTTAATGCTGCTGTAAGTTATAATCTCCTAATTTGTAGAGAGGCCCAATTGGCTTTAGCTGAAGAGGGTACCTGATCAGCGAACGCTCTGACTCCACACTGGAGTCCTCATTCCCTGAGATGGGCAGCTCCGATCTGGTCACCGCATTCTCCTTCGGGTCATGCATGATGCAGTGCATGCAGATCTACTCATGCTCATGGATCTGACTGAACAACGCCTTTGTGTAGGCATTCCTCTGCGGGGTCACATCTGAGGTACCTGCCTGAGTGACATCAAGCACCATTACTTTTTCAAACATCAGTGGACAACAGTTTTCTGCCTTTTTTCTGTGTGTTGTATTTATGGACATTGTAACCTAAGGCTTCTCAGCCTTTCAAACCACATGGTGAAACCATTCATCATTTATCACATTGGCAGCTGGGGGGGGTCAGAGGTAGCATAAAAATTTTTGACCTTGGGGTGATTGCCGTGGCACAAGTTTTCGACGGGGGGGACGGGTGGTCCCTGGACTTCAGCCTGGGTAAGCCCGTGCGTTAAAGCACCCCTGTGTATATAAGTAAGAGGATATACAGTGAAAATGGTCTAAGTCGCGGGTTTGTAACTCGTCAATGTGCACAAGTCGACACTCAAGCAAAAGTCCAGATTTTTCCTACTGATGTTTCCTTTAAAATTCCTTGTGTAAATTTCCGCTTGTAAGTCGGCAAATTCCCTTAGTCGTCACCTAAATCTCGGTCCGAAACAACACAAATGAATGGATTTTCCTACCTGTAAGTCGACACCCCAAATCGCTGCATTCCCGCCGCCTGCTTCACACCGCCTGCTTGTCACCACGGCAATGTAGAAACGGGGAATCCCCACCTATCGCACTAGTCGCTCCCTGGTCTTAAGTCTCACGTGTATAGTAGAAGTATGGTGTTATATTTACTAGTCGACCAAACGGCGAGATAGACATAAGTCGCCAAAGTGTCGACTTAGGTGTATCTCGTCAGTTCTCGAAGTCGTCACTTTTAAGCTGGTCCCGCGAGTGTCGACTAGTTTTACTGTATATCCTTCACTGTAAGCACAGTAGACACAGATGAGAAGGTCCTGAATCTCATTTTTGGAGTTTGATTGCAGCACCCTGAATTCTCGTCTCTGTCAGGGTATGCAGACTGAGAGAATACAATTCCCTCCCATGACAGTTTTCACCTAATTGGGGAAATATTAAAGGTCTGCTGTTATTAAAGCCAGTTCAGAGTAACTGACCGGGAGACCTTGCATGGGATGTTGGAAGGTACCCCCACTGGGGACTCCACCGTCCTGTTGGGGGAGTTAAACGCTCCCTTTGGTAATGACAGTGAAACCTGGAAGGGTTTGATTGGCAAGAATGGCCTGCCTGATCTGAACCCAAGCAGTGCCCTTTGAATGGACTTCTGTGTTAATCACAGTTTATCCATACAAACACCATGTTTGAGCATAAGGATGGTCAAAACCATACCTGGCACCGGAGCACTATATGCCGCAGCTCTGCGATCAAATTTGTAATCATATCATCGGCGACCCTTTGATTTGGACCCTCAGATAGAGGAGATGAGCTGTCAACTGATCCCCACCTAATGGTTGCGGAAAATTCCAGACAGGCCTGGTAAGCCCAAACGCATGGTCAGGGTGCACTGCGAGCGTCTGGCTGAGGCCTCTGTCTGGGAAATCTTCAACTTGCACCTCCGGCAGAATTTCAGTTGAATCCCTAGGGAAGCCGGAGATGTGGAAGCTGAACGGGCGGTAATCTGTGCGTGGTCCAATCAAAGGCAGGTAGGCTATACAAGGAGAACTACAAGAGGGCAAGCAGAGGGAAGACAAACAAAACACCTACGACAAGTACAACAAGAATATCCACATCGGAGAACATGCAGGAACCAAACATGCAATGACCAACTCAAGAAACGAAGGAAACGGCAGACACATACAAGCATGGAACAAATTAAGAGACTACTCAATATTATTAAACAAATGTGCATTTTTAAATCCTGGTTTAATTGTGGTTCTGCTGGCAGAGGCTACACTGAGCAGCAGGATGCTTTCAGGTTCCAAATTTCTATGACAGCAGGACACAAGAATAAGGTGAAGCCGGAGACACTGGGAATGACCAGAAACCAGCCAGGTAAAGGGCGGAAGTGACTTTCTAATGGCAGAGATGACCGTTAACTTATTCGACCCTTTCTCATGAATCATAAGACGACATCAAGATACCTTTAAAAGGAATGAGAAACAGTGCAGGTGTGAAGTGCACAGCTAGGAGAGTAAGGAAGGAAGAAACAGGGAAGAGCCCTTCATGAATGAGAAGCGGAAGAACCAGGATATATATACAAACATTTCTTATTTGTGTGTTTACCATTCATGCAAAAAATATAAGAAAATAAATACAATAAGGCAATAACAGCAAATAACAGCAACACAGAGAGAAAAAAAAATGCAAAATGCAATGTAGCAGCATTGGTTGTGCAGTTAGCTTTTGTTGAGGAAAGTAACTGCCTGCTGGTGAAACCTGTCCCCGAGTCTTGGAGTCCCAGTGCTTATTGTTCTGTGGTGTCTGCCAGAAGGGTGGAAGAAGAAAAATGATGGTGCGGGGTGATTGGATATCTTTATGATGTGATCTACCTTTCTAAGGCATAGATCTCTATTAGATATAGAACTTAGAATGATAATATAATGTGTTCTTCGGGGACTATTAACTGGTGCAGATGTAAACAACAGCATTATTACAAGAATCTATAACAGTTACCTTTGGGTAGAACTGTTCCTTCCCGAATCTCAAGTGGTCTCCAATGTGTTTATGAGTTTGCGTTACTTAAAATTATTCACATCACTCATCCAGTTTGCCAATGTGAATCCAAAGGGGCTGTGTGTAGCTGCCCTTTTACACAGTTTGATGTAAGTTAAAGCACTTCACTTCACAGCACAAGTTCTCTCACGGGACATGAACCTGGAACTCAACCTGAATCGGAACCTCTGTCAAGTACATTTTCCTGAAACACTAGATTCATCCCAGTGTAGCTCAGTCCTATACTTTATGCCTCAAGGAATTATACTGTACAGTGAGTTTATCTCCTTCAAAAACTTTGTCACTTTGCTTCAGGACCACAACACCTGGCTAGACATTTCCCCCATGTAAACCACCAAGCATTAATTTGCCGTTTATTTATTTATTGTTTCATGGGGTTCGGGGAATGGCCTAGATTGCCCTCTGTTGGGAGGGCCTGGGATTTGAATTTCAAGCGACCAATTAGATGTTTCATTTAGTCTAGTGGTATAATTTACCTACAGTCATCACTGTCAAGCACTATATACATTTGCGTTTTCGTTCAACCAAAAGTTGCTTTTCTATCTGATAGTTTGTAACAGTAAGTATATTAAATACATAAATGATTTGTTATGGAATGAAAGCTACAGCCATTAAATGCAATTACAAAAAACATAATACCATGGATTTAAAGCTGGAGTTGTAGTGGGACTGGTAGATAAATTCAAAAAACAGTAGACAAAGAAACCAACTTGGAAATTAAATGTAATTATCTAACAATTTGCCCGCCTTTGCAGGCATGTTGGTCAACGGTATAAATCGACAGACAGGCTTTCAGGACTCATCTACTTACTTTAATGTCAACTGGAATATTGGAACATCCAGTTCGTGGTATTAGCTATGCAAGTCAGGAGCGGAAGCTGCATTACTTATTCATGCATTGACAAAAGAAAAGCCTTCAATGCATTTCAATATGCTTGTGAGTTTGTCCTGATGAATCATTTCACAGTGAGGGAAAATACAGGAGAATTTACATGGCTCACCCATATGGTGCACTGATGTCATAAAATCCTCCATTTTAATTTCTGTCACTTGAGTGGCCTTCGAGTCACGTGTAAGAGGCTTTAAAGTGCTTAGTTCTATACATTAACTGTCACAGGATTAAGCAGATTGTGTCCCATTGTGTCCCAATAAATGCACTAATTGCCCGGATGTGGTAACCTCTAGTTGTTTGTATGAATTTCAGCTTGTGGGAGAGCTTTATGCAGAATGCCAAGCAGCTCAGCTGAGACCTCCCTTACCATGGCCATAGGCTCTCTCTCATCCTGGGGGGATCCCCAGATGTTCCAAAGGCCCTGGGGAGATACAGTCCCTCAAGCGTGCCCTAGGTCTATCCTGGAGCCTTTGCTGATTCGGATGTGCCCAGCACATCTCTCTGATATCCTGTTACAGTCTGGAAACGTTGAATAAAACCCTTGTTTTAGCTGCTTGTACTTCCAACCTTGTTGAGTCATTAGCAGGTTTCCTGTTACTGTCACTGATGAATGATTGAACTCCTTCACTAAGGGCAGACAAATGCTCGCCCTCACCTGAAAGGAATGAACCACTGTTTTCTGAGACAGAACCATGGCCTTACATTTGAAGCTGATTCTCCTCCCCTCCACATGTCACACATACTGCCCAGATAAGGCCAGAAACACAATGGCACCTGCACATTAGCAGGAATATCACCTCTAACCTTTCATACCAGATACCCCTCCATTCACGACTGTGCCTCATTATCCTCTCCCTGAAAATCACACATCAGAATGGGGACCAAGGTGCACTCATATAAACCGCCCGCTAAACGACTTCAATTGTGTGCCAAGTTTACAGATCCAATTCAGGTTGTGTCTGGTGGCAAAATGTGGAGCAACCAAGTCACCAGATACTCACCAGCGACCACCATCCTGGACCTGGCTTGAGGGGAAGGTTCCAAGAGATATATTCTGGGTAGGGACCTATGTTTGTACATAAAGCATTCATGCTAAGGTTATGATCCTTAAAGAAGCTTAATATTCCATTCATCCATCTTTAGACCACTCATCCAGTATAGAGACACAGGGAGCCTTTAACATATCCAAGCAGCATAGGTCCTAAGGCAAGGAACACCTTGGACGGGATGTAACTCCTTTACAGGGTACATGCAAACACTCACACATTAATGGCAACTAAGAAATGCCAGTTTTACTGTTACATGTTATCAGTACACAGACATCTCTGTCTGCACTGATTCTGTTTATCTGCGTGACAAGGGAGCAGTTTACCGAGGTCTGTTCCTCCTCATGGAACAGCTCAGTATTATTTTGTCATAGTAAAAAACAGAAAGAAATCATTTGACTTGCTGCTATATGTAAGAAATGGGCTATTGATTTCATTAAGGCTTCAACTTATCAATATCATTGAAGGTAAAGAAGACCAGATTTGGGTGAGCATAGTCAGGAGATAGTATTTTTCCTAGATCCATAACGCCCTCCATTGCACACCCACATCTGAGTCCAAGTTCTAGTTCAGGTAAATATAGCTGTTAAAGATTTACAGTTTTAAACTTATATGGTTCTGGTTGGAGTTATGAGAGCGGTTTTGCTCTGCTGCTGTGGAGAATCCAGCTTGAAGTGGAATTGTTTCCATATAGGATATTGTAAGCTGTGCAAGTCGACTGAGCAGGTGAAATAAATAAATAACCACGTTTGTTTGACTTTCAGCAGGGATTTGCATTCCATTTCCCGACAGCCAGAGGAAGATTGTTACGGTTGTTCCACTGAAGACTGTATTTATCTATTTATTTGTTTGTTTGTTTATTTGTTTTTACATTTTTAACTTGCAGTGAGTCTCATTAAGGATCGCACGGTAGCTCAGTGGATAGTGCTGCTTCACTCTTCCACTCTTTTTGGTTACGAGTTTCCTTCCTCAGTCTAAAAGTACAGAGTTAGCTGAATCTTTGACTGCAAATTCCCCGCAGTGTGCTATCCTGCCCTGGCAATCGTTGCCTTGTGCTATCAAATTCCAGGTTCACTGAGACCTTGTACTTAGGGAAAGGTCAGAGGTCAGGGAGTATTATCTTGCTTTCTATATGGGTCAACCATTCTGTAAATTTCAAACGGTTTCTCTGTGTCTGAGGACTTTACAACCTCAGCAGTTGAATTTCAGCTGCTGAAAGGAACCAGACTGAAGATCTCTGCTGGGCTAATGTTCCCAGCTAGGCCCTGAGGTCAAGGGCCCACTCCTACCCATTCTTTCCACCAGCGACCAGTTGGTCATAGCCTCTGGCCTGTACATACTGTGCAATCAATTGGTTAAGGC
>JAODKE010000041.1:14260564-14274038 GCA_026779605.1 Mormyrus hasselquistii
TTGTAACCAGCTTTTTCTTTGCTACAGTGAACAATATATTACAACAGCTTAGGCAACCATGAAGTCCCAGTATGAATGTCAGTTTAGATAATGTGTTACGCACAGAACTCCGTATCTCAAACTTGCAGTTTTTCAAGATATAAAGTTAGAGGGTTTTATGACAATGATCACAGGAAAAAACTGGTCCCCACATTGTCATACCTCAGTACTTGAACTCATTAGAACTTGAATTTCTTAAAAGTGGAACCAACCAGTTTGAAAAAAATTTACCTAGAACTCAATGTGACTCTCAGAAGTCAAACCGTGAACACCGACCTACGAGAACTTACAGGCGTGGAGAAATGATTCGCGTGGCACGTCCTTCAGCGGAAACAAAGGGTAATGCTTCAGTCTCCGCCGCGCATTCGCTGTGATAGCATCGTTTGTTGCCGATAGTTTTTATTGAAAATATCAGGTAATACACTGTACTTTATATCATTTTGGTAGCCATTGCACATTGTTTGGATACATTTATTTTCTTACTTTACATATTTGTCATGCCCCGCTCGTACGATCCTCCTGTGTGTCAATGTTCCTGCTGAACAGAATTCGGAAGACTACATGAAGCAAGATGAAGTTACCATTTTTCATTCAACCTTCATGGAGTGCAACTCGCAAAATAAATTTCCACCTCAGTCATCCTCAAAAATGGATGCTTTTTTCTTAAAGAAATGTCCAGTTCCCACTAAAGATTCTTCTTATATAAGCATATTGTATAATGTGTCATTGCTCTCTGCCAGTGCACGCTCCCTGTCTGAGGTGACCTGACCCGTCCCCCTCGGTATTTATAGGGCAGTGTGTCGCTCTGTGTGTTAGGGTCGGTGCCTGTTATCAGAAGGGGCCGATAAAGTGATGGCCCTTAACCCAAATTGCCTCAGGAGCGCTGGACATCGATCAACTCTGTGATTTGTCCTCATAACTTGCTCTCGCCTGCTTTTGTGTCCGCGTGTCTCATGGGACGCAAGAAGGGACGCACAAAAACCTAGTTTCCCGGTGTGGACGAATAAAGTTTCACTGCGTCCAAGAAAATCGCTAAAGATTATGCATGGAAACGGGATCATAAAACAAATGCTCAGTATGCTGAATCATCCAGTAGTTCACAAGGAGACGATTGAAAGCCAGGTGCATGTAGTACCGTGCCAATCACGGACAAGCAGGGGGGTCCGAACACCTGGTACATCAGCACAAAAGATTTAAAGTGTCTTTCTGAGTTTGGAGCCTCTGGAAAAAAAAAAAGTCTCTGCATGGTACTAACGACAATAATTCAATTATATGAGCTTTGTGCATTAGAATTCAAGGAGAGACTAGGACTGGCCAGATGGATTGTGGGTTTGATGTGGATGTGACAATGGCAATTTACTGCGGAACAAAGAGGTTTCTACGTAATGTGCTGGTTTGCTTAGTTTGCTTCGACATTTAATATTTTCATCAGTATAAAAGGATTTTTGAAAGGTATGCTACCAGTATTTTTTCAAAATTATAAATGTTCAAGGTTTGGGGACAAGAGTAATGTCTACTTTTATTAGCTCTGAATATATTATAGGTAAATATCTTCATGCTTTTTAAAACATAGACCGCAATAAACTGGCATAACAGCAGATAAAACGCATTGCAGTTCAAATCTGGTTGAGACGTAATAAATTCAGCACTAACGATGTTCATATAATAACATATGGTGGCATGCAAACTGTGTTCTCTACCGGAACATGCTGTCATTTGTTATTTTTTAATTTAAAATGTGGAAATATTACCTAGAAAGGAGAGAAAGCATAAAGGTCAGAGGGATGTATTTTACGCTTGGTTACTTTTCAATGTGTGACTGAAGAAACTGACAGCCACGCAATAGCTGCTTGGCGACGGATGCTGGACAACTGCTCCATCCATCTTCAGTAACTGCTTATCCTATGCAGGGGTCCAGAGCCTATTGGCACAAGGCAGGGAACAACCCAGGATGGGGTGTCAACCCATTACAGGGCACAAGGCAGGGAACAACCCAGGATGGGCTGTCAACCCATTACAGGGCGCAAGGCAGGAAACAACACAGGATGGGGTGCCAACCCATTACAGGGCACACTCACACACCATTCACTCATACAGACACTTTGGTAACTACAATTAACCTCTTTAGACTGTGTGTGTGTGGGGGGGGGAGCCAAAGCACCCGGAGGAAACTCCATGACAACAGGCGGAGTTCATCCAAACTCCATACAAATGGGTTCCTTGCACAGAGGTGTGAGGCAGCAGTGCTAACCTGTGCACCACCACACTGATGTACAGTGTTGTACTGTAGACGTGAACTGCTAGATTTATTGAAATGTTACCAGTGATTCTTTTTGTTCGGCATTTTTCTTTGAAGCTGGTTAATCACAGCCTCAGGTTACTATCTGAGGATTAACTGTCCAATATTTACAGCATTATATCTTCATCACCATCACTGCTGTGCTGGATCAGAGGTCTTCATGGGAGTTGCTTTAAGCTTTAATAGGTGGGTGGGTAAGAAACAAAGAAAATAATAGAATTTGAGAATTTTATTTCATTTTTAATAATGTACATGTTTATATAACGTTTAAACCATCTATCTTCCAATCATTCATTCAGTACATTGTAGAGGGGGGGAGCTTATCTTAGACTACATAAGGCACAAGACAGGGGTACACATGCCAATCCATGCAGAGCATACATTTTAAATCAATTTCATAATTACTTTTTAACGTATTTTTATATTCTGTTTATAAAAATCGGATGAATGGTATTAATTTCAAAGTACAAGAGGAATCTGACTTTCCATTTTATATTTACCCAAAAGCACTTCTGTGGAGGCTCACATTATGATTGAACAAGCCAAAACACAAAAGGAATGCTAAAGAAATGTCCCTATTAATAAACAAAGGCATATTGGAATTAACAAATGTAGAAAATGTACATCTTTAAAAAGAGCATTGACCTATGTTAACACAGTGGTACCTCGGCTCACGAACTTAATTCGTTCAAGAACTCAGTTCGCAACATGAATCATTTTTTTTCCATTTAAAATAATGTAAATACAAATAATTAGTTCAAACCTCAGAAACACTTAATTTTATCATTTTTTTGTATGTTTTTCTGTGACCAAGAATATAGACTTAAATTAAAATGACCTTAAAGAGCAAAAAAGAGAAAGAGAGAACATACATTTACGGAAGGCGGACCAACACACAACTGAGCACACGCTTGCTGACGGGCTGGTCGCTCGAAAGACGCCAAAACACGGAAAAGTGTGTTTTCAATGTGCTTTCAATGGACCCTTTTGGGGGATGTTTGTATGTTCACAGCCTGAAACAGTTCGCGAACCGGTACAAAAGATTTTCAAACATCTGGTGCGTAACCCAATTTGTTCGTGAACAACACTGTCCATGGGTTGAGATACCTCTGTACACAGTTTGATAGAGCAATGGAAATAGAGAAAAAAAAAATATATATATAGATAAAGAGCATATTTGACCTGACTCTGACAGCAGAAATATATCCAGGATCTTATATGTGATGTACAGACAAAACATCAGCAGGATCAGACGACCCTCAGTATTTGGCTTCAGGTTGCCAGCTCACAACTGCAGAACTACTTTTAACAGACTTACTTGGACATATTTGTACAACAGACCACATGTAATAGCCAAAAGACATTGAAGACTCATCTTCTGTTCTCTCCTACATAAACTTCTGCACAGATGGTGGCACTCAACAAACAAATCTCTATGTTCCAACAATGAGGGCCGGCATCTGTGACGCAGCCTGGAGGTCTGGTGAAACTATGTCAAAAAAGCACGGCAAGGGCCAGCCTGAAAGGACACAGACATACCAAAGTGGCTTTCAGACAGAAAATTGAGGGCCACTTCAATGTCAACAGTCCACACCATGGCTGGAAAGCCATTCACACGATCTGCAAGAATAATATCAGAAATGAACATCACAATGAGGCCACAGGAGTACCGCAGAGAGTCAGTGACCTGTTCGCTGAGCCCCCAGCTGCATTCCCTCTTCACTTACGATCGTGCACCTGCCCAGAACACCACCACAGTCTGACAGCATGCAGACAAAGCCACAGTGATACCACTTCTTACCCACAGCAATGAGGCAAATGAGAGGGAGGAAGTGCTCAGAAAGCAAAACCGAAACCACGGGACTCATAGTGTAGTTCAGGAAAGGCGGTGAGATACCTGCTGCAGTAACCACCAATGGAGAAATGATAGAGGGTGTTTCAACCTTCAAGCTCCTGAGCGTCCACCTACCAGAGGACCTGATACGGACCATCAGCACCACAGCAATGGTCAAGAAGGCACAGAAAAGGTTTTCCCTCTTGTGACCAGTCAAGATGGTAAAACTTAGCAAGGATCTGCTTTTAGTAGATTAAAGATACATTTATTCACCACTACTAATAGTATTTTGTATCATGGCAAATTATAATATTTAATAAGGTGTTAAATAAATACCTCTGTTATCTGAATGTCACGTAGGTAATGTCCTACTACAGTGTTTCCTCAGCTGGTCCTCATGAACCCCCAGACAGACCACATTTTTGCTCCCTCCCAGGTCCTGGTAGGGAACTTCGATTGGAAAGGAGCAGAAAGACATGTTGAACACAGAGATAAAGTTTTCGGCGATGATGAAAACCCAACATTCGAAATACAGACAGGAGCTCAGCCTCTCAGACTTTGAGACAAAGTGCAGCCGGTTCCATCTGAACGCGTCCTCGTCTGACCCTGCTGCTTAAGCACCACACTTTATATTCTTTGCTTCAGGGACAAGATAAAAGCCAGAGCCTGTATCGACGTGACACATGTATTCAATTTTCCCCATAAAATGCTGAGACTTACGTTTGACATTGGGCAAGGAGGTATAACAACAGAGCACAATCTTCTGAATCCATGCAAGAATGCTCTTATAAATCACAAGTGTTGCTCTTCCAGTTGTCGAATGACTTCTTTCTCTACTGACTCCAGTTTCTATGATTTTAAAGGTGCCTTTAACTAAGAATGAACTGGTGTGAACTGCTACCAAGCAGTAGGACAAAAAGAGCTGTGCAGAGAGACGACCTGGGTCGACATAAACCACGAATGTCCAAGATTTAAAGAGGACAGCACTGGCATCTGGGATTTTAATTTAACCAAAAAGTCACCTGACAACATCACACTACAATTTTAATGGAATGATTGGGCCCCAATGTGACCGTGTGGGATACTGGGATTCTTTTTTATTGGTCCACACAGGGGGAAAAAGGGAAACGAGGAAGGGACACGTATTTGGTTAGAATGCACTCAGTAAGACATTCTCTGGTCCCTGATGTAAAATGGATGGACTTACTGTCTGGAGAGAATGACGTAATGTTTCGTAAGGTCAATTTTTCCATTTAAAGATGGTATATATTTTATACTGATGAACAAGTCATGGTGTCATGAAAACGGTGTATCGAATGATTAAAACAAACTGGATTTTTTTCTTCATTGTCAAAAAATTAAATCGTCAGAGGATAAAAAAAAAACGTCGCTCAGAAAAGCAACACATTATAACATTAGTAAATGCGTAAATTAGCCCAATAAAGAAAGGAATCTTGTGCTCTTTTGTTGCTGATCTTGTTGGATGGATTGAAGACCACTGCTTTAGTGGTCATCTCCTTCGGGGCACCACTTAATTATTTAGTTAAATGATGTGATGAGGTGTTGGTTAGCCAAACATGGTTATGCTCATGGCTGAGTTGTCAAATACATGGACGTACTGGATGGTTGTTGCAAATTCAGGGGGACTTTAGGGAAGGTTTTGAAATAGCTAAGCTGACACACTTTGATAGATAAAATCATAGTTTTACTCCAACGTGAAGAACAATGCGAAGGGGACTGCGTGCATATGTAATATATTGCACTAAAATGTTACTTTTGGACAATATTTGTATTGCAGGACCATTTGAGAATGTTTCCATGTCTGTTGGCAAATAAATACTTTTATTAACCCCTGTGGGGAAATTCTCTTTACAACTCCCCCTGCCTGCTCTCCTTAGATTTGAGTAGACAGCCATAGCAGCACCCAGGGAGCTGGGGGGTTAGGGTCCTGCTTAAGGACCCACAGATGTGCTGAGGGTCAGGCATGAACCAGTGACCTATGGATCAGAGGTACGAAGGCTTAGCCCACAGAGTCACACACTGCCCCAAACATGTTTGACATTAGAAATGTTTATTATAGGATAACCATTCAGTCAAAACTTCCACTTCCCAAGCCTACATTATATGGATTTTTAGTTATTAATCATTATTTGGAGCAGCTAATCATTAGTATTTGAGTGATAGTTTACCTGTTATATCTTTATATTCATACTGCACTGCTTTTAATTGATCAGAGAATAAGAAATGTTTAACTTTGCTAAGGAAAAAAAAATAAGAGGAATAGGGGAATGGAGCAATAATATATGGTGAACCGTACAGAATTGTGAAGAGAGTTGTTATGAGCCTGACATGGTGAGATAATCCTTGTTTTGTTAATTTCCACACTGGTAAAGTTCTCATCAGCAAAACGCATCTCCATTATAGTGCGTGACCTGGTAGGAAGATGCAGATAAGCGGCATTTAAATCTATAAAAAGAGTGTCACTAGGAAATTTTAGCGTTTTCTCCATACCAAGCCATTATGCTGAGTTAGGGACAGTGTTTGTTTCAGCAGGTTGCAGTTATTTCATCGTCGGGTCATTGAGCGAGACTAATAAACTCCAGTTGCTCCAGAGACTTGACTCTACATCGTCAATTAAACAAACAAATGCCAGTTTAGGATGAAAGCATCTGCTAAAATTAAATGTATAGTAAGTACAGCCCCCTTTTGAATGGCAAATTTTAAATTTGGAATGAATGTGGTTCTTCATCCCAGGAGGCAAATCAAGAGCTGGTTTCTGTGCTGTCCATGGTGCTGAAATTAGCTGGGCCTGTATGCCTGTACTGTGCATGGAACTGCCAGTGGTCCAGAATGACACTGGAACTGGGTGTGTGTCCCGCAGGGGACTGGCATCCTGTCCAGGGTGTTCCCCTCTTTTCTGCTTGTTTCTGTGTCAATGACATTTTACTGTCTAAGTGGTTATCGAATATTTCATTAATCCCCATGGGGATATTCTCTTTTCTCTTACCACATTTTGCTGCCCATGACACACACACACAGACACACACACACACACACACACACACAGACACACACACACACACACACACACACACACACGCACCCACGCACACACAAATTTGATCAGCTCTTTCACATTCATCACAGATCACAGGTTCTAAAACATTACAGCCGTATACACACCATTAACTTTTGCACTTATTTTAAATTTACTGCTTTTTGTCAACTATCTGGCAAGTGTTTAAAACAGTGTAAAAGACTGTATCCCTGGGTATAATCCTTCAAGTTGTCCTTCAAACCCAGTTTAATCCATCAAAATCAATGTAAGATCATTAAGGCATCACCACACCTGTGCTGCTTTTATAATCAGGCACTGTAAGTGAACCAGGCCTTTGCAATCCTATTCTGAACCTGCGGTAGCTAATTTATATGATGCGGTGAACATTAGCCTCTGCTCAGCCATCATCGTTACTCTTTGAGTACAATGCTCATGGTTTGGTTCAGTTTGGAGCCTAGATGCATGAAGTTTCCTGCTTCTGGGTTGGTTGTTACGGACGCAGGGCTGGGTGCAGGCATAAGGAAGGTGATGATCCACTTGCAGCTCCGTAAACATGAGGGGTTTATTAAGAAAGTAACCCAAAAAGACTGAGGAGGACAGAATGGTCAGCGACACCTGGTCAAACGGGGAAGATACACAAGAAGCCGGGTCAAACAACCCTGACAACTTGTGGTTTTCACTGACCATTCATGAGTGCCGCAACTAGTGTGCTGACCAGCTATCAGCTTCCTTTTAGGTTTGTTGTGTTTAAACTGTTTTTTTCCTCTCCACTCCCTGTCCTGGTTTCTGTGCTCAGGTTTTCCAGTCCTCTGCACTGGAATCTGCTTTTTGTGTATCTCCTCCTGGAGATGCCCATAAAGCCAGCAGAAGTCCCACTAATTACCTGATTTCTGCAGTGTGCAGCCTATTGGTCTCAGGGAACATTGTACAGGAATCCGGTCTTTGTAGATGGATAGCCTGCTTCCAGCCTGCAAGTTTACAATTTAAGCATAATGTACTGAATGAAAAGGCACACTGATTTCAGAATCACTGGTAAGAATCATATCAAAAAATGCAAAAAAAGAATCAGGGTTCACACAAAGTTTAGCAGTTCAAATGTATTCAAGGACAAACAAGAGTTCAGGGGCAAAGTGAGCCCTTAGCTAAATGACTAGAGAGGGATTCCGCAGTCCTGAGAGTGAAAGGAAGGTCGTCCAGCAACACAGGAGCCTTTTTTGCATCTGAAAAAAAGGGGGCTTCAATACCATGAATGTCATATAAGGTCTAGTGAGGTCTTGGCAGTATGATGGCACCATTCTTTCAGAAGCCTTAGATGACAGGAGCATTGATACGAGACAGGAGACAGCCTGAAAGTGAGAAAGGAGAGACCTGAACACATTTGTGGAGGTTCTGCACGCACCAAATCATTCAGAGAGGTCTGATTGTGCAGTGTGTTTGATAGCCCAAGTTCATCCAGGAGGCAGTTGAATTAATCTAGTTTTCAAGCTACTATAGGGTTGAATGTTGGGGAGGGGGGGGGGGGGATTAGATTTCTTAATCTAGGGAGTTGTTCCATGTTGTATAGCGGGATGTTCCATTTGCAAAACACTCCACTGAGGAAACTAAAAAGCTATTACAAGAGATTTAGATATTTATGAATAAATTTGCATATTAATAACAGCCACAGAAAAGCACATTTCTGCATGGATGGTTCCCTCTAGACAAATGGCCACGGTCCAGGACTGCACACACTCATCCCCGTGGACACACAGTGAAAGAGAAATGACTGGCAAACATTTCGATTGGGCAATAATTTAGTAATCCTATTAATGCTAGACAAACAAACAGTATTTCATTATGTCTTCATATTTTATGTGCAAATATTTAGTGTCTAAGCTACTTCATGCATTAGAGGTTCAACATCCAGTATTATTTTGTTTAACATAAAGATATAGAGTTTGATATTTTGTTCAATACTCAGACTGAATGGGTATGTGTTTATCTGTATACATGCATGCAAATGTGCAACAGATGGGGTTGAATGACGGCAATCCGAGTCAAAACACAAACAGGGAAGCAATTTCTGCAATATTTAACAAATAGAACAAGACAGCTCATCCAAGCCTTAAATAGCTTACATGACAGCCAGATAGGGTAAATTTCACATGGAAGTATGTGGGGTGGTGCTAGGAGTTAAGGAGATACAGGACACTGGCCCACAATAAAATTTGGCAAGGTGGGGGGAGATAGGCGGGCATGTAACCATGGGTAACCATGGATGGACCTGAGCCACTCTACTCTTTTTAGTATATTATTTTTTAATTTCCACTAACAATGCACCACGTGATAACATGGTTAGTATATAGCCAATCCCGTGTCTAGTCCAGTTAATCTCAGCATGTTTTAGGACTGCGGAGAGGGAACCCAATGTTGATGAAAGGAGAACCTGCAAACTGCACACACAGAACCCTGGTCCTAGAGGTGTGAGGTGACTGTGCTGACCGCTGCACCTCCATACCACCCTGCTGCTAATTATTCACTCTGGAAAATGGAGAATTTGGGCTGTTCAACGATATTTTTTATTTTTTTTTTTAATTCCCATCATTAACACACTTTGAGAATTGCACAGATATCATACAAAAAAGATTTTATACTCCATATATTTGGTGTCAAAATTTGTTTATTTCAAACAGAAGTCTCAGAATAAAGACAAAAAGCATTTCTCAGCATCCCCGTAACTGAATGTTTTGATTTTATCTGCAGATTCTGTGGTTCTGTTCAACGTCAGTTGTCATGTTGCTTATAACTAGAAAGGAATATTATGGGCCTCTATTAAAAATCTTTGCTCATACTATTTTCCCATTCGTGCGTGAATATACTGTATGCCTTAACATGGTTAAAGAGATGCTTTGGGTAATGCAGCTTTGGACTATGGCTGCTATCACTTATGGGATCTCAAACTAAGAGCATGGCTGTTAAAACAGCTCAAGACATCGTTTAGGGCCTAAATGACACCTAAAGTGTACATTTCAGTCCTGTTTGGAAAAACACTTAAGCCTTATTATGGTTCTTTAAAAGCATTCTCTCATCCAAAAGAAACATCAAGAATCTACAAACTAAAAACTAAAAGTCTTCTATTAAAAAACCCCAAGCCAGTATTACTGTATACCTGCTGGGGCTCTGGAGTTCACTTTCGTAAAATATATAAATGAATTAACAGAAATGTTTTCCTGCAAGGACAATCATCCTCAGCTCCAGTGGGAAATCACAGACCCCTTTTCATACCAGGGTACCGCAACAAGCTAGCAATGCGAAACAAATGATAAAATGGCTTTTTCGGCCACCAACGTGTATGGATCTGTGGGTTAAAGTAAGAGATACATCACAATTAAAGCAACTGCATGTGTAGCTGTCGTCAATGGGATTAATGGAACGATGGTGGGTCTTTGACAAGTCTTGAGGCATCATAAGTGCATGGAGGCAGAATAAAGGCTTCAAGATGCAGGCATGTGTGTGTGTGTGTATGTGTGTATATATGTGTGTGTGTGTGTGCATTGACATTGCACCAAGCAGCCAATTCTTCAATGCACTCCATTCATGAATAATTAATGAAGGGTATATGAAGGAACCTGAATTAATTAAAGCTAAACTTAGGATGAGCTGGGAAGAAGATGGGGTTGTTACAGAAGCCCATGTATGTCGAGATGTCTAAATAACTGTTCCCTGAATAATAAATGGTACGTTCTTTATTCTTCTACACGTTATCTGCCTGCTTCAGTTGCTCTGTGTGCTCTGCTGAAATGACAAACAGCAGCAGCATGTGTACTCAGTGACCACATTCACCCAGATCAAGGAAAACTATGAATTTCATTAGCCATTCTGGGAATCATTTGCCCTCTATACAGAAATCAATTAAACTTTTTAATTCCAAATTGAATAGTCTCAATGCAAACAGCTGACATCATTAAACATTTAAGAATGCCAAGAACTTTCATGAGGAATAGGTTTAATTGGGAATCCAATAAGCTACCCCCAATTTGTATAATCAAATTATAATTTTTGAGTGGGTCCAATATGTCACCTTGTAAATATTTAAATATGCTGAGTTAAAAGAGATGCAGTACAAATATCACTGAACTAGAAGTCATTCAGGTTAAAGTGGGGGGATATGAGGCACACACTAATACGCGCTAGAACACCCAGCGCAAATCCATGCAGAACTTGCCAAGTACATGTGCTTTTAGATACCACATACAGAACATTCCAAAAACATGCACATATAGGTTACACACACAGGACATGCCAAGAACATGCACATATAGATTCCACACACAGAACATGCACATATAGATTCCACACACAGAACATGGCAAGAACATGCACATACAGATTCAACATACAGAACATGCAGATATGGATTCCACATGCATAACATGGCAAGAACATTCATACACAGAGTGTATTCAAACCCCCTGCACTGGAGGTATGCGGTATCTATTGATCCACAAATACAAGCAGTACATGCAATTGAAATGCAATTTTATTTATATAGCGCGTTATCACAACATTACATTGTCTCAATGCGCTCAATGGCTACATGACTCATGCATGAAATGTGTTCCTCTAACCTTTACATAAGTAAATTTTACATATGTTAGATCCCCCTCATACCATTCAAGATATTTTATAGCAAAACGCACATACACCAAAATTATACTAATGCAGTAATACTAAAGCAATGTAATACTAAACCAAAAGCAATGCTATTCATTAACTGCACCTTCATAATGCAGTCATCATGCATTCATAGAACATTCAGTCCACCTTCATAATGAGTTTATAATGCATTCATGGAACATTCATACGCAGCATGTAAGTAAACCTTAACATCCTAACATACCTTAACAGCTGTAATATACATTAATAAACATGACATTATAGTAACAAACATTATAATCATATAATCATATAATGTTTGTTATTAAAGCTGATAAGGTATGTAAGAATCTTAAGATATACTTCAAGCTACTACATGCTTCTTATGAATGTTCTATGAATGCATAATGAATGTATTATGAATGTGCAATTACTGTAAAGCAGTGCCGAATATATATTATATAAATGAAAAGATAAAGTGTAAATTTACTCACAGGCATGTGCATTACAGACTGTGTATAATTTTTCTGGCTACCCCTTAATATACCTTGTGCTATGTGAAAGAAAAAAGGTATATGAAAGGTCCAAATTGCTAATTCTTCACTTAATGCCTACTGTGAGTTCAGGGTCAGTGACTAATTTTTTAAATGTTTCTTAGGAAGCCAGACCTGATGCAGCATAGCCTTTAATTATGACAGAGAAAAGCAGGACCGTTACACTTCATAGATCTCCACATGCACACTGCCTCATTTATGAACTTTCTCTTTAAAACTCCTCACTTGCTCTCAATGCCTGTATGCTCTTTTTAAACCAGTACAGCTGGCCGAATCCAATAATAGCATTTTAACATTTCAGTACTGACAATACCCTTTCTCAACTCCACAGATTGCCAACTAGACCGACCTTCAAATGTTTGCAAAGTGTTTGCTCTATAAAATGAATCATTAAGGTATTATATTACACAGTATTTATAGTGCCAGATTGTGCAGAGTAGAAAAAATGTAGCGTTTAAATATGCCTGCTGCAACAGCAGGAAGACTGAATTAAACATGAACCATAGATGTATGACCACACATGGCATTGAGTGTAAAAGATCACCTGACCCAAGGCCATTAAGAACCAAACCCCAAGCAGAGTGAGTAGGTAGGAGGTTGAATAAATTAATGATATTCTTTAAAAAGATATGTTTTTACACAAAGAAGTCAAGCCATTCTTGCGTACCTTGTCCATATTCCTTCTTCTGGCTTCTGGTCAGCATCTGACAAGTAATGGCAAAAGCTGAGAGCCAAATAAGAAACGCTCAGACTGTTGTTCTTATGCTCCAACTGTTGTGGGAAAAATGACAGAAGCCAGACAGACAACTGCATGCAGAAGAAAAACAAAACATGGAAAGATGGATATGAGAACTATACCAAGGAAGAGCTGAGTGTAGAACACTGTGTGCATGTTCTTAGCATGTCCCGTATGCAGAATCTGTATGTGCATGTTCTTAGCATGTCCCGTATGCAGAATCTGTATGTGCATGTTCTTAGCATGTCCCGTATGCAGAATCTGTATGTGCATGTTCTTAGCATGTCCCGTATGCAGAATCTGTATGTGCATGTTCTTA
>JAODKE010000041.1:14278855-14295461 GCA_026779605.1 Mormyrus hasselquistii
TCTATCTATCTATCTATCTATCTATCTATCTATCTATCTATCTATCTATCTATCTATCTATCTATCTATCTATCCTGCCTGCCTATTGATTATGATAGGACTGCAGTATTGATTTTAATTAATTCATCATTTTTTTAATCATTTCCATCTTATGTCTAGTTTACCACCCTGTATCACACCACCTTTTCCTTTCAATGCTACAGCCTAACCTGACTGTTAAAGTGTTTTAAGGCCCTTTCCACAACTTTAGTTCATAACTAAATCATGAAACATAAATACATGCTGCTGTTTGTGACCACAGTGAAGACGGCCCCATTGTCACATGGAAGTCATTTTTAAATGTTTTGGTAACGCTTTACATTGGCTGCACCTTCAAAATACATTCATTATGCATTCATAGAACATTGAGTGCACCTTCATAATGCATTCATGATGCATTCATATAATGTTCATAGGCAGCATGTACTGTAAGTATACCTTATCCTAACATACCTCAACAACTTCAGTATACATTAATGATAAACATCATATGACTATAAAGTTTGTTATTATCATATAATGATTGTTATTACAGTTTTTCTCCGTTGATTTGGCTCATTTCTTGAAACAGAAATGACATTCTTAAAAACTATAAGATCATTTCGCCGAACAGTCTTACAGTTCTGTGCAACAGTACAGCTCACTAGCAAAAGGTCATATCGTTCCCAAAACTGTTCACACATGCTTCAAAATAGATTCCTTTCCCATATAAAGAGTCAGTACCATCAAAATGTCAAAGATCTTTCTCAATTGCTTTGGCT
Organism: Mormyrus hasselquistii; assembly: GCA_026779605.1. NCBI lineage: Eukaryota > Metazoa > Chordata > Actinopteri > Osteoglossiformes > Mormyridae > Mormyrus > Mormyrus hasselquistii. Next base: position 14,279,656 of record JAODKE010000041.1, read on the forward strand.
CATTTACATTCACTGAGCGCTTTTTGCAAAAATATCCTGGATGGTTCAGCTCCACACCATGGATCACCTGCAAAAGCTCAATTCTCTCTCAGAACAGTTTACCCATGTGTCAAAACTAAATTCCATTCTCATACAAATGTGACATAGGGCAGTTTGGAAGGTTACAGATTAAAGTACCAGGAGCTTCACGTTACAGGTTACATAACACTCATTTGTCTCTCTGTGTGCAGGTTCAGTACAACATGCCGGCTTTCTGTTCTACACCTACATCCAGCTTAACCTTGGCCTACTGCTTAGGCATCATGTTGATTGCAAGATGTAATACGCTTGGCAATGCCTTTTGCTGTGCTCTTATAATTTATTTTGTTCTCACAGTCTGGCATATAGCTTGCAATCAATCTCACACCATGCTTAAGTAGTACTCGTACACCTTTTTCCCACAATTCTGCAGTCCTGACAGAAAGATTCCCAGTTTTGTCCAGCAAAGTAAAAATTTATAGCCTTGTTAACATTTTGGGAGTTCTATGAACAAAAAGGCGTACTTTCTAAATTTATGTTTGAACAGCAAGCATATATGTCTACTTCTAAAATAAGGGCCTTACATTTTTTATTGCTCTTACAGCTTCATTCTTTTCCACCTGTCTTCCAAGCACTTATACATCACAGGACTGAGGTGAACCTAGATTCCATCACTGCAGCACAGGGCACAGGGTGAAGGATAGCCTGGACGAAATGCCAGTCCATCACAGGCAGCAATAACACACAGATACACTCAGCGTCTGCTGGCACACCTGCTCTCATTTCAATTGCAGGGAGACAACAAGAGTATCCATGTACATATTGCACACAATTTACCATTTTTGATTGCATTCACAGATCTTTATGGGGACCTGAAAAATGGTCCCTATCACGTCAACAAAGCAGGTTTTTATTTTATAATATATTGTGGGGGACATTTGGTTCACACGCACGTTCGTATATATACATTGGTTCACACACAAACATGCATACACACATACATATACACATATAGGCATATATATATATATAAACATACATACCTATATATACACATAAACTCATCCACTGCTAAACATGGCGCATATTGTTTTTTTTCTATTTTCAATTACTGCTCCAGGTAACGAGCATCATTCCATCTTTGTCTCTTTACCACAACAGCTCTCTCGTTATATTTTGGACGAGTGGCTTTTCCTCACTTGTTCGTTTATCGCGCTTTTGCAGAATGGTCGTCAGATGGAGATTTCATTCCTCCTTTCACTTAACTTTTCACGTCATACCTCACCATTCTGGGAGTCTTTTCTCTGGCCATTGTTACTGTGTCTTCCCAATATGAGCAGTTCTGCATGCTTGCCTAAGTCATAAAGTTTGCAAAAATATTAAAATTATTACATATTTCTAAAAAAGCCTTACATCACATATAGAAATTTTATATTTTATAATGTAAACTTATTTTTTTTTTACTTCACTGCATATTGTTCCTTTAAGGCCAGTGTTTACAGAGTCAGTGAAGTGGTAGACATTATAAAAGTGTTACCATAAAATAGCAAGCATTACAATACTTACATATTTTTATACTGAATTTATAGTGTAAGATGTATATGATGTTTTTCAGTTCTTTTACAGTACAATTATTAACTAACCATTGCTTATTTACCCAGTATAAACAGAGGTCTCTTCTCATGAGCAGGTTTACTGGAAGAATCCTATTTTGATACAATAATTAATATTACATTATAAATGCTTCTCTGAATGAGATAAACTGCTTAATATTACAGCATCCACAAAGTATCTTATGGTCTTGAATGTGTTTGTCAGTCCTGTTTTCTACACATCACCAGCAATGCCTTTTATTTTTTTAACCTAAAACTATCTATTAAACAATTTTTTTGGCCGTCAAACTAAGTGTATGTTTTTTTTTCTTCCTCTTCTAGCACTTCAAGCACTGGAGAAGGCTGGTTAATTAGTGCTTCTGTCAACTGAGTGGTAAATCACCCCCCATGGATATTAGCACTATGCCCAGGTTCAGTGGTATATTTATGCAATGGAAATTTATTATTACTTTTGTAAAGGTCAGTTTGCATATTGCAGGACTGGAAAGAGAACAAAAATAATCTTTTTACATTTTTTATCTTTCAAATAAGCTTAATGAGAAAAAGTAGACACAAAATTGGTAACTTGCAATATTTAAGATGATTTGTCCTATATATGGGGCAGTGGTGGCCTAATAGTTAGGGAAGCACACTTGTAATTGAAAGATGTATTCATGGTATTTGAATCCCCGACCAGCAAGATTCCACCCCCAAGCACTGCTCCGTGGGAGGTGAGTTAGCTGCTGCCTGCTATGTCATGATGTCGGATATGGGTTAAATGTAGAAGACACATTTTATTGTTGTGGTGTGTCAACACTGATCACCAAATTCTCAAATATATAATTGAAAAGAACCACATGTTTTCTATATTTAATATCTTTTACTTATCACCAGCTTTTCTGTCCATTCCACATCTCCTTTGTGTATCCAGCTTCCTTGCCTTTGGATAGCTGCTTACTGTCTTACTGATTCTGTTTTCTCATCTACACATTCCTAAGCCCACCTAGTAGATGTGCAACGTATCTGGTCATGTCCACCTGACCCTCCAATCTCCTCCCTGGGATGATCCTAGCCTAGCACGCCACACCTGTTACTTATTTGTCTTACCTCTCGTTCATAACCCTTGTGATAATCACACCCAGCTGCCTCTCCTTAGCTTTCTCGTTATCTTGTACAGTATATACGTGCTGCTCAGTCCTGTGTTCCCCGGTGCAGTAAATCATGTGAAACTCTCATGTTTCCTGTGCCCTTCCTTGCTTCGCTCCTCCTGTTTTTGATCCCTCACATCTTGTCTGTTTCCTGTCTCTGTTCTTTTGTGTATTGAGTAAATATTATAGAATGCCCTTGAGCCGCTCTCTTCTAAGAACCATAAGTATTAAGCAAAGAATTAGTTTTTTTTTTTTTTGAAATCACTGCAGTTGTTAAAATAAGTGCTATTTTAAAAATACAAAAACACAACCATAAATGCATAAAGGTGGTTTTATATTCTTTCATGAACGAAGTAGACAGATGGAGCTGGCAATCGGACTTTTGGCAACAGTTATGCAACATCCGCAACATAAGTCATAAACAGGAAACTACAAGTAATGTGGACAACGGCAAAAAATGAATAAGATAAAAAAAGTCAAGTAAGCAGGGCGAGCAGCTACAGAAAATGCTGATGAGACATTCTGGGAACAACCTGATATCCCATTAAATAGCAGGAACTAAATGTACTGATGAAAATTCAGATGTAAAAAGCACTACATTCATGTTCGGTCATCAACGGGCATGAGGTATGTTTTGGCCATAATTTATATTATTTTGGTTATTGAAGACATGCTACTTATAGGCCAAAGGAAAACTGGCTTTGTGATCTTAGCAGCAGTCTCACTGGAGTGATTAATCACTGGGTAAGAATTCTCCAGTCTGAGAAGATTAACTACATCAAAACAGACTGTATCCTGGGCATCATATTACAATTAAATTAAATCAACACGAGTCAGATTCAGGAACAAGAATAACTGGTTGTTATACTTAGATAACTTGATAGATTTGTTTACAGATTCCTCCACGGTGAGGTCATTAATCTGGGATAGTATAATCCTGGTGTCACGTTTGTTAAGGACGAGGCAGGAAGGCGAAATTCCAACAGTGAACGGATTTACTGCAGGACGGACAGGACACACAACGAGACGTGGACTAAATACACAAGACAGAGCAGAACGTAACAGGCTACAGGTGATCACAATCGGGAATTATCACAAGGTAACGAGGTGGGTGTGGCACACAGGAGGATCGGACAAGCAAGTTATGACACCTGGCTTATTATTATTATTTTGCAAGAACAACATATGGGAAACTAGGCAAAACCTATGAGTTTATGAGTTTACTGTTCAAGATAATAACTATGCAACATCAGTCCATCTCTTCTATTTCAGCAAAAAACAGTCATGCTACTTCTGCAAGTTATTCAATAAATTATTATATGTAATTATAAAAAATTATTATATATCATCTATCCATCCAGTCTATGCATATTGCAGTACCGTGTCTCAGAGAGCTCAACACACAAAGTATGGGACACGCAACATGCAATTGAAAGAATTCTTTTATACATTTTTTGTATATTTGATTTTTTTTGCCAATTATTGTGGATCAGTGGTTTATTATTTTGTTTATCTAATTTCTCCTTTGGAAACTTGCAATTGAAAGAATTCTTTTATACATGTTTTGTATATTTGATTTTTTTTTGCTAATTATTGTGGATCAGTGGTTTATTATTTTGTTTATCTGATTTCTCCTACAGTATAGGTAACATTGTCCACAGCTCTGCGTAGGTGATCAGGGTCCAACAGCATCCTATGCTCATCCTGTGTTTAAACTGTTTTTTTTTTAAAAAAAAAAAAACTCCCCATTCGCACCGGACTTGTTCCTGCAGCATGCCTTGGGGGATTTTGTTTTGAACAGTACGATTTTGATTTCAGCTTGACGTCTCACATGTTTTACACATAAATATTTTGGGCAATACTTTTGGGTGCGATTTGGAAAAAACAAAAAGGTAACTAAGCGTTTCAAGATGTGTGGTCCGTTTGCAAGTGTCCTTGACACAATGCAGCTCCATCCTGCTTACAGACGCATAGAAGAGCTGGACATTCCGAAAAGCAAAGCCGCAGCCCATTCATCTTAGACACAGTAAACACTGTGACAGTCTTCACCATAGTGTCACAGCCACCCTACTGACATTTTGGGCTTTAATTATTTGAATCAATGGGCCACCTCTCTGATATCACATTGGTTCGTATATAAAGGGCACATCTAAGAATGCAAAGAGTATTCCTGGCATCCTTAAACATAAATATGGAAACCTTATTTCCATATTGCATACTTGCGATCTTTTGAATTTGAATCGTCCACATTATTTCCTTATTTATTTATTTTCCCCCTACAGCTATGTTTATATTGCTGGACGAAATAATGTCCAAGGTTACAAGAGATGCATCTGAAGCCGGACACACGCAAGGCGGCGGTTCGAAATTAAGCAAAGACATAAATAAACAAAAAACATTTAGTGAGGCAGAATATGTTACCATGGTAACAGGGATGAAATAAACATTGCTGGGTTTGGGAATTTTAGGGCAGAAGAACAGGCCCCGATAACTCCTGACAGGGCTGCTGTTCCTGCATTCTTTATGATTCAGTACAATACATTTAAAAGAATATAGTTGAATAGCTAACACCATTTACAGATATACTGAAAAAAAATGTATGCAACTTGGCACAGATACGTTTCCAAGGCAACAGGGACAAGAAGTTGGGTTTCCGAGCCTGAGATCTCTTGAATGCCACAATTTGTGTCCCTTATTATGCTAACGGGATATTTTGTCTCATACTTCTGCTTCCTTACAATGCAAAAGTAACAAGGAGTGGAGTGGAACAATGGGCATGATCTACAAAAATGGAATGAAAAGATGAATAAACTCATACAGGGGAAGCACTGTGAGTTCTAAAATGTAATGCATGAATTTTTAATTAATGGGAAACAGGAACACTCAGCAAACTATTTGTTCAATGTACGCTACTGTAAGCTATAGAGGCAAGGACATCGATCTACCTTAGTGTTTCCCAACCCGGTCCTCTGGGACTCATACAGTAGAGGGTTCATGTTTTCGCTCCCTCCAAACTCCCTGCCATATGGTCCACATTTTTGCTCCCTCCCAGCTCCTGACCAAGAACTGGGAGGGAGCAAAAATGTGGACTGTCTGTGGGTTCCCGAGGACCGGGTTGGGAAATACCAATCAACGTGATCTCCCCATGTTTTTGGTTGGATTCGCTTCCTGGATTTTCTGCTGCCCTTGGCTTCTTGGGATGGGACCCTGATCCTATACTTGATAAGTGTTTGACAAATAGAATGCAAGGCAATGACTTAATATAACCTTTTAAATGCTGGGTGTTGCTCAGTGCACAACGTAAAATGCAGCAAAATTCATTTGATAGACAAGTCACCCCCCCTAAAATCCTGAGGCAGGTTTACTCTTATCTGTATCGCATGTCTTTAGCAGCAAAATTCTAAATGATTTTGCCGATGGAGTGATGTAATGTGGTATCAATACGTCAATGTGTTTAATGTACCTTAATTCAGGTGAAACACAAATTAAGTGAGCTTGGAGCCGATATTGTTGCTGTTGTTGTTATTTTAATATAACTGTCCATTCAGTGCTTTGTCATTTTGATGTAAAGGTTTATTTTCGCAACTAGATGAGTTGTACTTACACTGATTTATCATGATTTATTATGATTAATGATTATCCATCATCATGATCCATGCAAATCTAAGCGCAGGGAGCAAATCAGGAGATACGCAGGATGGCACGTCAGTCCGTCACAGCTCACGCTCACACTCTGATACTTATATCTATGGACTAGAGTAGCCAGAGGTAATCCAAATAGACACTCCAACGCTACGCAAAGAGCCGAGGGCAGGAGAGATACCGACAGACCTGGAGGTGTGAGCCTCTGATATTACCCAGCGATCCATCATGGTATCCATTAACATGCTGTGACAAAGTGCGTGATTGAATAGTGTTTAGCAAATCAACCAATACAAAATGGGTTAAACGGTTTGCTGACTATCAAAGGCATAAAATAGTCACAACATCACTCATTTTCCCTGTGCATAGCGCTTAGCAACATCCCATGGCAAAAGGCAATGCCTTTGATTTTCGGCATGGCTGAAGGCTCTCAGGGCATCTGATGACTAAGGATATTAAAGGCGAGTGGCGGATGAGGACAGAGGAGAGGAAGTCCAGTCTGGCAGGGAGGAAAACCTAGGAAGGGGCCAGGATGGCACTTTCAGCGGACTTCCCAGGTCCATGGGCAGATTGCTGTTGGCTATCTGTAAAAACATATTTAAACATTACAGGTATGTTGGAGAAAAAAATGCATAAATTCAGGTAACATTAATATTAATAAATTATATAATACATATTTGTAATAGCATGTACATCATGAACAGGTATTCATTAAAACATTAAAAACATTATGAGCCCCCCTATATCAGGTTAATAATAGTGACTGTCTCATGAAATTGAGTCCTAAATTTCCTTTTGGATTGGTAAAGTATGTATGTATGTATGTACAGTATGTATGTCTATCTATTTATCTAAAATATTGCTTGCCAAGGTCTGGGATGTATTAGACGGTAAGCTAACATTTGGAACTCATAGTCAAGATATTGAATGTTGAAGAAACGGGCAAGGATAAAGATCTGAGTGTCTTTGACAAAGGCCAAATTATTGTGGTCTGATGACTGGGTCAGAGCATCTCTGTGTGCTATTGCTTCAAGGTCCAGTTTCAATGCTCGAGTACCCATTGTGGGCACTTTCAATGGTGAAAGGGTCAGCCCAGGCACTCTGATTGGCCTGAGACTATACAGCTCCGTATGCTACAGGGCACAATGCCCTGTGGCTTGTGACACGTTACTCCTGTGATCATCATCAAAATGCTATTTGTGTCACAGTAGCCCTCCTGTTGGTTTGTACCAGATGTGATGCTCTTTGTTCGCATCCCACACAGATGAATCCTGTCTGTTCGTGCTCTTTCCCTCCTCGGATCTCTCTCAGCAGACACTCACCATGGCAGACCGTCAGCTCCCCCACCGGCCCCCCCATTTCGGAGATGCTCTGACCCAGTTGTCAGGCCATAACAATTTGCTCCCTATCAAAGTCGCTCAGAGCTTTATCTCTGCCCATTTCATCTGCATTCTACATGTCGGCCATGACCACTGAAGGTTAGCCTGCTGTTTAGTTTCCACTGTCTTCCCACTGTTTATTGTGTGTTTGTCAATAAATAATTATTTCAAGTTAATGACTATGAGCCGGCTTAAATATTTCAAAAATAAATTACTATCTGCTGTTTTTGAAAGAAAAGCATCCATGTATAGTACTGAACGGTACACGGAAATCAACCGGCTAATGAAAATGTAAGAAATTCAAGGACTTATAAAGAGCAACAAGATATTTGATTAGTGATCACAAATAGCATTTCACAGGAGAATACAATACAATTTCCCTTTTTAATTGTGTGCCTGTGTGTGGCCTCTGATTCCCCCCCCCAACCTGTATTTTTTTAATACTTGTAATGTTTTTTATTTCCTGTTTGCATTTTTGCACACATTTCAATCCATTTTTAATTGCATTTGGTTTTGGCTTAGTAGTAAAGAGATAACACAAATCAAGAAATGTCTGGATTGTTTTGACAAGCCAAATGTCCTTTCTGGCTGATGAGCCAGGTGAATTTAGGCTCATGCCTAAACGCAGGAAATATCACATGTTCAGCGGTGATCCTGTGAAAACGGCTTGTGGCTGGGGGGGTCCGGCCAGGGAACTCGGGGCCCCCTAAAAGGGAGTGCTTTCGTTGGCCATTGATAAAGCCACAGTCAGTGTGGATTCGATACTTCCTGCTGTCAATAAAGTTGTCATCAGAGAAAAGCTGTGTGAAAAATGTTACATGAAACCTTCTGGGTTGCTTTCATTTCGCTTTCATTTCAGCTTTGTTTCACTCCACAATCGCATTGATAGTCAATCATTTCACAAAACTGAGACTGGGCTCTCTTCTTGTTTACACCCTACTTTTTTCTAGGATTAATGGTTTGATGTAATACAAATGGGTGACAGGCTGTGATTCTTTGAGGACAGCGTTGTCCTTCAAACAATAAAAAAAGAGGTGACAAGGTTCCATGGAACACACTATTCATACATTGTACCCATAAGGCACCTGTCAAAAGAATCAAAAGCTTCTTGAATTATAAGTTAAACCCTGAATTAAGCAAGTGGCTGTGCTCTGATGCACCAATCAAAGAACAGCATGCAGTGATGTCCACACATTCATCTGGCAGATTTATTAAGGAAACTTACAGTATAGGCTGTCAGAAATTCAGACATAAAGCAGGAGGGTTTGCATCTTCTCCCAAATAAACGCACACAGAGACATAATGCATGAAGGACCTCTTATAACACTAGGAACTGTTTCTAAGAGTTTAAGAAAAAACTTTTAATCCTGGTTTGTTCCTAAGCTTTCACTTCAGCTATATCATAGTCATTTGAAAATGTTTGCTCACTTAATACTGAACAGGAATATGTATATTTTATCATCCAGCATAAAAACTACCATAAACACTGGTTAGCAGAATGAAGTACCAAAGAACTGACATGGAATGATTTTGACTTTCCCACTGGCAGACAATCCATTGGGTCTTTCCTAAAGTTGAACTCTCAGCATACTTTTGGTTTTACATATCATATGTCACCAACATTTTATGCATCTTTTGAGACTCATGAATCTCAGTGATAAGGCAAAGAAGCTTGAAATGAATTCAAAATGAGCTTAATTTGTTTGTGGTATTCTCACTGCACTTACCTACACTAAATGTTAAAAAGTCACAAAAAATAGTTTTTCACTCAAAAAGTCCCACCGCGAACCCCCAGGTATTTGAAAAACTACACAAATAGCTAGCCAGTAGAGTCAGATAGTTGTAGCTAATTAGCTGGTTAGCAGAATCTGCTGCTTCTACATCTTCTAAATAAGAAACACCTTTATAAATTTTGTGTAGATGCTGCTTTTGGCCAACAGAGGGCAAACCTTGGGTACGCATGCATGGATGTGCTTTTAGTGATGGTGATCGAACACTGCGGCAGTGGTCACTCATTCCACAGGCCGTGGAAGCAGAAGTGGTTCCCTATAAGACGGGCTATCTGTGCTCACAACCAACTCGGCACTCCGAGTCATCACTGGCTGGTTCTTTCGAAGGGGATGCAGGTCATCAGCGTGTGGTTGCGCCAGTCCCTGCGGGATGGCAAATAGATGACTGGCAAACCAGATATCAGCGCAGTCACGGCATTCTCCCTTTATGAGAAAGAACTGAATGTCTCCTCAATAAGGGGTGGATTCAGATGTGGTGTGAATTCTCTTAATGACAGCTGTTAATTATTTACTCTACTTATGTCCCCATTACCTCCACTGGATGCATTACAGACAGTCCTTTCGATTAAATCCAGCCCGAGAGTCGCTTGGCTTAACTTGGAATGAGAGCTGCAATAATCCAAAATGAAGCAAACATGCACAAGCGATATTTCAGGACATCAGTGGGAGCAAATCTCTGGTAAACAGTGGCAGTGTGTGTAAATAAAAAGACAATCTATGCATCAATTGGGTTGGGACTGTATTTGGGCTTGGGATTGGAGAAGGGTTCGACAAAACGGAGGAAAGCGAAAGAAGGCAGAGAGGAATCAGAAAAAGCTGAAGGATCTGGAAGTTTGGGTTTGTAGGCAAGGTACAGAACGGGAGCCCATTTTCTGTTTTATATTAATTATGTGCAGGTGAAAGTATGAGCTGATCACATGACTTTGCCCTATTTCTGGACACCCACATGCGTTCAGATCACGATGTGTTATTGTAGGTCAGGGCTGTTCAAATCATGGTCCTCAAGGTCCGAGCCCAGCTGTTTTCCAAGCCTTCCTTTACCTGTGAGCCAAGTGTGAAGCCTCTGTGGCCAATCAGAGTCAGTAATCCAACTAACTACCTGGGAGAACTGAAAACAAGGCCTGGATTTGGAATCAAGGGCCGGATTTGAAGAGCCCGTTATAGGTCATCTTGGCGTTCGCTGCCTATTTAGACTGTGGGTTAATGCTCATTTCAGAAAGCTAATTCTGGCATCCACTTATTTGGAATGGTATTTATCTGTATCATTGATAATCGCTATGTGACATGCTTGAATCAATACTGCATTCGGTTAAATTGCCACTTGATCAGAGTAAGATGGGAGTGATCAAGATGCTGCATGATAATTTAGCTTGCAGTCCTGCAGAATGACTCAGTGAGGAAATACATGGTAATTATGATTTTTCTTTCATCTTTGTACGCACACAATTCTTATGTCGTACTTTTATACAATTGTGTATTTTGACAATGATAAACAAACTGGAATATTAACTGGAGAAAATGACTGGCTAATCATATGTTTGGCTTCAAACTAGCAGCATATTTGTATAAGAGAACAGAGAGATATATAATTTGAGGCAGAAAGTGAGTGGATAGTCCTCATGTTTTGTGTAGCTCATAATCAGCTATTTAAAAAAAGCTAAATTCAGTCACAAAGATGAAATAAAATTGCATTTCAGGATCAAACATGACTTATGGGAGTTTTACTTACACAAAAAAAATGTTCTGAGGGCTGAATGAAAAATGATTGGTTTTGGGAGATAGCCAACATGATTGTGGAGGAGGTGGGTCCAAGAAACTAGATGAGGAGAAACCAAGACATCTGATTGGTTGGTCCTACCTCTAGTTGCTTAGACCCGCCTCATCTACAATCTGATTGGTTACTTCTTTGAACCAATCATTTTTCTTTCTGTCCTTAGAACATTTTTGTGTAAGTAAAAGTCCCATGAGCTCAAACATGACTGTCATGATTCAGAAAAGGGCAAGCTGGCCTTCTTAATAAAAGACAGGTGGTATCAGTAACACTAACTCCCCTGAAAAGTATATGACCTTGTTCACAGACAGATTGACATAGGATAAAGAGAGGAGTTTGCGACAAGTGTCTGTGACAATAAAATGTCACTCATGTTTTTTTTTTTTTTTCCTTTTGGAACTTAGTTGTGTCTAATTACTTAAATTTGTACCATTCCTCCATTCATCTGCCAGTTGCTTACAGTATCTAGTACAGTTTCCCAGGATAAATAACTACTCGGGGAGTTTGTATTCTAGGAAACTGAGGCAAATTTGATAATTGAGCAAAAAACCACGAAGCTGCTATGTTAGGAATGTTTATCACTGGAAATCCCTGATATTTTAAGCATCCCCAGCTGCCACCCACATCATTGTCAACAGCATCAGCTCTAACAGTGGCTTGCATTTTTAAATCTGGCACTCTCCTTAAGGGCAACGGTGGGTAGATTTTCTGCAACAAAATGAAACAAAATACCAGTCGTCTTCATCAGTACAGCATCAGCAACTGTACAGCAGTGATGGACCAGGTGCTGGAAGGTTCCATGCCCTGTAGGCATTTGTGGATCTGAACCAAAACCCATTTACAGAGCTCTGCGTAAGTACACTGGTTTGTAGTGTAATGAGGGAGAAAATATTACATTCAGCTGTATTTCTGCGATGTTAATAGCAGCATTTTAAAGCACTATATTAAAGTGTATTAACCTATACATCTTCCATAACTGCTCATATTACTCCGGGTCAGGGTGAGCCTGGAGTCTACAGTATGTGGGGATACACAAGGCACAAGGCAGGGGACAAACTGAATGGGATTCCAGTCCATTGCAGAACACCTGCTCACACACAATTAAAAGAGGCCAACTGGTCGAATGACCTGATCCATCAGGAGGAAACTTGTGTAACACAAGGAGAACATGCCAGGCAAAGGCAGGACCTGAACTCCCAGCGTTGCAGACAACAGCGTTACTCACTGAGGTGGTGTGTCACCAGATTATGATTAAATACACTACTCAGCTCCAGTAGCACCAGTCATTAACACTTCCTAATGTCTAATAATTAATTCTGTTGTTTACTTGTCTTAATCCTACTTTTGTTTTCTGCATGGTTTGCTAGTAACATCTGAAGCTATCCAATGATCTGCTTTATGAAAAAAAAACACTTACATATCCCCATTTTAAGATCACTTTGGTTTACTTGGATGTTGAGTTGCCTGGCTGCCACTACTACCTTGCTTTAAGTGGGTCCATTAAGAAAGTGATTTCAGGGATGAGGAATAATAAGGTTTTGACTGATGGGCCTGAGAGATCTTAATCACAGCCTATACAATTTGCAGAGAACAGAACAACCCAATCAATGCATTCACACTGGGCCACTTTGCCTTGTATAGTGCAGCAATTTGATTATGTGGTTTATGTTTGAGAGATAACTAGAGTGATCATCAAGTGGTGAAGATGTGGAGCAGAGCTGCACGTGTCTACAAGTGAACACAAATGGAAGGCAGGTTGGAAACTCCACGATGGGTTCCCTTCCCATGTGGATCGCACTTCCTGATATATTAGAGAAGCCTCTGTTTTACTGGTATTTATATCGGAGGCACTGCCAAGGCTGCAGAAGTCAGAGCCCCCAATTAAAGGAGACTGAGCCCATGCAGCATGCATGCAAAGGGACATCCTTGCCAGCCAATCATTGGTGGAAAGGTGACTTCCGTCCCGCTCCAGCTTTGCTATCAACAAGCAAGGCACTCCAGATTCAGTGTTGTTGACTTAATGTGAGTAATACAAGTATTTCAACAGAAACAATAAATACAGCACACAGAGTTGATGTAATTCGCAAATTTGTTGCGACCTTTAGTTTTCATGTTAAGCCTGACCTCACCGGTAAGTTCACATCATGCAGAAATTACTTTCTGCAATTAACAATTTACAGCAATTTCAGCTAATGACTTGATAATTGCATGTAGAGCTTTGAAAAAAGCGTTTTGCTGCAAGGCATTGATTTCAAATTGCTGTTTGAAATCATGACCAGCAACTTGAAAATTCGCAAAAGAAGAGCGTAACACTTAATGAATAAGAAATTAATGAAAGCTAATAAGTACGACAGCAAACTTGAAGAGGTATTTAATGATTTGCCAAATCTAAATTAGGTGAAGCTCTTATTTAAATGATGCCTGCCAAAATAGTGGCTTGTAAGACTTCAGAATTCAGAAATATGTTCTGTATATTGTTAAAGGGTGCTATTTTTCAAGTAATGCAACTGAAGCAAAATACTAAAATTACCAATATTGGGGAAAAATGCATAACGCATTTTTTTTTCCATATCGCTGATGTCCAAATGGGGTGAAAAGTAAACATTGTCATTCTTAGGAAAAATACCGGCAAGACGACACAGCAACACAGCAACAAGGCAAAACTGGCCAGCTATATGCCATATTTGGACATGCAGGGACGGTTGCTAGGCGCTGGACCATACAGTGTTAGTAACACACAACCCACTCACAGATGGCCTGTTCACTCCCACATGCATTCATTTGTTCCTAAGGTCATAATAATAATAAAAATAATAATGATGATGATGATGATGATGATTGGCATAAAATACTATGCTGCACCCAACAGATGTTTGAAAACCAAAGCATAGTTTGAAATCCACGCAATCAGTCAGAGAACAGTCACTTGTCAAAGAAAGTAAACGTAGGATGCAACGCAATGGCTGAGTGTGACGAGCAGCCCATTCCCCTCATCTCTCAAGGGTTTCCCAAGATGCAGTTGGAACCAGGTGATTTCAATATTAAGGTGAAGTTCAGCAGAGGAAAACAGGGCTGGGTTTGGTGAAATTTTTAGAACAGAGGATGAAATGGAGCCGCTCCAGCTGACACTGATGATGATGATGATGACCCTCCAGGTGCTCCAGATAGCTCCAGTAACCTAAACACGTGCAGTGAGGTAGACTGGCGTCACTAGATCACCTGCAGCACGTCCTTGTGCCGCTATGTGATTTACTGCATGGGCTGGCAGACACAACCCCCCCCCACCCCATGTAATCTTCAGCAGACATCCTCAGGCTACTGCTGACCCAGTCCTCAGGCACCTCCAGGCAGCCCGAAGTTTGTTCCCTCCCTGTACTCAGCACATCTGTGCCCGGTATTTAGTGTTTCTGATTGGCTGGGAGCTGGAAGGGGGGAAAAATGTGGATTGGCTGGCGCCCCCGAAGACTGGGCTGAGGAACACTGATCTAGAGATGAAAGGTGGTCATTTGTATCCAGCTTGTAACGAGACGTATTTAGGACACTTCTAATTCACTTAAGCTCCCTTAAAGTGCACAGTCTTACATAACAAACATGTGCTCTGTGTAAGTAATTAGCTATAGGCACATCGCTATTGGCGTAACACCGCTCTGACTGGATTGGCTGCACCCTGGACACATTAGTTTAGCTCGACAAGCTGAAAAGCAAAACCTTCAGTGAACTTCTTTAAGAAGGTCCACAATGTTCTTCCCTGGAAAATGAGGCGGGGCCAGAGAGACAGAGATCCAATCACACACTTTCAGAGGGTAATTATTTAAAAGGACCTGTCAAAAGCATTCATAATGTCCACTTATACTACTGGTCCATATTTATGAGGATTCACATGAAAGGCTTCATTTTTAGTATTAATTCACTGAGCCGACTCCAATATAAATAGAGCGTGCATTAAATGAATGGACCGTAAAATAGCTTTTCCTGAACCGATATAAACTGCCGTCATCCAGTAAGGCAGAACCATTTAACCTGGAAATAAAACCTCTAAAGTGCAAAATAAAATACAATAAAATAAAATTATAATAATAATAAAAAAAAACAGATAGATGTTTATGGTTTGGGTTTCAGGGTTTTATGTCACTTCTGATGGTCCATAAGAAAAGTACCAGAGGCATAAAACACACATAGGACACTTTCATAGTGATCGGGTCAGTGTCATGAAACCTGTCACGGGTCAGGACCGAAGACAGCAATCCCCAACATTGACTAAAATCTCTGCCTAATAGCTGCTGCTGGGTCCTAATGCCTGAGCAGCTCTGCCATCCATCTTCCAGTTATTTATCCGATACAGTGTCGTGGAGATCTGAGGCCTCTCTTAGGCAGCATCAGGCACAAGGATGGGAAACAGCCTGGAAAGGATACTGGTCCACTGCAAGGCGTACACACATGCAAGGCTTGGGAAACAGCCTGGAAAG
>JAODKE010000041.1:14295561-14306546 GCA_026779605.1 Mormyrus hasselquistii
CTGGTCCACTGCAAGGCGTACACACATGCAAGGCTTGGGAAACAGCCTGGAAAGGATACTGGTCCACTGCAAGGCGTACACACATGCAAGGCTTGGGAAACAGCCTGGAAAGGATACTGGTCCACTGCAAGTGGACACAATCACACACACCGACACAAAATCACACTATGAAATGAGGAGTACATAGCTACCAATTAACCTACTAGTAAACAGCCATCTTAGTCAAATGAATCTGTGGGTCACAAACACTGCCACGTCTGCTTCCTACTTAAATAGAGGGGCTTAAAAAGGTCAAAGCAAAGCTTCACTGCACTCATGAGCTCTGTAATCTTTACAGCTGCGAAGCCTCTATGATGGAAGTCCCCCCCCCCCATGCTTCCTGCAGTTTCTTTGCCCTGCTCCCATCTGGCAGAAGGACCAGGTGTATCTGAACCACGTCTGCTAAGTCCAGCAGCAGTTTCTTGCGCGAGGTTTTTATGACAATCAACACCCTGCTGTCTTACCTTCTATCTAAAAAATAGACTCCCCAGTGACAACTTAACTTTAACTTATTATTTATGACTACATTTATTCTTTACTTGTACATTGCATTATGTATATAAAACCTGATGACCCCCCCCCCCCCCATTTCACACGGTACCGTGATTTTTGCTCTTTAAGTCCCATGAAAATCCTCCCCTTATTTCCATTTCTATGTTGCACTGTGGATAAAATCTGCATGTTTGATCACTGCTATTCTTTTACGGATGATGTCATACTTCCCATCAGTCTCAAATAGGTTGCATCTCCATGCAGACAAACTTGTTGTTTGGCATAGCTGTGTGGCCGGACCACCCCTGACAATCCGGGACACAGATTTCTGGGCAAATCGCCGTACCTAGAAGTGACTCTCATTCCAGGGACGCTTATCGAACACCTCACATCAGAGGCATTAAAAATAAAAGCTCCTTGACAGGGTTAAAGCACACAGAGTGCTTGGAAAGAATGTCAGAGACATGCGTGGGAGGATTTCAAACCAACCTCTCAATTCAATAGAGCAGCTGAAAGGAACACTGTCCTGCAGCATCACGTTGGTCTGATCAGTAGCCCAAATCTTCCTTGGCACGCAGGGCATAGCTTTGACTACAGACAGTAGGGACATGTCCAGGGCACAGCTTTGGCTACGGACAGCAGGGACATGTTCAGGGTTGCCAACTTTGGTCAGCTGGCTGGCATGAAATTTTCGATTCGAGACAAGACTGCACACACATTTACATCTATGCAAGAGTTTTATTACCTTATAAATAGTCTGTAGGGTTCGAAAATTTCCCCAACACTTTTGATGTAGCACATTTTACGTTTATAATGTAAATATAAAGATTTTCCATTAGATTTCTTTGTGAGCAATAGAGTCTGAAACCGTGAGTGTCAAACCAGATGCATGAGAGTTGGCAACCCTGCATGTCCCTGCCACTATTGTGGGAGTAGCGTGCGTTTTTATGCAGGAAAGGATGATCCCATTCTGATAATCTGCCCTGATAATCCCCAGCCCCAGTTTTAGTCATTCATTCGGGTCTCACATATGAGCATGAGCGACACCCTGTCCGTGTGTCACTACGTAATACTCCGTAAGGCAAAATAAATATTTAAAAACCTGGCAGCTCTTTGCCGCAATGTGTACATGCGAATCACGAACGGAGTTATAGAAAGTGAAGCAGTGACTCGCATCACTTCAGCTGCCTCCCTGGGCGCCTGTTCGCTTTGAACGGCGCCCTGCGGATCCTGCATAAACACGGCGCTGTGAGCTCCTCTGAGATGCGGCATGGTCCCCAGCGATAGCTGTCCGGGTTCGCTCAGACATACCATTCCGTTTGTCTCTCGACACGTGCAGCTTCATAACTGGGAAAGAAAAGAAGTAGAACAACCAACATATTTTTGCTATGTGTTTTTATATGTACATACTTCAGGTATGAGTGTGTGTGTATGTGTGTGTATACATATTACAAGAGAGTACTGCATTATTTTGACATAATGGTTGTGCTCAGCTCATGGGAGTTTTACTTACACAAAGGCAGAAGGGACAATAATTGGTGTAGAGATATAACCAATCAGATTGTAGAGGAGGTGTGTCCAAGCAACTAGAGGAGCTGGAACCAAGACATCAGATTAGTTCATCCCACCTCCTCTAGCTGCTTGGCTCCATTTATCCAGGGTCACATAGAATCGCCTATAGTCTCTGCTGCTTCAGCTGTTTTATAAACCCCTTCCTCTCCTGGGTGGCCTCCCCTTTCCTCTCTATCCAAATTTAATTCAGGAGTGACCACTTTTATATTTAATTACGCACTGAGTGTTAATTGAATGAATATGGTTTACATGTGTATAATGCAGTTGACCATCTGGGAGTCTCTGTTATCAGTGCTTATAATAGGCACATAAAATGTATGTGGGTAATCATTAATAATCTCTCATCATACAGATTGTGTTCTACCATATATTTCATATTACTACACAAGTTTTCATGTATGATATACAATAAAAATTGCATCCGTAGTTTCCAAGATAGGCTTTGGACCTCTGTGACCTTGCATAACAAATGGATATAGAAAATGGATGGATGGATAATAACTATATTCTCCTATGTCATTAAATCATTAAAAAATATCCTTGATAGTGGGTGTGAAGCCAATAAATGAAGGGAACTTAAAAAGCACAAAACCTTTCAACAAAAGAGAAACTCCAGTTTCTTACCGTATGTAACCTCTGTGATCCGTATTATGAAGTATTTATGAGTGTTGATTTTACATATACATCTCATGACCTCTGAAGGTCATGTGGGTTTCCTTCAAGTATTCTAGTTTCCTCTGTCCTTTAGGAGACTTGCAGTTAAGCTAAATGACAAATAAATTGTCAGGATAAATTCCCCATTGGTGTACGTGCCCTGCCGTGGACTGGTATGCCTTCTAGGGTGGTTGCCTTGTGCCATATGCATCCTAGGACAGGCTCCAGCACCACCACTCCCCCCCCCCCCCCCCGTGCAGATGGAGAGATGGATGGATGGATGGATGGATGGATGGATGGATGGATGGAGAGATGTCTTTCATTGCTTGACCAGGTGCTGTATGCTTTAAATCCCAGGAAAATGACAGCTACAGTAGCTGAGATCTGAAATCAAATGAGACACTGAACACTCTACCCTCTCACTGCTTGTGTATTTCATGCTCTGCTTAAAAGCAAGATAAAAGCCTTTTGTCAAATTAATCCCTTTAATGATGCAGAGGGATGGCACCACATCTGATTCCTGGTTGCCGTTAATCACAGCCGGCAAATAATCAGAAAAAGGTATAACTTTCAGTGAGGTTTGAAAATATAGGTCAGTGGAAGATTGCTAGATTGGACAGTTTCCTTTCCACAGCTGATTTCAGGCTTTGTATGGTGCATATTTTTGGATTTTTCCCTGAGTCATTCAAGTTTGTTCTTTATTATGCAAACAAAAAAAAATCCCCATAATATAACAGCAAACCACTGTAAACCAACCATCCATGAATACTTCTCTAGAGCGTGACAGAGCCAATCCCAGGAAGCACCGGATGGGATACAGATGGGATACAGTGAAACAACCTGGGATGTGATTCTAGCTCAGGACACTTGCTGACACACAGTCACACACTACTGGCAATTTAGAATCAGCAGCTCAGCAGGCCACAGAAGTGCTACTCCGTGGTGACTTATGAAATGTTATTGGAATTGACCTTTTGACCTTCCGCTTGCTCTTTCTTAACCTTGGTTCAAAGCGGCGAAATTACGCCAACGCTACTTTTTCCAAAACATGTTTCAGCTATCAGACCTGATTACTGAATATACTTATTTATAAGTCAAATTAGCCAAGACAAATTTACAGTGGTTAACAGATGTTTTTTTTTTTTACTCTAAAATTCCCTGTGTTTAATCTTCATCTGTGATATTTAAACAAAACAGAACAAATTAGTATGGAACTTAATTTACATGAATGAATGATTTAGTTAAATAATTGCTCAAATGCTAAAAGTGATGAAATGTCTGATTAGCCCACTCTATTATTCATTTTAATAGTTTGCATAAACTATTTTTAATCGTCTGTGCTTGTCATTTTGCCATTAAAGGTATTTTCAATTAACTTAATTTCTGTTTAATGCAATTGGGAAAAACTAGCGAATCAACTAATGACATTGGTTTAATGTAATTTTGTATTGTGAAATGTTCAGAACAAAGTCTGTTTAGCAGAACAGAAAAATAGTTCTAACACCACTTCTATTAGAACTCAATGGAACTTCATTCATTACAAGATGAACTGGAAGAAAAAAATATGCTTAGTTTTTCTTCACAATAAAGGCTGAGAGAAGAGCTTTAGAAAACAGATGGTTTAAAAAAACGTCATACGCACAAAAGTCTTTTATGGCTTTTACGTCTGCTGCAGGCCATAAGCTGTTATTTCATTAAATGTGATTTTTGGCATTGATATATTACCCTTCGGATCTGGAAACTCATATTTTTAAAAAGTCCACAAAGGAAGGTATACTTCCCTAAGATACCTGAGTAGATGTCGTGTGATACCTCAGGGGAAGAGTCGGCCTCATTCTCGATGTGTGTAAAGTTCAAATCATTTGTCTGTTGTGCAGTGACAGCATTTCTGCATTACTCCCTGTCAAGCACACACACACAAGCACGCACACACACACACACACACAGTATATCCTATAATCTTTTTCATAGACAATAGATCTGCCATAAAACAAAAACCAAAGAGGGGATATTTTAGTGAAGGATATATACTTTATGGGCAGTTAGATAGATGGTTCCAGAAGCCTACTCACAATTAACTTTCAATTCCACTCACCCCCACCTCAAAAAAATCATGTGTGTGTTTGTCTGCACAGCAGGGAGTGAATTTTCCATTGAAATTTCTGGAAACTAAACTACTCCGAGGATAAAAGGGATACTTCTGAATGCATGTTTTTGGACTGTGGGAGGAAATTGGTATATCAGGATGAGTCTGCAGAAGCCATGCCCAGCTGCATCCCCAGTTTGAAAGGCTAGAATGATAGATGACCGGCTGGTTGGATGGATGATTGAATGGATGGACAGTTTTGTTTTTGAATGTTGACTGGTTTAAAAATGTCAGAAAGATGAGTTTCATTTCCCAGAAATGTGACTATTCTGCCTTAAATTGTCAGAAGATGCAGCTCAAACAGAAGAGATTCTCTTCACTGTGACACTGTGAAATTGAGTGAGTGAAATTCTTACTGGCAGGTAAAATGGTGCAATTAGAATAAATAACAATAAGTCAAAACTGTTTGTATTGTTCTTTAAATCAACCTTTCTTGTAACTTCATTCATATGCAGTCTGTCTTAAAGAGAACGTGTCTGACAGAAACAATGCCACAATTTATACATTCTGGAGTTGAACACAGCTGTGTAGCAATATATCCGTCAAGCAATTCATTAAGCTTGAATATATTAAAATATACAGGGAGATTTAGTCTTTTTTTGTATTAAAACAAAAAACAACAACCCGCTAAATATGTCTCACACTGTCTATGACCTCTATATGTTTGCTACTGCAATCAAAGGACCTGCTGCCATTCAACTGCAGCACAATTAACGTGGATTTCATTTTGCAGATCTGGTCTGTTTCTTATCTCTATACCCATGTTAATGTGGGGAATCATGAATTTGTACAAATCTTTAATAAATGTTGACATAAGCAGGATTTCATTTTGCCCTGGTGCTGAAACAGTAGATCATTAGTAAAGGTAATATACAGATTCTTACTTTTACTCCATAAGTAATTGATATTGACTTCCACGGGATTCAAGGCAAGTTATTAAGATGGTGTTATGGAAAATAACATGAATTCCATGGCATTTATTTACACATCTATTTACCTCAAATGACAATTCAATAAGAATAACTTTGTCCCCTCTGTACATTGAGAGCCCCAGAGAAGAGGGTCATTCTATTAGATATTCGTTACCATTATTTTAATAATGTTAAAGCAGCTCATTTTGCTTCATTCAACTCTGAGCACTGACTAGGAAAATAGGTCTTAGTCCTATTGAGGGTTTGATGTCCAGCAGTGTATATTAATTCTGCCTTTTATATCCTTTTTAATTATCTGGGCTTTCAATGATTTTTGGCTCTGAAATATCCCCAAGACAAAGTGCCTTAGCTTACTAAAATGTTTGGCTCATGGTTATGGATTTTTACCTTTAAAAGTTTCAGAACTGAGTTGTTTGACTGAATTGGCTTTATTTCACAATTTTTTTGCAACGTAATGATTTATGTCACCACTATTTTGGTCCTGTACTCTAGATTTCCATCAGTGGCAGTTCGTTCTACCTTCCTCTTCCTCTACCTTCGTCTTTGCTGTCTTTCTCCATCGCAATGCAGCTTTATGGTATGACTTTGGGGTCTGAAGTGATTCCAAAGCAGTTATGATACCTAGTCCTGCTTTGAAGTAAAGAAGGCTCTTTGAAGTTGCACTAGGGTCACCTGGGACTCATGTGTCATGTATATATAACAATCATTCAAGGACTCTTAGGGCTACCAGTGTCTTACCTTGGTTATTACTCACTGTGGCAGTATTAATTAAGTCCCAATGAAGTGTGCACCAGAATTGGTCCAAGTTTAACATTTGCAGTCACTTGGCTGTCTGTGGCAACGTGGCACTCCAGAAATCTAATTTCCCAATAAGGTGTTTGAGGAAATCCAATTAAATTGACCTTCCAGTGGCTCTGTGCTGTGGTATGTGTTCATTGATATGCCACAAAGGCGGCTGACATCACTGAGTAGCAAGCGCTGTTTTGACATCTGCAGTGATTAAAGGGAGTTCCAATTTGTACTCTGTAATTCTGTGGTGGACTTTTAAAGACTGTCTCTGTGTCCTCGATGTCTTGGAGTATAATAAGGTTTATTGAACACATTTAGCCCTATTTTTCCAGCTCTACATAAAAGATTTCCTTAGAGGCATCACTAAAGAAACTGAACTTCCAAATTAGGTATAGGAATTTTCATTGCAAGGGTGAGTGGTTCTTTTGTTTATTTATAACACTTTTTATGAATGGATTTTTTTACTTTATTACCAGTTTTATTACCATTCCTTTTATCATCCAGTGGGACTATTTTTTCCCCCCGTTCATTTTGATCTTTTTTTTATCTTTTTTGAACAGGAATAATAAGAAGAAAAATCACACTAATCTGACAAATAATTTCCTGGGTTCAAGGGTCCTGCAAGGATTTAAGGTTTAAATTGGTACAAACGGGATTCTGGATGAGCCATCTGGTGTGCAAATAATAATAGTAATAGATGACAACATGGCATGCATTTGTCATACATTTAAAAAAATAATTTAGTTGTCTACTACCAAATTGCTTCCTGTGCCTTGCTGTGCAAGAAAACAAGTTATTTAAAGAGTTTTCTTTTTTGTCATTTATTTATTTTTCATTCAGTGATGGGTTTATCTCCTTTGGGATGAACATCACTCTGGGCGAAAGCAAAACACCTTGTCAATAAGTGTATAATTTTTGGAATCGGCCCAGTGGTTGGAGATGAATGAAGCTGGATTTGGGCAAGATATCAAAAGATGATTTAAAAATGAAAAAATATTATGTATGAATTAATGATGGAAAAATGCTTTTTATGCCCCTCAAAGGACAAAAGAACAATGAAAAGACATTTCAATGAAAAATATTGTACCCGTACATAACTTGTAATGGGAAAATAACTTTTGGGTACTCACTGGCGTATTGTCTGTACTTGCTTGGCGCACGATTTGAAATTTGTTTCTGGAACTTTATTAATGGATTTTTTTTTGGATAACTGAAACCTCCAATATGGGGTCCCACTATAATAAGAAAACAAGTTCATTCAACATTATTGCGACTAGCTAATTTTGATATATCATGTTTAAGCATTATGACATAGATTTTTAAAAAATATTTTGATGCACTGTTTAATGATCTTTCATACTCTAATATTTTTTTATTACATTCAATTTTTTAATAGCTATATCATCTTTTGAGAATTGAGAAATGTCACAATACCATTCATTTGAACGGGATTCATTCACATTATGATTGTAATGACCAGTCGGATGGGGCAACGAGGGATCCAAAACAAGGGATTTATCTGCAGAAGGCTAGATGAGGAACAACACGGTACAAACTTCAATGACAGGGAAACGTACTTGAACGCGGACTGAAATATGCCGGACTTAATGACGGAAACGCGAAGCAGTAGATAACAGTAAGGAATTCACAGGAGCTTAATGAGGGGGCGTGGCACACAAGAGGATCGAACGAGCAGGTCATGACAATGATTTTATTACATGGGATTCATACAATGTACTTTATTATCTCTGTGAGCCTACGGCTACTCAGATGGCTGCGTGTACATTTAGTATTTAAATGGCAACTGAGTCAGACTCATGCTAGCAAACCTGCCGCTGCTTTGCACTGGGTGTAAAGTAGGACCCTATTTGTGAAATGGCATGTTTTACGAATAATTATGCTCATATACAACATTGCCATATTTAAAACTTAAATTACAGTCAGCATTTATTCAATTTGTCCTTTCCTGTTATGGTTTAGCATCAGATCAAATGATGTATGTCAATTAGTACCTAGCTGTACTTTTTAGTTTTACTCTCCAATCTTTCGTTCACTTATCGTAACACTCATTAGCCCAGGGGCTGAGTACATATTCGTTAGCTTCATCAAAATTTCCACTTGACAGTGAAATAAGCAAACTCATCACCTGTCTGGTTAGAAAGATAATTGCCTCAAATGGGGATTTTTAAATGAATAGTTTTCAAAGAATCTTTTTGCAGATTAATAAAATTGGAAATAGAAGGCTTCCTTACCCTGTAACATTTGGAATATGTGAGGTCGGTTGGTATTCTCTAGATTTATAGATACTACAATTTAGGCCTCATATTTTCTGAGATGCAGTCGTCAAGTGAGATGCTGAAAGCATGGCCATAGGACACAATATTGACCTGAGGGGGGGCATCTGTGGCTCTGTTGAATCCACAAATCAAAGTGATGTGCAGTTGAACACCTAAAACATAACTTAGACTAACACTTTGAAGAAGAAAGCAGGCGGGTGAATGTGTCCATGAAAGCAGCTGACCGTGAGCAGCTGACACACACAGTGCTGTTTCTGAGATGCTCTGACCCAGTTGTCTGACCATAATGATTTGACCACTATCAAAGTCACTCAAAACTTTATCCCTGCCCATTTCATCTGCACTCAACATGTCAACTATGAGTCCTGCCAGCTTATCTTCTAATATACCTGAGTCTTTGACACATACCGTTTTTTCAAGATAGTCAACATTATTCGTTTCACATGGGGGTTGACATGATATTTTAGCTCATTGGAATATATACAGTAAATATATAAACTGGAACTAAGGTCAAAACCACTGGTGTCCTAGTTGTACATTATAAGACATGAATTAAATACTAATTTGCATATGGACTTCAAAAAATGTATTTAAATGCGCTGGTGGCAGGGGTAGCATGGTGATGCAGTGGTTTGCACTTTTGCTTCCTGCCGCTAGGACCATGGTTCAAGTCTTTGGTCTGCACCCATGTGTGTGGGGTTTGCATGCCTTCTGTGTGCCATCACAGCGTTTCCTCTGGGTGCTCCAGTTACCTCCTGGGGCCTGTACTACAAAGCGGGGTTACTGGTTTATCGGGGTAAGTTGTTGTATTTAAGGTAGTCTGGGCAAAATGTAAGCGAATGAATATTAAGTCCATTTAAACTGTGGTACCTTAAATCCGACAAGTTACCCTGATACACCAGTAACCCCGCTTCATAGTACAGGCCACAGATATCCAAAAACATGCCAAGGTTAAGTGGAGTTACCAAATTTCCCAAGGGTACGTGTGAGAATGAACGGAAGGTGAGTGTGCCCTGCGATGAGTCGACACCCCATCCTGGGTTGTTGCCTGACTTGTACTTGAGGGCTCTGAACCTCCCGTGACACAGAATAGGGCAGCAGTCACAGAGGATGGCTGGATGTTTCTGGCAATGATTTGATAACTAGAAATTAGAACATAATCTTGAATCTTGTAATCTTGAACTGGGGGGCCTTACTTGTGCTGCTCCAGTAAAATTACCCAAATGCAATAAAATGTAGGCACTATGAAAAAGCTATCGTTTGAAATTTCATCACTTCTGATATAACTGCCTGAGGAATAACACAGAGAAATTTATTACAGCATTGAAGAAGTATCTATACATTTCCAAATCATGCCCTTAATGAATAAGCCATATGTACCTAGTGGAAGGTCAAGAAATATTAAAATACTGCATCGCTTACATTCTAACCAAAGAGAGTATTGAAGGTGATGCAGAGTTCTAGAAATCTGCTAAATCAGTTACACCATGTTTTAAGAGGACGTGAGGGGGATATAGGGCTCTCGAAGGAACAAACAGGCACACTTAGGGTCGCTTGTAAAAACTAATTATTAGACGTAATACAAAAAAACCTTGTATTAAAATCAATACCGAGACATTGGATCAAGGGCAATGCAAAATAATTCCGTATCCTATTTAATAATTGTGTTTGCAAAGCTCTTCACACTTGGACGTATCATCATCACCTACCCTCACTCTTAGACTGAGGAGCCCTTTTCAGTCCTGGCAGGAGACCAACACGTAAGTCCCGAGAAAGTGCCGGGCGATGAGCTCTATCCCACAGCTGAACTCCAACCAGTACCGAGATCTCCCTTCCTTTAAACTAAATTTTGGGCATTACATGTGGGCAGGGGATGAGCTGGCCAGGCTCACCCCCCCTCCCCCAGGCAATGTGTTCTCAAATTTCCAATTTTGTCTGAACAATGCCGCCTGCAGTTTCAACCGGATGTGACAAAACAAATTTCTACTATCAATGTATCCCCTCCTCCTAAGGATGGGGGTAAGTGTCCTACACACACTGACCAACTAGGTGCAGTTCCCAAAA
>JAODKE010000041.1:14306646-14319614 GCA_026779605.1 Mormyrus hasselquistii
GGTCAGCATCCCAGAACAAGCATTCTTTCCCATGAGATATGGATACTGAGAAACCAGTCATTTGTGGAGAGCAAGTTGTATAAGTGATCAGAGAGGGAAAAAAAAACATGCTTTTACAGTCTAACTGTCACGCCCAGCTCCATCCAATCCTTGTGTGTGCCACGCCCACCTCGTTACCTTGTGTGAATCCTGATTGTACTCACCTGTTGCTTGTTCAGTTTAGCCTGTCATGTGTATTGTCCGTGTCTCAGGCTGTATTCCCCAGATCAGTCATTGTGACGTCTTATGCTCGTTTCCCTGATGTGCCTCCGGACCTGTCAATAAACCCCGTTTGTCCCATACTGTCCTCTACTCACCTGCTTGCCCGCTCACCCGATCGCCCATCGTGACACTAACCTTAATACAATAATATTTTAGGTGAATCATAGACGACGTATCTGAATCTCAGGATGATCAGTCCATACTCGATCAGAATCAATCCACACCTCAGTGACCTCATAAGTCTGACAGTAACAAGATAATGATTAATTCTAGGAAATGTAATCGTCCGGAAATTTGTCCTAATACACACCAAAAAACCTGTTTATTGATGTAAACTAAGACAAATGTAAAAAATATACATGTATTCATCAAAAGAAAATGTAAAATGTGATACCTAGTGGGATGTAGTGGAACCATTTGCCCACAGTTTGGAATGTGTTATAGTATTGCAGCCATGGTAACGGTAAGGTTTCTGTATCCTTATAATTAACAAAAAAAGCCACATCACCCTTTAATTAAACCATTCAGCACGCCATCTGCTGTTGTATAATGACATTTAAATTGCAGTCCTTGAAATCAAGAGGACCACATTTTTTAATATGCATTTTTTTGGTAAAAACAACGTCTTGTATTTTTGCCAATATGTACAGGAAAATAACAGGCATATTGTAATAGTACAATATCGTACCGAATGGTTCGATAATATATACTATACCATGACATTGCTACCAGGTAAGTAAACATGTTGCTGCCAAGATAAATATATGGTTCTTTGGAAAAATAAAAAAATGTATTTATGTTTTTTTTTTTTTCGATATAAGGATACAGAAACCTTACCATGGCCCCATACTGCGATATATACCGAACCGTTGGCAGACGGTATCGTTACACCCCTAGTACCTGACAGACTACCCGTAACACCTGGGGTCTGGGGGTGGACTGGCAGCCCCAATATGGTATCTTTGTGTCACATCATACCAATCCAACTGTGAAATTTCCTGAACTTCCTGATGTCCAGTTTGTGTCTGACATCAAAGCAGTAGTTACTCTCCCTGACGTTAGAAGTGTTGGACATTCAGGATGGTGAATTCTGGGAAGCTGAAGGAGTTAAATCAGTCTGCTGTCCTGAGCTAGACTTGGAGCGAATGGGGCTTTTTAGTTTGCCTGACCAAACAGAAGTTGCCTGTTACCATTAGCTGTCCATAGGTTTGATTGCCTTGTCATATGAGGATGACACCGTGGTGATCAGTCTCACTATGCATCTGCCCTCTGTCTTATAGTCCTAAATTTTATATTTCCTGACATACACTACATAGACAAAAGTATTGGGGCACACCTCTAAATCATTGAATTCCGGTGTTTCATTCAAACCCATTTTCACAGGTGTATGAAATCCAGCACCTCGCCATGTAGTCAGGTTTACAGAGAATGTATCATTCTGAAATACTCAGTGAATTCAAGTGTGGTACTGTCATAGGATGTCACCTGTACAATAAGACTTACCTATTAGGTATTCCACAATTAACTGTAAGAGATATTATTGCAAAGTGGAAGCATTGAGGAACAACAGAATCTCAACCATGAAGTTGCAGAACATGTAGAGTAACAACATAAGGGTTGCCAGGAGCTGAGATGCATAGTGTGTGTAACTCGCCAACGCTTTGTTGAGTCCATAACTGCAGTTACAAACTTCCTCTGGCATTGACTCCAGTACAAAAACTGTGCACTGGGAGCTTCATGGAATGGGCTTCCATGGCCGAGCAGCTGTACGCAAGCTTCACATCACCTTACATAGCTGCCTATGGATTTATAATGCAATATCATACTGTAAATGTTCCTGTAGATGTAATGGCCTGGTGTCCCAATACTTTTTTCCAAACAGTGTAGTATGAGGTCATGCTGTTTGTACATCAACAACAATTCCTCTTCTGGAATTTTACTAAAAAGGTAATTTAGTGTTTCAGCAACCATCATTCACTGACTATTACAGAGAGAGCCGGCTAAAATATAGCTTGCAGGCTGCAGCAAAGCTTGCAAATAACTAGAAAAGACAAATACAATACGTGGCAACACAATAGCTCATACTGTGTAAAGTCATGCTGACTTTACTGATTCTATATGTGGGTATTAATTACTGCTAGAGGAGAACCTGGAGGGATAATCGGCTTTAAGGTTGCAAGATGGAGCAAACAGCTGGCTTTTCAAAAAGAAATTATGGGATTATAACACACAGCTGATGGCACACCACAATCATTGTCAGATGCATCGCTGTGTGAAAGGCACTTGAACAGTTCGTCAAAGATTCTTTCCACCCTGCTGCTACCGAGCAAATAGCTGTGATTATTAATGACTCACTGCAAGCCAGTCAGTTTTCCTGCACCTTCGGTAGAAGCAGATCCATGTGTTTGCATGATTTTTTGTTTTTTATTTGACAGGCACTTGCCTAAAATCAACACTATAGTAGCATATTGGCAGGAAAGCAACTCTGCTGTTAAGGACCTTAGATGGAGAGAGATCAAGAGATGGAGGGAGTGCAAGAAAGATAAACAAGAAAAGTAACACCAGCAAAACCAGTCCCGTTCCTTTAAAGAATATCTCCTCTCTGGAGATGGTTCTCATGTACTGTGTGGCAGCGGTTACTGTTTGTTAACAATTCTTTTTTCGGTCACCAATTAGGTCTTTGGTAAGATGATCGGTATGAACATTTTCCAACAACACTATTCTAGTGGCTTTGCAGCCATTAAGCATTCCATTGATTTAAATTCTATTTGCTCATAATTTTAAAAATTTTATTCTTGCATCACTTAACGATAGGAATGCATTCGGAGAAATGTATCGTTAGGAAATTGCGTCAAACATCATTGAGTGTACTTACACACACCTAGATGGTATAGCCTACAACACACCCAGGTTATATGATATATACTGTACTGTAGCCGAAATAACGATGAACAGCATTTTGTAGTAAATGCATAAACCACATTACATGCATAAACCACATTATTAGCATTATCAAATATTATATGCTGTATATGATTGCATTTGCGACAACTTTATACAACTGGTTGTGCAGTAGGTTTATGTACGCCACAAACACGTAAGTAACATTACGATGGCGACGATGTCACAAGGCAACAGGAATTTCTCGTTTCCATTATAATGTTATAGGACCTCTGTAAGTCATATATAACAAAACGTCATTATACGGCGTATGACTGTATTATGTATGCGTCCATTCATCTAATTAAAAACCAAAATCTTTAAATGACCTATAGTGTGTCATTGTGCCCTGTTATGGACTGGCATCCTGTCATGTTGCCTGTTTCGTCTGGGAAAGTCTCCCAGATGATGGATGGATGAAGAAGAGCAATAAATACCTCAAAACTGAATGAAGTAAACAACTAAACAGACAGACAAACAAATAAATAATCTAATGTATGATGCAATCCATCCATCCATCTATTTCTGTAACTGCTTGTCTTATTCAGGGTTGCTGGGTGATCCTGTTTTAATAATTTCTTGACTGTCACCATGAAGTTTTGAAAAATTCTGGTATAGATTCACTGACGCCTGAGATTAATTTTCATTAAAAGTAATAGAGTACAGAGTAACAGAATGTTTGCTTGGATTTCATACAAGTGAAAGAGAATTCTTCATTTGACATTAAAGACATGGTTAATTTATCACGTTTACAAAGCTGATAAAAATAGAGTCTTACTAGGATTGAGATTATTAACGGTAGACGGATAATGTAACGTCCAGGGAGGATGCATCCCTCTCAGTTTGTTGGCAACCGCTGTGACTTATTTTTAAAACTTTTTTTTATCATTATTTTCTCTAAAACATACACACATGATTGTCTGGAGGTGTGCTGCTGAAGGCTGCCTCCTAGGATCTTTGCAAGAAAGCCGTGTGAGGTGAGGGACACCAGGTTCACCCAGGGATGACAGAAGCAGAGAAGCACCAATCAGAGGAGCTTGCTGGCTGTGTTGGGACACAACTACAGTACAGGTCCAGGGGAGGAAATGCAGAACTTTTCCACTTCCCTACCAGCAACTGCGATATTGCTGTCACCAAGAATCTGGAATTAGGAAAAGATATTTAAGTCATTTTATAGATCAAAGTCTAAATATACTGTATACTGTAGGCTTGCTTTACATAAAGGTATTTCATGTTAATACGGCTAATTCTACCCCAAAGCCACTACTAGCAATCTATTTAATCTGTTTATTGTAAACAAATACATTTGAAAAAAAAAACACGTAATTATAATTATTTGCCTAAAAGACAAGAATGTGGGACTATTTGAGTATGGTTTTATTTTATGAGGGAGCTGTAATTTGCAGAGAATGCCTTTAGAATGTAAATGTAATCCAAGCCCTCGATATAATGAATGACACTAATGAACATTTAAAGTGCATTTTGAGAGGTCTCAGAATGACGCTTGGGTTTTATTGAGTAGCCGTTCTCAAGAAACACTTTTGTTACACTCGCAACCAGATGCAGACACAACATACACCACAACCATAAAGTTGGACCTCTCAATAAGTCTTGGTTGGCTTCTCATCCTCTTTGTTTTATTACAACTTTAGATTAGAACATCTTTTTAAGATGTTCTAAGCTTCCTTTTCATTCCCGTATAGCACAAGGCACGGAATGGTCACAGTATCCTGTAAATGGAAGCACAATGCAGTCATATTCTAGTTTCAGACTGGTATTCCAGCATACATATATCATTTTTCCAATGTGTTTTCTCTATTATAAAGACTACCATCATATTTTTTCTACTAACAGATGACAATATTCTGAAATGTAGATGATGTGCAACTTGTCCGTTCAATAAACTGAACACATTAAAATCCCATTTTAGTCACCAGCCCTCATTTTACAGCTCACCATTAGATGGCACTCTTAAGTATGAGCGCAATCATTTTTAGCAAACTATTATTACCTCTCATGCCATAGAATGCAATGTTATGGGAAATTAAGCATGTTACCCAGTGGGCACAAGTTTTCATACCATCCACAATTAGTGTTATTTCCTGTATTTATGAGACACAAAGCTGCATTTTTATTACAGCGGAATGAATTGCAGGCTAGTATTTCCCTGAGGATGTATCTGACCCCCCCCCACCCCCATTTCATTACCCAATTTGAAGCCAACATTTGATTTTGTTTAAATACCCAATTGTTAGCTCTTAAATAATGACATGTGGTGAATCTGCAGCACAGAAAGGCAATCGCAGATGACGCAACTGATGCAGTCGTTTCAGTACCTTGGAAAGCCCCTGCACAGAAGGCATCACAGAACAGCTCTGACTATCTGCTGGTCTTATTTATTTTCATGAACGGAAACAGTTTAATGGCCTACTTGCAAACATGCCTCCCAGCATTACTGACATATGGTTTCCCCTTAGCGAACGGTAATGACAATATCCTTGGAATTGCCAGGCGACTGAATGGTTTGTCGAGAGCCAGAAAGCTCATGTAGTTTGCGATGGTGATGGGTCCAGCTGGTCTTGCCCTACAGTTGCCGATGAACACGATCTGCCAGATGGCTCTGGAAACTGCTGCGTTCTTCCAGTTTAACCCTGGATTCCAACTGCAAAATAAAACAGAAACTCACTAATAAAATCTTCACACAAAATTAGCGTTATATGTTTTATGGGGGTAAAACAGGATGATTAAGGTGGCAGCCTCACGTCTCCAAGGATGGGGGACTGAACTCCGCTGCACTGTGCAACGTGCAACGTGTATATTCTCGCTAGATGAGGTGTGAGGCTTTGGATTCCTTTCACATCCATCCCGGTTAGGTAAACTGGTGTCTCCTGGTGAATGAGTTTGTTCCCAGTTATGGACTGGCGTGCCCTGTTATGTTTTCCTGCTTTGTGGTGCTTCCAGGGATACGCTTCAAGCTAACTGTGGTCCCATAGTATTAAAGTTGATGGATATATAACAATTCGCAAACTTAGTACATTCTGATGAAGAATACATGGTGTTCCATAAGTCATACCATAATTGTTGTAACATTTTTTAAAACACTGATAAACAACTAAATAGGTATTTTGAAATCCTATCATTCCACATGAGTAATTCATAAAAGTGATTTCCTATAATATACATCCATGCTTAATTTTTATGATAAGCTCTTCCACGCCAAACGGTAATTCATCTGCAAAAACTGGCAAGAACAGTTTTCAGTTTGGTGATGAACATTTAATGGTCATTAATCTCTAATAATAATAGAAGTGTTACTATGGAAACACTGGTACGAAATATATCGGCTATCATTCCTAAGCATGCAATGAGAAGTGAGAATCCTCGTCCAGAAGACTGTGCTCATTTATGTGAATCATCACAACTATTTATCCCAAACAGCAGATTTTCAGCTTAATAGTTAAAGTCCTGAGGTTTATATATGTATTCCGACTGATAGAGTGGTCGACAGAGGTGTGTAGATGGGTATTTTTTCTTGCTGTGAAATGGTGGCGGTTGACTGTCCTCACAAGCCCAGAGAGAAGCTGTGTTCACAAGTGTTACACTCTGAATATTTTAGCTCTCATGTGAGCAAGGACATTGTGAGAAGGCCACATGTACCCGTCGCCGTTAGTGATGGTTTTTGTCTCCTGATAAATGATGTGAAGCAGTCAGAAGCTCACCGGTTCCCCTATTTGGATAGAAAAGGACAGAAACAAAGGATGAATTTTGCATTGGAGCCCCTTCAATGGAAGGATATTTTCATGGAACACAAAGAAACCTGCACATATTTCTGACAGTTCATTCAAACTGTAGATGTCCCCTTGGATTTAAATGGCTCAATTAGTCAACTACATACGTGACCCAGAGCGGAGACCAGGATCAAGACAAAACACAGATGACATAAAAACTTACACATAATAAATAAAGTATATATAGATACAGGCATCCACAGAACCTACAGGCAACACCCCCAACATTTTCAGACTACAACCTAAATTTAAATGCGTATCAATGTGTTTTTCTTCATTTTATCCATGTCTGGTTTTAGAGCAGAATGGATGGAGCTAAATACAGTCAAATCCTTCGGGTAAAGCTGATACAGAAAACACAACAGGGTAGGACTGGAATTCACCTTTTAGCATTCAGGAAAAGTGACATTGCAGGGGCTTAGAGACATGAGACACCCAGTCTATGTAGACATTTTTAAGTTATTTGTGAGAAGACATACGTGGCACTTAGATAAAGATTTGAGTCAATATGTAGCATTGGATGAATGTATTTACCATCCAATTGTATTCTGTGCTGCTGGCCCAGTACTGACCACTGTGAGTCTATCCCACAGAGTCTATTCCAGTTAGCCCTGGGCAGGGAACATCATGCTTTGGATGGCAGTTTTTTTCTAGGAAAAATTACTGACCAAACTAGCATGTATTTTTACTGTATGTGTTTTACATGGCTTTCTTTAGCAATATTTTTTTAATAAAAATACAATTCAATTTCAGAAAACTGTCTTGTGCCAAATCATTTTTAATGGAAAATTGTTCTGTTTGTTTTCCATGCTGTGGTGTAATGTAACGGCCATTTTTCTCACTGTCAGCCTTGTCCTAGTCATAGGATCATGGAGCTTATCTTGGCAGGTTTAGCAAGTGAGACATGACACCAGCTTGGACTTCAGTTCATTGCAAGTCATTCACCCTCACAGACAGCACACAAAGATCACAGCTTGTACGGGGCACCGGCCTTTTACAGGGCATCCTCTCATACAACTGACACATCTAGCTCACTGATTGGAGGGGGGACTGGCCTATTATAGGGCATCCTCTCATACAAGCAATGCAGTCTGTATCTGACACAACACACATTTAAACATAAAGTCAGGGTCACAACAGAAAGATTTTGATACATTGTTTTTATACGCAAAATAAAACGTAATGTGATATCAATTCATATTGCTAACAATTAACCAGGCGAGAACTGGGGCCTGTTTTATAAAGCTGGATTTCTTGCTAAGCTGGATAACTTGACAGCTTTAAGGCAGTCTGGGCTAAATGTAAGTGAAGATAAAAGCCATTTAAACTGGGGCAAATTAAATCCAACTTGTCTGGCGGTTAACTCAAGTGTGACGTCATTCCCAATTTGACTTCTGACCTCTGTGGTAAATGGAACATAGTATTAAATACTTAATCTGTTTAGGTTCCTGCAGGCGAGCTGTGAATCGTGGCGCTGCGGAGCTCTGCGGTTGGATTCTACTGCCACATACTGGCTAATCCAGTCAGATTTCACCAACCACCTTGCCACACTGAGACTACCTGCCCTCATTATTGTCGGACCTCTCAACCAGCCAATAACCTGCATCTTCTTGAGACAAGACAAAATGAATAGACAGTTAAAAGAATTCAGTGATATATCACAAGGTCCACCTCTCCTTAAAGCTATGCTGCACAGCAGCTTCATGGTGCTGGTCACTGTCACCATGGCCGTAGCTGGACACTCAGGGACTGGAATTAAGCAGATAAAACAATTAAACACGGACAAGGCATTTTTTACACTTTTATTTGCAGTGTTCGAGACCAGGTAAAATGAACACGGTGAGAGAAAAGCTGACCAAATACTGCAGTCACTGAACTGATCAAGACAACATTTATATTGATTATTTTGAGGGACAGAAGATTGAAAATAATGTTTTTGTGTAGTAGCAGAAGTATTCAGAATGTGTATAATACCAAGAGAAAACACAATACCATTATTGCCAGTTCGAGTTTGTTTACAGTTCAGGTTTGTTTACCCATGTGAGCCGGGGGTTGAGCAATCTCATCCAGATAGGGCTGTTGGGTATGCAGGTTTTTGCTGGGACTCCCTAATTAGATTACTAATTATTAATTAGAGGACAGCTGACCTAAAGGTTACCCCAAACACCTGCGTGCACGCTGACCTTTTGTGGACCCCTACTGTAAGCAAAAGTTTAAGAAATTGGTTTGTGTTTTGTTAGAATCTCATGACTGTCAGGATGTAAAGCAGGCCATGTTTGCCAATGTTGTGCAAGTTGTCAAACTCTTTTTTTGAGCATTTTATTTGAGGTAGGTCCTATTCTTATAAAAAAGGAGGGGGTGTGTGTAAGGTATGGGGCCGCAGTCGTGAAGCTTGATGCTCTACAGCACATCTATGATTACCAGACCTCATTCTCCATAGTCCTCTATTACGCACACAGCAGGGAATTACTGCATAGTCCTGCTGAACTTTGTTCTGCAATGTGCATAAAGGGCAGTATCGCATTGATTTATAGGTCCAGTGGGGTGGTGCTTGCTCTTATTCTTGTATGACTCACTTTAATTCACCTGCCGTTTTAGTCATAATATGATGCTTCAGGCTGTCAGCATGCGACAGTTTTTGTCTTTGGATGTCTGTAAAGGAAATATGCAGTATTGTAAAGATCATATCGGTGGTGTTTATTTATAACGTGGTTCCTCTTTGTGACATTTTTTTTTTTTCTCAATGATTTAGGCATTATTAAATGCATATATAAGCATTTTAATATTCTGCCGCTCCTCACTGCCCTCTGCTGGATGAATGCATCAGGAAGAACTGAGGGTCAGGTGGATGGATAGATGGATGGAAGTGCCCTTTCTTTCTGAAAATGTCAATTTAATATTATTTGCATGCGGTGTGGTGAATATTGAATAAAGAAAAAATGTTTGAATCTTAAAATATCCATTCACCCATCCATCCATCAAATCCCCAAATGCTTGTCCTGTACAAGGTTGTGATGATCTTGGAGTCTGTCCCAGAAAGCACTGGCACTGAGACAGGGGACTCCCTCAATGGGATCTGTGTATGTGTTAAATATATAGACCACCCTAAAAGATATGTTAACCAATTAGTATGTTACCACCTATGTATTCCATTAAAGTACACATTCATCAAAGACTGTAAAGATTGTAAAGACACGACACAGCACCACTTTTAATAGACACAGGTACACATTTATTCAGCAAATATAAATAAGTAAACGGGAGAAAGCAATGCCTATTTTCCTGTGAGATTATTTTTCCTTCAAGAGGCCGGCTCATTAATAAATCAGCAAGCAGTAAACAGAGAACACTCCACCGTCTTTCTTCCTAGCGCAATATCATAGGAAAATATACATCATAAAGAAAATGGGTGCTTCTCAGGAAGAAGGCGAAGGAGAAATCAAGCCAACGGTATGTAATAAAAAGGACTTTATTGGTGTATATTAGCAACCGATTCCGAAGCGCTGCCTGAGCAAACTAAAATAACCACAGCTGACATTTGCCCTTAATTTCCGTTAAAAATTCAACCACAACCTGCTCTTTGTACATATTTTAAGGACCCGGCTCCAACATTGTGAAGCTCTGATAAATATTACATTAAAAATAATAATGGGGGGTAAATATCCTCACAAATGCCCTTTTAATAAATCTTTACATTTTAAAAAAGGTTCCCTTGCTATGGTTTGGCAGACAGAGATGTATGTGGGAGGGGGACTGGGTGGGGGGTCCTTCCCTCTAAACATCTTACTATCTTTTGAGCCTTCAGAGAGCAGGGATTACTGAATCTAGGACTCTTGGACCCGGACCTCCTACTGAACATTAGGTGGTTAGGGCTCCCTACTGTGGGATTAATGGCTCCACGATATATATTAGAACCTTGGGACACATCCTCAGATAAATGTGCCTAGTTTGGACGTGTAGGTCTCCTGAAAGGAGGCAACATGGCCAACGTTGCTGCAATTCCGCTTGCTGTTAACTCATTATCTGGCAGCTGAATTCTCTAGAAAGACAGAGGGCTGAACGACAGCACAGGATATTAGCTTTTCTCCTCCTCAGAATGTCATACATAAATGTCAAGCTGCCTGGAATCTCCTTCGACATGGTAAAATGTCCTAAAATTGTGGGCTCAGGTATTCTCTGTCATCTTCTGGTGCATGTGAGAAGGACACAGATGTCAGAATGAAAGTCTAACCCATGTAACAGCTGTAGAGGTAAGCGGGTGGCTGATCAGAAGCAGAATCAGAAATGATGGCTGATGTGAGGTCAGCTCTTTGACTCATTCTGTTGCAGAAGACCAAGTGATCCAGAGATTGGTGACGATAATTATAGTCAATGGTTTTCAAGGTAAGCATACGACTCTCTTGGCTAAAAAACATATCAAAGTGTTAAAGACGTCAAAATAAACCTAATAGTTTAAATATAGATACCAATTCATCGCTAAACCTTTCCCAGGTCTTGCCTGTGTTGTACAGCTACTTTTAAGTGGCATCCTACATTCATTAATCCCACTATGCACTTATGAAGAACTGGTTCTTGTTATTTCGCAGCTAAATACATGCTTGCAACATACATCAATAAAACAGAACCTCAGTCATTCACAGAACATACGTAGTTTAGTGCATTTGTCGCATCCTTCGGACAACCTCAAGTCTTTGATCTAAATCGTTTCTGTCAGATAAAGTATCGAGAAAAAGTGGATGAGAGATTATACAGGAACCTCTATTACATGAAATGACCAGGGTCAGCCACTCACCAGATAATTGTGCTGTTATCAAGCCATGCTGTGGATCATAGCAACGAAAATAGAAAAGATGTAAATCCTTCATGAAACCAGTATCACAAGAAGGAATTTGTGTGTAAAATATATATGATTACATGACAATGTGTGTGTGTGTGTGTGTTTTCTATGGGAAAAATGCTAATGTTAACTACAGTATGACAACCTAAACCCTTACCCTGCCCTAACCATAACCATAAGTAACCAAATAGGATGTAAGAGTTTTTGCGTTTTTAGTTGTTTTTTAGTTTTTTCATTCCGTCACACATTTTTATTAAATTGAGTTTTCTCATATGAGGACTACGAAACTGGCCCTCATAAGGTTAAAAAAAAAACAACAAAAAAACGGGTATTCATCAGGGTAAGGTATACCTGGACCACACACACACACATACACACGTATGAACAAATACAGAATAAAACAAAAACGCTATTACCCCAAGACAAAAAATGACCGTACCTGGATAAAGCGAATTACATCAGTATGTATGACATGTATGACATGTATGTACAGTATAAAAGTAATATCACTGGGAAGAATATTTTACTGGCTGTATCTGACCCATTTTGGCCTTGATCTTCATGAATTTCATTGATTAATTGTTGCTACTGTGCAGTTCAGCTATTACTGTCATTTTTCAGTTAGTCATACTACCCATAATAAACACTGCATCCGATGTTTTCCCTACAGACGACGGTGACCTTTTGCAAATTTGAACAATTTCGGTAATTAATATTTGCAATATGGAAAGTTACAGTAAGACAAACACTTTAAAGGAAAAGGCTGCCACCACGAAAATCATAACGTGTTATTAGACTTATATAGTGCAGATCTTTACATACCTATTCCTGCAAAAAACTGAAAATGTGACATTTGCATTCTCTTTCAATAATAGCAAAGTTGTGTCACCATTTATGTTCCAGTTCAAGTTTGAGCATAAAAAGTGCTTGAAAATGGTAAGTCAGACTAGAAATGCAGATCAAGCTTGGATGGATGGATAGCTACCCTAGCTAAGCTCAAAATAAATAAATCACAGGGCCCTGATGCCATCTTACCCATAGTATTAAAAGAGATGAGGGATATTGTTTGCCGACCCTTAACTTTACTGTTTCAAAAATCCTTATCTGAAGGTGTGGTACCTTCTGATTGGAAGCATGCCAAC
>JAODKE010000041.1:14319815-14336922 GCA_026779605.1 Mormyrus hasselquistii
GTCTATAAGCTTCTAACAGGTTTGGATGCTGTTCAACCAAATAGTTACTTCAGCATTAGTTCAAATACAAGAACTCGGGGCCATAGGTGGATATTAGCGGGAGAACATTTCAAACTAGATTTAAGGAAGCACTTCTTTACGCAGCGTGAAGTCAGAGTATAGAATAGTCTTCCTGATAACGTAGTGCAAGCTGAATCCCTAGGTTCCTTTAAATCAGAGCTAGGTAAGATTTTAACAACTCTGAGCTATTAGTTCAGTTCTCCCCAAGCGAGCTTGATGGGCCGAATGGCCTCTTTTCGTTTGTGTAGTTCTTATGTTCTTATGTTCTTATGCATGGGTAGCTGTGCATCGAAAAACCTGTGATTTTGTTGGATAATACTCCAATATTACATAATTTAAAAAATCTACTAACCATGTAAATTATAAACAGTAAATATCATATTTAAAATTTTTCTTTTTATTAAAGCTACTATTTAGGATGGAAAATATGTAATATAAATTATTTCTCATGCATATTTCACATTTCAAATTGCCACCCCTCCCACGCACGCACACATACTCTGTCCCCTAATGGTGTCAAGAGGCTTTACTCTTCATTAAGCATGTAATATAGTAATCACAGAATAAGTCTGCAGATGTAAAACATAATTTTTTATGAACATTTAATTAAAAAATAGCATTGAAGCTGGTGTGTTGTGGGTACTAGGGTGGAG
Source organism: Mormyrus hasselquistii (assembly GCA_026779605.1). Classification (NCBI taxonomy): domain Eukaryota; kingdom Metazoa; phylum Chordata; class Actinopteri; order Osteoglossiformes; family Mormyridae; genus Mormyrus; species Mormyrus hasselquistii. Next base: position 14,320,529 of record JAODKE010000041.1, read on the forward strand.
GAAAGTCAGGTGATTAACATGCAAATTCACTTCCCCTGTTTCAGATTCCTAGTCCAATCCCAGCCATCTTTATTAATCTTTTTTAAGGGAGGGGGGGCAATGAAAGGAAAGCAGAGGAATTGAATGAAGCCTGATCAATTTAATATTCTTTTCTTTTTTTGCTCATCCCAATACAGAGCCCTGATCCTGATGTCTGATCCAGCCCATAGCTGTAGTTCATCTGCGATCCGCTGTTTGTTTTGAATTTTGTTTCTCTTGCACCTCCTCTTGCTTTGTTTTCATTTCTCTCTGCTTCTTTTCTTAAATATATAAATTCACACCATCTGTAAATTAGAGTGCCTGTTCCCACCTCCCTTCCTGATGTCACACACTTTTGTTGACTTTCCCTTCCCCATAGGACGTCTTACATCTTCATGCCAAACTAGCTGTTCGTCACGTTCTGACGGTTCTGTTCTTTTCCACATCCTCATGTCACATGCAGAAAACTCCAGCAATCACTGAATTACTCAACCAGCTTCGAATCTCTGTGCCGTGAGAAATTTAAATTCTCAAATTCAGTTTTATTGCTATTTCCCTGTCCTGTCAGATCATTGTTGATATAACACAGTGACATGGCGCTCTTACATGTTTTGACGATTACAGGAGTCACAGATTCATGAAATGACACACAGGTAATCAAATCAAGTGATATTGTTTGACACTGTGCAGAAATCTGCATAACTCTAAATCTGTGAGTGAAATATGTGTTACCGTGTTAAAAGCAGATGGGAAGATGTTGCTCATTTGAAGCCATGGGAGGATGTCTAAAATATCCTTATTGCCATCTGCTACCTCCAGCAGAGCACCATCTTAACTTCATTAGCCCTGTCCCTGTTACACTCTTCGTGCATCCTGCTGAACTGTATACATCCTGCACGCTACCAAAATGCCAATGGCATTATGAATCACTGGGAAAATATTAATGTAGTAATGTAATTAATTTTGCTGAGCTTGCTGTCATTAGGGTAGGAGCACCTGGCATAAGAAGGTCACAACAACGTGAGTGCTTTGTATTAACATTTGTAGGAGGTGCAGGACACTTAGCTTAGGGGCACTAAGCACTCAAACTATGCATGAAAGGCTTTCCTGCATAAGCTTTCAGCTGGTAATCTTCTGGACGGAAGCTTCTATAATGAACAAAACACTGGCCGAAGACAAGGCTTCATCCATGTCAGTAATGTGAAGATGACTTATTCTTAAGCATTAAGGCAGAACTGGAGTCCTTTTAAAACATCTTAAGTGTCCTTCCCGAATTTGTATTTAAACCCTGTGTTTCTGTTTTGTCGTGGGTTATGACATTAGACTGCATATGGCCTTCCAACGGTCCTCCAACTTGCACAGAAAAAATTGGAGGTTTATAGTGGGATTGGCACTCCAGCCTCTGTAAAAACTTCACACAGCTCGGTACCAGGAAATAGACAGGACTTTTTTCTGCTCTGTGTGTGAATAGCTCTGGTGCAGCTGCCCACAGGAAGGCAGCATGCACTATGAAGGGGACAGGGGAAGCCCTTGGAAGCCTCATCCCCAGAAGAGTCAAAACCACTGGAGAGCTAGTGGGTTCAGGCTTGTTGGGGATCAGAACTGGTGTGGTGCTGAGGTGTCGCCTGCTGTACGGCAGCACTCAGGTCTTAATGTGAGGTGGTCCATTCGGGTACATGTGTAGAACGTCTTTTCTCTCTGGCATGATGACTATTTTCCTTTGCTGTTGGAGGAACTTCATGAAGTCTGCATTTCAGCAGCGTCACTCTTTGAGGTATGCAGACCGGGGAGTGGTCAGATCCCTGTAAGTGGGTATTACCTATTATTGGTCTGATGGCTGCCATACTCAAGGAGTACCTGTTGCTGTGCTGCATGGGCTCCTCCCGATGGTGTCCAATGTCACTCCTTTCAATAAGCGCATCCTGAGACTGTAAGGCACTTTCAGTGTCCCAGTGTATTCTCCTACCAAGGAAAGTGATGTCTTGATGAGGGAGACATTTTATTCACAACTTCTCTCGGTGGTTGAAGGGTGCTCATGAGGTGACACTCTTCTGGTCATGGGTGACTTCACTTTTACCACTGCCACTGACAGGACTGGCTCTGTGGATTGTATCAGTCCCCACAAGTCTGGTGACTGTGGTGAAAGTGGCTCCAAGCTCCTTGACTTTGCAAAAGGTCAGGAGCTGCAAGTCGCTGGATCTTGGTTTCAAGGCCCTGAGCCACTTCATTGGATACTCCAATACTGATGGTGCTGGCAAGGAGATCAATCATATCCTTGTGGACAGATGCTGGAGGCTCCTACAGAACTGCAGGGTCAATGGAAGTGTCCAATTTGTAAATTCTGACCACAGACTTGTTTGAGGTCCAGTAGGCTACAACCTACTATGATAATGAGGCTAAACCTGGTCAGACTCCAAGACCACGCTGTTTCTAATGAGTTTGTTTGCAGTTTGTGTGAGGAACTTGCAGACTTGGGTGTCATTGCTGATTCTAATGTGATGTTGGAGACCTTTAATGACAAGACCCAGAAGGATGTTGAGGGTTATGCTGGTGTTGCTGGTGTTGCTGGTGTTCAAAGAAGAAGTGGTTTCATGTCTCCGGGCACCCTGTATATAATAATGAGGAGTCCCATTGCACAGTTTGATAGCAACTCCGGTTGGAACCAGGAACTGAGAAAGATGGCTGTAAGGACCCTGAAGGCAGATAAGGAAGCGTTTGTTAGAGGAATCTGTGAGCAAGTGACACATAATCTATGTTCTTGTGACCCATGCCCAACTTACTTAAGTACTGAAGCATTAAGTTCATCTGAATCTATTCCTTGGAGAGTCACAGTCATGCCGAGTAATAGAACAGTCCAAATGGATGACACTGCAGTTGTAACTAATGGGGCTGTCTACCCTTTAAAGTTCTTTAAAGCTGATCCTCCAGCTAGGACGTTGGAGGACTCTGGGTCCACAATTCTTGAGGCTGATTCTCCAATTAGCAACGAAGCATTTAATCTCACAGAGATTGCACACGTGGTAAACCAGGTGGGGGTAGGGAATGACACAGGGATCTGTGGTATCCAAGAAGAACTTCTCCAAGCTGGCGGTAAGGCTTCCTTCCTGGCATTGCAAGGAATCTTTGCACCCATTTGGGAGACAGGCGTCATCTCAACTGACTGGAAAATGGGATGTGTTGTCCCTATCTGGAAAGGCAAAGGTGATCGCTTGGATTGCGGCACCTATAGGGGAATAATACTGCTCACAATGCCAGATAAGGCCCTTGCTCAGGTCATCCTCAATAGGATCTATGATCACTTGCTTGCCTACCAGTGACTGTAGTAGTCTGGTTTTATGCCTAAGAACCCTACCATTAATGGCATTCAGGCACTAAGGGTTCTCATCGAACACAAATGTCAGTATCAGTAGAGTATCTTTCCATCCTTTGTCGATTTTCATGAAATGTTCAACTGTGGGAAATCCTGAGACTTTGCGAGATCCCCCCAAAATTGCTGGGCATCATGGCCGGCCTGTACACTGCTACTGTGTGTACTGTGCAGAGTGGAGGCAGAACCTCTGCACTCTTCACATTTGATTCTGGGGTTCAGCAGGGTTGCGTTTTTACTCCTACTTTGGTTTGCGGACTGGGTTTTGGGCAGGGTCGAGGGGTCCAAGGGCCATGGGGCATCTGCTGGTAAAGAAAGATTCACTGATCTTGACTTTGTCAACGATACTGTGATCTTTGCAGAGACAACTGAGCCTCTGATCGGGGCTCTTGAGAGACTGAGCGAGGAATCTGTATGTCTGGGCTTGCTGGATAAAAAGCAAGATCCATGCCGTTAATGACCTCTTGGGTACATTCATCAGCAGTGTGTCTGTCTTCAGAGAGAATGCAGACCTTGTCAAGAGGTTCACTTGCTTCAGCAGTGACATTCTTGTCTTTGGTGACTCTTCTTATGAAGTCAGTAGACAGATTAGGAGACCATGGGGGTCAAGGGGTTTCTGGAAATGGGTGTGTGGTGCTCCCAATATCTTTTTAAGAGGATGAAGGTCTAAATCTTTAGAGTACTGGTGCTCCCTGTTTTGCTGTATGGCTGCGAGACATGGATGATATCCAGTGACCTGAAATGAAGACTGGACTCCTTTGTTACTGTGCCTCTTTGGAGAATCCTTGGGTTCTGCTAGTTTGAACCAGTTATTTCAAATGAGCGGTTGACCTGCATTGTGATGGATTGCCAGTTACGGCACTATGGCCATTTGGTGTGATTCCCTGAGGATGATACAGCTCTCAGGATTCTCATTGCTGAGGACCTGAGCAGCAGGATCAGGCTAAGGGCAAGTCCACGTAAGATCTGGTTGTGGCAGATAGATGGACATTCCTGGAGGGTGGGACAGGACCTTGTGTTGGAGAGGGGGGTCACCAATCAGGATCCCAAGGTGTTTCGTTGTGGGTGTGGCAACAAGCTGTGCCCTTGCATGCCCCCCATCCTGATCTGACTTGATTTTGTAACCTGTGATGAACCTTATTAATATATATAAATTATATAAAAATAAAATATGATTGCTGACCAAAATAATAAGGCAATTTCATATTTGTTGTTCTACATTTTATCTTCCATTTTAGCAATACAGTAAAACTGTGCAGTTTCCCCTTTCAGCTGCCCCTTTAAAACTGAAATGTGTGAGACTTAAACTTGGCAGGACCATAATTGCATAAATGGACAGTAAAACTATTGTTACGAACACACAGTTCAGTTCAATCCAGTAGTTTAATATTTATGAGCACGGTAAGTAGTGTTTGTCTTTTTTGTGCTCCTTCTCAGTAATTAAAATGAATTTTTAATCTTGCTGAATGTTTTGTGAATCAGTGACACAATAAACATGTGGGGTGGTCATTCAATCCCTCAGTAGCAGCCGTATAAAATTCATATGAACTTTTAAATGAGCATCGTACTGTAAGTGTGCATTATGGGCCATGAGTCCAGGCTCAATGAGAGTCTGAGTTGAACAAGTGGTTGTGGAAAATGGATGGATAGATGGATGAATTGGTTTTAACTGGATGTTATGGTATTATGGGGTCTGGAACCTTTTTTCATGTGCCTGTCAACAGTGCTCAGCCCAGTCCCCATCAATTACTTGAATTACATCATATATATTATTTGCAGCTGTGATTAAGCCACGCTTTTTTAAGCACTGAATAAAGTCAAGAGGTTACTGAGTAAATGCATATGTGAACGAGTTAGAATATCAACATTTGTAAAATATTATACAAAACTATAATGTGATATTCTTCTGCTAAGCTACTAATATAGAATATCAGTGTTGAATATCTCACTGCTCACTTTGTCCTTTAGGCACAGAGGGACGGCATGTTTTTCCTTACAGCCCACCAGCATCCGTCCCCATCACCAAACCAAAAGTCCAACTCCCGCTCAGAACAAGCTTTCAATGAAGAGCATTATCACACTGAATGAACACGTGTTAACAGGAGACAGGGCAGGTGGAGTAAGGTGACTGTTTTTGTCTGCTCCAGTTTGTTCTGGTTTCCTCTTAAAGGCCCTTTTAATTTTTTGTTTTTTTAATCTTATTGTGAGATTTTTTTTTTTTTTTTTTTTTTTTTTTTTTTTAAGGTTTTGTATGTTTCACACCACTGTTATTTATATCCACAAACAAAGTAAATCCATAGCATCTCCCTACTTAAATGTTGGGCCTCTTTCCACATTCAGGCTTTTTCTGCAGATATTAAAAAAATATATGTGTACTATGGACAGAAATTACATGGGCTTCAGAATCTAATATGTGTCTATATATTTTTATAAAGGTGGACTCTTTATAAATATCTCTCTAAAGGTGTGCTTCTCTGTATAGAAAATTAATAAAATGAAAGTGAGGTGAGATTGTTAAAATTATCAGCACTGTGCAGCTGTTTCAATGAATTATCCTGAATGTATTTTTTTAAAAAAGAACTAAATCAGACTTACAATTTGCTTGTTTAAAAACTTTCAAGTCATTACAATGGGTTTTCTTTAATGGATGCCTCATTCTTCACACCTTTGCATTAATATATTCTCGACCGAATTTTATTCATACCTTTCTCATACTGATTTGTGAAACGGTAAATAGCTACAAATCGCATTTTGCAAAACAAGAAAAACCAAGAGACGGGTGAGAATGATCAACAGCCAAAATCTGTACTTTTATTTGTTTATTATTTTTGATGTGCAGTTCAAGCTGTTCATAAAGTGTACACTTCACATGTAACGTTATAGAGAAAATACTGGTTTAATCCACATCATCATCAAAATCACGTCACCTGATATAATTAGTGGTACACGTTACTACAGTGTGCCATGTGATATTAATTAGCTGGTTAGGTGAGTAAACCCCTTTTCTAAAGCAGGTTTGGGATGCCGAAAATTCTAACAACCATACAAAAGTCGCACAATAAATACGACATACTATAAACGGATACTATGAGATACAGTACAATGATCAGACAAACAGAAAGGTATATCTAACTGTACAAGATTTACTATAATACTATAATGCAACATTTACTATAACGGGATTATAGCAAAACAAATACAGAAGCAATTTGGCGGTCAGCGGGGGCTGGAGGCTTTATGTGCAGATGGCATTTGGCAGGAGGGAGCTCGAGAAACTCCGTGGTGCTCCAAGGCAGCTCATTGTGAAGGGGGGGGCGTTGTTGCTTAATTAAACTGTGCACCAGCGTTCATTCATTTCTGAGGCTCTCTGGACAATATATCTTCTGAGAGAGTGTATACATTTAAAAGGGACGGCAGACAATGAATGGATCAGCACCTAATGAAAAAGCGTAACACGTATATCATGAGATGCGGGTTTTGGGTTTGAATGAATGCATCATATTGTAATAATAATAATAATAATAATAATAATAATAAAATCTATAGACCAGATATTTCAAGCTAAGACCAAACCAGGGCAGGGTTTAAAGTGGAACATATATTCCACTGGCTTTCAACTGACTTTAATTTATTTACTAACTTATTTATTTTTTATATGTGAAGAAAGAAATCACATTTGGTTTTTCACGCTTAATTTAAGACTTGCCCTTTTCACCAGTGTCTCCCATAAAAACCTCTCATGAATATTGCATGCGATGTGACTATGAAATATTCAGGCTGCATTGCTCGATCTACTCTAACGGAGACCTCTAAATACAAAATGAGATGCAGCTTGGATAAAGCGTGTACTGAGCACATTTGTCTGGGACAACAGATTGGCTTGTTACTCCTACAAGGTCCCGATTTATTGTTCTTAGAGAAGGAGACAAATTCTACTGACCATTTATACAGTTATGTTCCACTGTTCCTGTCAAGTTTAAGCCTCACGCATTTAAGTCTTAAAGAAGGAGTGGTAAAGGGAAACTGCACTGTGGGTCACTATAATGTAACCCTTTTTAAGATATTTGTGTCATTTTGCCTGATGTTTGCACGTTCTGTAATATTTGTGTACTGTAGGTTTCCTTCTGGTTTCCTTCGGTTGTCCAAAGGCATGTAGTTTACTTGGGGTTGGACAGTCCTTTAAATTGCCCACAGTGTGTGATTTTCTGTTTGAGTGCGTGTCCTGCGACAGGCTGGCATCCCATCCAGGACATCGTTGCCTTGTGTCCTGCACTTTCTGGGATAAGCTCAACGAGCCTTAGGCTCACTTATTTAGGATAAGCTCTAGGTTCACTGCTCACTGTTAAACAGTCATGGTAAATAATTGATTACATAGATGGAATGATGCACATTTTAACGTTCAAATTTTTTTCATCAAAGTAAGCGTATGATACAAAAAAACCATATTTATTTCGCATCAGTCTTTCTTGCCTCACAGTTTCACATAGACACAAATCATGTTCCTTGATCAGCATACAGTATACACACACTCCTCACGTAATGACCTACTTGTTTAGCGACTGCCCAGACTCAGTATTCTGCGGCGTACGAGAACTTTGTTTATGGAAACGGCAGCACAGCGTGAAACATCTTGTCTCACATCACCCTTTTTCAGTCTCTACCTAAGAAACACCTCCTTTCTCATTTTGTCTATAAATGTACTTTATTATATATATTGTACACCTAATAGTACAAGATGTCTGCGCAAATAAATAAAAACAATTGCCTGCTACCTGTCGACATTTTTAAATATACTAAAAATGATATAAATCGTTAAATTTGACAGCAAAACAATATCTAGCAAGTGCAGTATGCTGGAAATATCGGTAAGGCGCGGCTCTTCAGTTATTGACAGATTCTATTAACGACCTGGTCGTGTTAATGAAACTCGGCCTTTAAGTGAGGAGTGTCTGTATGCTGAAAATCCATTACACAGCTCAAAATAATTTGAAAAATCAGACCAATCCCCTTTAAGTGGGGCTGCCGGGAGCTTGAAATGCTGAACATATGCAAATTATGAAACAGCACATCATCACGGTCTTCGGCACAGCAGCACAGACGAGTGAAGTGGCTGTTCCGGTCAGCTTGGTGTCACATTTGCCACATAGAGCCCCAACGAAGCGTGGTGCACTCTGGGCCGCGCTAATACATCGTGCCCATCCACGTAACAACACCGGCATGGAGAAGTTTAAATAACCTTGTTAAATGGATAGGGGAGGTCAATGCCTACCCCGGCTCAGCCCTGGGGATGCAGTGGAATGTGAGACACCAGTGATGCATTGCATTGTGGGATGTCATTTCAGCCTATGGCACAGGACTAATGAGCTGTCTGCCGGAATAATTCATCATGCGTTGCAGTAGATAATGTCTCTGGAGGAAATGTATTACTATCTCCAAGAACTTTCTAGATCACTGAGAAGAATGGCGCCGAATGAAGGAATGAGTCTTTGCATACAAGAATGAGTCTAAAATATTGTATGATTAAAGAGGGTGGTGACAAGTGCTGATGTATTCCGGAATTAACGGCTATTTGTTTTGGAAATGTACAATCAAACTATACATATACTTGACTATACATATACATATACTATTGGTGCTATACCTGTATGTACATTTATTTCCCACAATTACTCCTCCACTTCAGAAACGCTGTGAATCTTGAGCTTATTAGCCTGAGAGGCAGGATATACCGTGGATGAGAAATACATCCTTTATAAGCAAACAGGTAATAGAAAAAGGAGCACCAGTTTCCCTGCAGTGACCATAGTATAAATATGTCAGTTGCTCTGCTCACAATAGAAATGTTCACTCTAAGAATGTCCGTTTAACAAACATCCTTTGTGCATAATTGGCCTTTTTGGAATTGTAAAGCAATCATGTTATTTGTCAGTATTAAGCCCCCAGAGTGTAAAGCCATAAAACGGGACAATTATAAATGCAGGGTCACCCACAGTCATACAAACAGCCACAGCTGAACATGTTTTGTGGTCATAAAATCAAAAAGGTGGCTATTTGCACGGATGTGCAGCCAGCTCACTATGCTTTGAAGCTACTCTAGCTGCGTCTGTGTGGCCTTTCCTCTCACAGCCCAAAGACATGCACTGTTTTTTAATTGGAGTCTCCCTGTTTTGCCCTTGCTGTGTGTCTTCTGTGATGTCCCAGCGTCTTCTCCAAGCTGTAGCTCTTTATCCTGGGAGAGTCTCCATGCCCACTGTGCACCTACACCAGATGAACAATTTCAGAAAATGGATGCCTCAATCATTTTTGGAAAAAAAAGACATGGCAGATGTGAGAGAATCAGTTAATAAACAAAAAGCGTTTTAAATTACTTAGAAGTACACTGACTATGATTTTTCTTTGTTTATATTTTATAATCATTCATTCAGTCATTTTCCAAACTGCTTCATCCTATTGGGTCACAGGGGGTCCGAAGCCTATCCCAGAAGCAATGGGCACAAGGCAGGGAACAACCCTGGACAGGGGGCCAGCCCATCACAGGGCACACTCACACACTGTTACCATTCACACCTATGGTGGTGAATTTATTAACTCCAATTAGCCTCAGCATGTCTTTGGACTGTGGGGGGAAACCGGAGTACCCAGAGCAAACTCCACACACATGTAACCCAGGCGGAGACTCGAACTCGGGTCCCAGAGGTTAGTAACAGTGCTAACCACTGCACCACCATATTGTATATTATATTATAATTTTTTATAAGTCCAGCTCAAGCTTTTGTTTCCACCAAGCAGTGGAGTACAGTCAGATCAGAGTCCTAGTCACAGAACTGAACTGGGTGAATCAAAATCCTGGCCGCAGCCTGAACTCTCCACCTCTGGATACTATCAAAGTAACCCTGACCACAATCTGCTGAAAATGTAATATATAATGTACTTTATACAAGCCATTCTTCCCAATGCCTTGACAGACAGACAGACACACAGATGATAGATAGATAGATAGATAGATAGATAGATAGATAGATAGATAGATTTTACTCAATAAAATAGACGAGCATATATATATTGATTCAATTTCACAAGTATTTTTTTCTAGAGCTCTGTTGAAACAGATGATGCATTTGTGTAACTACTTAAGTACTGAGGGTTGTTTTTGCAAGAAAAAAAGGAAATTCACAATCATTAAGCTATTACATTATTTTAAAATTAGAAAAAGTGCAAATAAACTAAAATAATTTGCCATTTTGTTAATGACAGACTCCCTCTCCGGAAACTTTTACCGGAATACCCAGAATACCTGGGTAAGCTATTTTAAATTCTGCAAACTATGTTTGCTCCCTCATTAGGCTCTCCCTATAATGGCTTTTTTAATTGGTAAATGGCGCAGGGGTTTGGTATGAGTGATTCACATGAGAAATGAAGCATGCGGTCAGTGGAGACTGGGGGAAATAACAGCTGAAATGTTACAGTAATCACATTTCAAGAAGTCCAGAGGTACTCACAGTCTAGATAAAGCCACACTCCAGCAGGCCACAGAGACATATTTTTAGATTCGACTGAGCCATTTGAGATTTTCATAGAGAATAATTCACAAGTAACAATCTGAGAGAAAAATCAGAGGCAAGGCCCACATGACATATTGTATTGTGCAGCAATTTCAATCTAATTCAGGAGAATCGAAATGGAAATGCTGAGAGATATGGACACCATTTCTGGGATGTACTGCCACCTATTGTATTGCACATAAGAAAAATTGAATATTTTTATCATTTGTGCATAATACAAACTGCTTATGAACACACCTGTTGATGGCTATCATATGCCATAGAACATTGGATAACTATGCAATTAAAATGCGGAGTCTTCATGTAATTCATTTACTTCCATTTTTAGTTAATGTGTTGAAAAAAAGAAACAATAAAAATAAATAATTGTACAACTGCTCATGCATACAGTTATGTTATTTTAAAATGGTTGAAGAAGAAGTAAAGTAAGAGTCTGTTTTGTTCCGTTTCTGCCATTTCGCCTCAAACTTTAATTGAGAATGTACTGTAGGTTTCAAATCAGAATTTCTTGTGTTAATTTAGTTGCTTTTTGGAATGGATATTTATACTGTAAGCGTTAGCTTTATTTACTATCTTTTAACTACAATAACTGACAATTGATGAATGAACGACAACATAAAGAAATGTATGTTTCGTGTGGTACTTATTTCAGTACTCAATGAATTTGCTTCAGTGAACCATAACAATAACAGTTATACTGTACACAGGATGAGAACCTGATTCATTCTAAATGCGTGCATTACGTGCTCAAACCAAATGTCCAGGACACGTTTCTGCTTCTTCTGAGATTAAAGCATCGCAGCAACTACACGCTAGATAAGATTAGATAAGACCTACTGTAACAGGCTGCCCCTTCTATGGACCCCCAGAAGTGTCTTTAAACAAAGTTTTTCAGGAGATAAACGAGGCAGAGGTTAAATTATATGCTTACATTGAACCTCCCCTAAAAACACACATGCATCAATTCTAACCGCTTAATTACATTCCTAATTACCATCAACCATGGACTTTTTCTAACTCTTCAGTGGAGGGAAAAGCCAACTCTATGCTGAATTTATCGATAGTCTTTATACACTGACTATCTGCTTAATCAAACTAACTTACTGATTCAAGAATCATTAGCCCTATGAAGTATGCCCACCCACACCTAGATTTGTGTCTGCCTGCAGTAAGATAATTTCCTTTCTCATCATGCACACACACACACACACACAGTCAGTACATATATACATATACATATATATGGCCGAAATATTTAAAATTTAACCAAATATAAAAAAGAAACATTGACATTATAGGCTTCTTTATGATATGCTATAAATTTTGTTTAGTTTATAAGTAAAAAACATTCAGGTATTATTCATACAGTATTATTAACAAAATTCAATTTAGTTAATTTTCATTAAGTACTATTTCTAACACAATTGATCCAAAGAGTTTGCAAATTTCCAACAGATGGACATTACAATTACAATTATATGACAAGCTGTGCAGAAATGACTTCCAGGGGATATTGAAAGAGAGGAATCAGACTTCGGTGGTCATTCAAGCCGACACAAAGGCAAACAGGCAGGATGCGTGAACTCGACATACTTAAAGAAAGGTGTGGGGCCACAAGGAGTTACTCTGCTAAGTCATAAGAATATGTATGTTTTAATTTCTCATCTGACTACACTGAAGATAAGAGTGTGAAAGATGGATGGATGGATGGATGGATGGATGGATGGATTTCAGAAATCAAAAATTTATTCATGATAAATTGCTCCAACTCTGCCAAATGAGATTGAATGTGCAGTTGGACAACACTTTTTAGGTCATACAACAAATTTTCAAAATGGATTTAAGTGCTGGCTTTGGCTGGACCATAGCAGAATACAGTCTTATTTTTAAACCAGCCCTTTGTAGTTATTGCCATGCGTTTTAGGTCATCGTCCTGCTGTAACTTGAGTCCTTGCCCTAATTGCAGATCTCTTGCTGGCTGACTGTGGTTCTCCTCTGAGATTTGCCTGTGTTTGACTTTGTCCACTTTGTCCTTGTCGGCAGCTTTCTATTATCTTCATGTTGAATCCAGGCATGTTGGACTGGGTGATGGGCTGTGTTTCATCTGCTGTGAACACATCACTCCACTTTCAAGCCAAACAGCTCAGCTTTGTTTTGTCACACAGCCTGTAGCAAACTCCGGGCACAATTTAATTGGATTTTTGCAGAAGTTGTTTCTGTTTTGCTGCTCTCTGAAAGAGATCAAATCTGCATGGCGCCGAAGAGATTCTTGATCTCTGGACAGCGTTTCTTATTTAGGCTAATGAGCTCTGTATATCTGTTAATATGCCTGGTGGTCACTTGCCCCTTGGCCTTTTCCTCAACAGTTGTCCTGATGCAGTTCCTCTTTTCGCTATTTTGACATCACCAAGGTTTTTCATTTTTTCCTCTTTTATTAAAATGGACCATTCTTCTGAAAAAGTTCAATTATCAAAGTATCACCATGCGTCACATAACTTTCTCAATGTCTTTGGCAACTTCTTAATTTCAAAGTCCCTAAAAGAGTATCTCCAGATGTAGGTAATATTTATTAGCACACTTATGCACTTAGGCATGGAGGTTCACATTTTAGTACATCTTTCTTAAAAATGTGATACATCTGGCTCAAGTTTGGCTGATAATGTAAAAGACATTTATGCTTTATACTGCTATACTTATGGAGATGTTTTATGCATTATTTTTCGCATAATTAAAAAATAATGAAATGCTGAAACAAATTAATTTAAAAATGGTGAAATGACATATATGTCAGTAGAAAAAAAACACATTTTAATTCGACCTTGGAGCTCAGAAAAATTAGAAATAATTGTGGCGCGGATACTGGAGGCATTAAAGCACCACATTTACATGAATATTTTTTGTCTTGTAGTATGAATTGTTTAAATGTGAGTTCTGGACAGGCAAATTAATAAATAAAATATCAGCTGACACAATGTGATGTTATTCTTTTAATTAACGCAGCCGGCTGAAATTTGTGTTCTTTTTAATTAACAACCTTTATTTAACCCTACTATTTTCAGCCACAGAAGAAATCTGTACTGGTTTCTTTTCCATGAACGAGCGTCAAAAACACTCTTCAATACCTAGGAGAGGAGAAACTTCAGTGCATTTTATCATAAAAGGAACTTGGTTGTAGTGATGACTTGTCACTCTTCTTTAGACTTTAGCAAAGCAGGTGTTAATTTGTGCATATTTATTTTGGTTATAAATAATTATCACATTGCAGTGCTGGCATAGGGAACATTCAACCTAGGTTTCTACCCCAAATTACCTGGAGCAGGAGATGAATGAAGAACATCCAAAATTTTCATAATGGCATAACATTCTTTAGCATATAGCGGCATTTTTAATGCACTTTTCGTGTTCAGACTCTTTCACCTTCATATTTTTCATGGATATTGCGAATGAGTGGTTTTAAAGGTGTTTTATTTGCACAGGTTAGGACAGTACGATGTTTATCTCAATATAATTGAGACTGTACGGCACATGCACAATATTCATAAGGGCTTCAGATCACAGGCGAAACATTTGTCCAGATGCTAGCTTCTCATTAGTATATGGATGTTTAGTTACGCCGATACTTCGGTAAGCAGTTTAGCAGTATACATAAAGTATTATTGAGAATGTATTGTGATGCTCCTACGTTAGTAATCTGAAGAGATTTGGCGTATCGTTACGCTTAGTGAACGTCAGACTTTTAAAAAGTACTGCCACACCGCTGATGTCTTGTTGATCTGTTCCTTTCCTCACCGCTTCTTCAGTGCTTATCACGTCCACGTTTTACCGAAACAGTTGCATGTGGCGTGTTCCGCTAAGCAAATTTAATAAACATAAGGATACGCCAGATTTATACAGATTACCTATTTACAGGCCTCACAATTCACATCTCATTAATATTTTTGGTGTAGTACCAAACTGCTTACCAATATTCCATATAGTACAAAAAAGTCAGCGTCCATACAAATGTTTCACCCATCAACTGAAAGCTTTTGTGTTTATTACGCCATACAGTACAATCACAATTATATCGAGATCTAATTTTGTGCAGCCCAATCCCAGGTGTTTGCGCTGAGGAGATTTGGACCTGGTTAAAGTGGTCTGAAACTGCTTTTGAAGTGTTATACTTGAATCAGCCAGCACCCAATAGGGAACAGGAAAAGTGTCATCAGACAAATGACAGCCAATAATAACTGGGGAAAGGGGGATTGGGGATGTCCTTAAGCAGTGGGAGGAATCACGAATATGCCATCAGGTCATCAGACAAGATGATGGAAGCAGATATTTCTGAATCTGAAGGGGGGGGGGATCAAAATTACCTTTAATGAAATCACATATAAGGTCCAGAGTGTGGAGCTGAGAAGTGGAAGCACTGCAATCGGCTGCAGGTTTCAGGAAATATAGAGAGGCAGGACAGCAAAGAATAAGACCCTGATCAACAGAATGAACAAACAGGCCAGGTCAGAATTTTTGGATTTTCAAGCAGATGTCATCAAAAGAAATGTCTGTCCAAGTGATGGAAATGCTAAAGCCTGAAGGAGAACAAGATGGGACGAGAGCTCCACGCATCCCTCTTAAAGTCCAGGCAGTCCCCAGGTTATGAACAAGATCCGTTCCCAAAGTCTGGCTATAGGATGAATTTTTAGATAAGAAAAATGATAATTATAAATATATAAATTATAAATGTATTGGTAAAAATAACTTAAAACCTGAGCTACATACTGTACCTTGAACCAATGAACTGCTGAATCCATACAATGTTTTCCAGAGCATCACAGAGTAGTGCCTGCATATGTCATTATGAACCATTGTATTTGACTTTTTAGTAAAACAAATTTTATAGTAGTCCGTTAGTATGAGTTGTCTGTAAGTTTAGCCTTGTCTAGTGCGTCTGAAATGGACTCGCTGGGGATGACTGAACTAAGGATGGTGAAAGGAGGACGAATTCTGTGAGAAAAAAATATATCTATGATTTCCCACAAAAAAAAAATAAAAAAATGCCACCAGGCTTATTGAGTGGTAGTTCATTTTTCTGACAGGACAACAACCACACAGCACACTCAATGCGAGAGTGGAAAGTGGCCAAGTCAGTCAGCGGATCTGAATTCTATTGACCGGGCTTTTCACTCATACAGGAGATGGAAGACAGAAAAGCCAGGTAATGAGCAGCTTAGAACAGCCGCAGTTTAAGACTGGAACAGCATCACAAGCGAGGAAACAAAGAAACTGACTGGCAATAGGAAAGATGATGCAATTGCTGCAAGCAAAGGGATTTGCAAATAAATACAGTGTTTCTTTTATTATATTCATGCAAATGAATTTCTCCACCTGTGATTATATTATGGGACTATATATGTATATATATACATATATATATGTGTGTGTGTGTGTGTGTGTGTGTGTATATATAT
>JAODKE010000041.1:14337022-14357778 GCA_026779605.1 Mormyrus hasselquistii
GACCATTGGGTGTTGTGCAGTTTCTTCATTACACACATAACTTCAGAGGGACAACAGTCGCCTTAGTAAAGAGTACATCCTTTTGATGAAGTACTCCTTATTCACTGACAGCTGTCACTGCCATAATGGAAGAGTAAAATGACACTACAGCGGTCAGATACGAATCCATGCCTTTGTACATGGGAAAAGACTTCTGTGATGTTTGGAAATTACACGTACCTGTGTATTCCAGTCAGCTATTAATATTCTGTAAGCGACAACGTCGGACCAGAACTTTGTAAGTGTTCGTAGTGTGATTGAAACGCAATGGACTGCAATCAACGTAATTACAAATGAAGCGTCTTTCACAAAATGTATATAACATACGTGTGTGTGATTATTTTATATTTTACACAGTTCGTGAGTTTTTGTACACGACCGGCTGTGAAAGTAGTTTGTTAGTTGTTGCGCATGACTTGCCGTGAGTGACCAATCAGCGGTAGAACCATTGTGGTTTAAACTACGGTAGGTTAGCCGTGAGTCTGACCAATCAGTGCTGGAACCACTATAGTTCGAACTACGGAAGTCCTAACTAACTAACATGGTTCGAACTACTGTGGTCGTTGTTCAGATATTGGTTAGTTTGAACTACCATAGTACGATGCATCGTTAATGCTAACTTCCGTCGTTGTTCGAGAAACGCAGCCCAGGTTGCAATTTATGCTTGGTAGTCTTCATCCCCACAACCATTATTTTACTTATTTTTTTGTTTAGTTTATTTTTGTTTTCAGATTTTATAACTATGCTTTTTCAAGATGGTAGTTGTATTTTTTGTTTCAGAGGCAAGTTATTTGCATGACTAGCTGAGAATAACAAGTCCCACCCCAAAGTACCAACATTCTGAAGGAGTCCCCCAGTTGGAATGGCACTTTGGTAGTGGTACTGCGCTGAAATTGATGGAAAAAATAAAGTACATACGTTACTCTACTTATGAACTTTCAGACATGCGAACGACAAGGACTATAATTCTAGTTCTTTGTACTTGCATATACTCTAAAAATGATGATGAATAATGACTTATGAACATTTTAAGTTACGAATGACCATTCGGAACATAACTCATTCGTAAGTAGAGGAGTGTTTATACTCATATTTAGTACCAGAAGTTTGGTACGTGGTGCAGTGGAAAAGTACCTTAAATGTGTTACACTGTGCTGTGTATAGTCTGTATACGTGTGGATGTATATTTGTGTTTCTTGGGGGCAGAATGTGGCTCAGTGGGTTGTGCCTGTAATCACAAAGTCACAGGTTCAAACCCAGCCTCAGCATGTCTGCTGGTCCTTGTCTTGCTTTGCGGACAGCTTGCTCTACAAAGAGCAAGCTGAGGGAGGTGTAAAAAAGAATTTCCCCAATAAAGGAATTTCCCCATGGGGATCAATAAAGTTGTGATTATTATTATCTGTAGAGGAAGGGGCTGAGGGTGCCTGAGTACCTGACCCTTTTGCCCAAACGTTTGATAGTGTCCCGCTTATAAGGATGTAAGTGGCTTTTTCAGCATCATGTAAAATTTACATATGGGATCTAATTGACTCCCTGGGTGGCCCAAATTTACTGAAAGTATTGCACTGTGTAGAGCTAGGGAGCAGGGCGGGGGAGGGTGGGGGTATACTGGATCAGTCCCTGGGTCAAAGGGGTCACAAAAGGGCCCTCTGACCTTTAAATAATCTGCTGAAATAATTTGTCCAAAATTCACATTTGTGAAAACTTTATGTTGTATTTGTGGATCGCATAAGCTTCTTGTTTGTTTATCTTCCTAATTTTTCTTGACTTTCTTTTACTTTCCCTCCCAATACTGCAAAAATTGTTTGGTCTGCTCTTTTAGCACTGGTCAAATAAACCTTCTTACTGACAATTCTAAGGACATTTTAAGTAAAAATGGAGCATTGAAGTTGAGAAATAATGAATCATACTGTGATAATTATTGATTTCAATTGATATGAAAAAAATGATGATAAAATATTTCACCATATTGTCCAGCCTAAGGGTCAATTGATTTACACACAATTGTTTGATGCACTGTATGTCATTAGATGTTGCAGCATTAATAAGATAAGGATAAAAGTCTTATCTTCAATATGATGATATAATTTCTTTAATATGGTATAATTTCTGGGAATTTCCCATACACTACTGCCTTATATATGATCAACCAGAAAATAAGTGTATGCTTCTAAACTTTTATAAGCTTGAAGACCTTTTTAAAAATACAAAAAAGTGATATTCTATCTTATTATAGAAGCAAAAGTAATCATAATAGAAGCTCATTAGAATTTGTGGAAGTCCTTGAAGGTTAACTTTATGGCAGTATAACCCCATGGTACCCCACATCCAGCACTAATAAAATTCTTGTAAAAATTACTGTGGCTACATTAACATCCTTATAAAAACAATAAACACTTTTCACTCTCTATTCGATATATAAACTACTCCAAAAGTAAGTAGAGCTCCTTTTTATCTACACTTTGCAGCTGATGAGGCCAGTGGAAAAGTTCTAGAGTGTTTGAATTTCCATGCCCTCACCAGCAATTGGCATTGTGCATGGTACTGGGTGCTTGGTCTTTTTACGGCAACCACTCAGTGACTTTATCCCATGAACAGTTCACCAGCCAGCATGTACAATCCAGTGTATTTGAACCGATTGCCAGTGAGTAAAGACAGTACTTATAAAAATGTTATAATAGGCTCTGTGTGATATCGCTCAGGTAACCAAAGTACCAGTTCTAGAAAAACATCACTGTTGTACCTCACTTTTGATCTAACATCTCTGTAATTGAATTAATCAGTTATTCTTAAGTGAATGTGTTATGGACTATGGACTATGGTCAATTATTATTTGTTTTAATTATTGACTAAATAAGCACAAATAACAAACTCTTTATTCCTTTAATGCTCTTTCCGTGTTTTTAGGACTCATTCCCTTTTTCAAAACATGAATATCATCTTAAAAATACTCAGAAATACTCCATTACTTCTTATGTTGGGCATTATTAATTGAACATTTGACATTTATACACTGGAATAAAAGATGTACTACACAGTAAAATAAACACGAAAGTCCTGTATTCAAATGTGGAAAAATAGGCCAAGTTAATGATTTATTAGCAAAGTTCAACATTTCATTACAACTACATTGCAATCAGCTACAGTATAACTGGGTCATGGATTTTTCAACCTCAGTGGCATCAGTGTCATCATTAAAGCAAACTATCAATATGTTGAATCTGATTATTTGTAAAGGTATAACCTAGGTGCATCCAGACAAACATCCAAAGAATTAAAATTAACACATGGAAGCTTGAATAAATATAAATCAGGCCACTATATGTGTGTGTATGTGTGTGTGTGTGTGTTTATATATATATATATATATATATATATATATATATATATACAGTATATGCATAGCACAATGTATGACTATAAATGCATAATAGACGCTTATTTCAGTGATATTTTATATCTTTCCCGCAATTATTGTTGAATATGAGTTTTTACTGCACCTCCATTTTCAGTGCTGGAACAATAAAAGTTTAAAAGGTTTCAATAATTATGCTAATGCTATTCAACACATATGTCCCCCTGTCACTCAAAATCTGATGGTTTTTTTAAATAAATGCTTTTAAAAATAATGTTTTTTTTTTTTTTTTAATAAATCTAGAATATCCCACAAATTCATCATGCACTTCAACCACTATTCATTTCAAAGGGAAGGAATAAACATTATTAATAAGATATATTGTCTGATTGGCATTTGTTTAACAATTGTAGATTTTTATTATAGAACATTTCAAATTGCTTTTGTTGCAGATGTAGTAGTAACTGAAAAACCCCTTATATTACAGTATACTGTCCCGCTGCTTGACTGACTGATAAATAAAATGCATCTATGCTCTGTACTTTTTCATATAACTGATTATACATTCCAGTGGTAAAAGGCTAGAAACTAGACAGAAACCTACAGAAATAAAGGCTTGAATTCTGGAATATTACACTATAGAGCCATAGGGTTCACTCCCTGTTCAGCTACAGATAAGACACAACACTATAACACTCCTCATGTTTTGCCCTTAAGTCCCTTTCCATTAAAGTTTCTTTTGATGTTGTGTGACTATCGAGATAAGTCTCTCCCCACTGGCGAAAGTCCAATAGAGATGCTGTTCCTACTGCACCTGGTTCTGTTATACAGAAACACTTGTGTTCTGAATGAAATGTTCAATCTCCCTGTAAGTCTTCAGATGTGGGCATCTAGGTAAATGCTTTGTAAAGCATGGCCTTTTATTCCATTTAGACAGGGGCTCAATTCCACAGTTTCTGAAGATGATCTAGTGAAGGACAGACATAAAGGCAGCATAATCAGCTCAAACGTTCCTGTTATCAGGGCGAGCTTAATTAAAGCAAGTCCAGTCCTCTCGGGTCCGAGAGGAATTCCCCTAGCAGCCGAAGGTTACGAGTTCTGTGCGGTTTGTGTTCCAGTGTCCTGGCATGTATTAATATGCAGCTTAGGGTTGTTCGAAGAAGTGCGACGGAGAGTAATGTGGATGAAAACAACAAATACGAGGGCTGGGCAGTATAGTCACAGTGCATTTGCACAAAGGTGGCAGATATAGGGATATAAAGAATCAAAGGATGTAATTTCTATTTCTGACCACAAGTCCATCAGCAACTGCTTCACTGGGAAACACTCAGAATGAATAATAATAATAATAATAATAATAATAATAATAATAATAATAATAATAATAATAATAATAATAAAGTAAATAAACCATGCAATTGACCATGCAAACCACAACAGATTCATATCTGATGGTTAGTGACAAATTAGCAAAATATGTAACATTCCAGACAATACTGGGCTTTACTTCATTACAGATACTTACATCACAGTAGGAATACGGGAGGGACTCAAGGACCAGTGAAACAGCACTGAGGCAAATATAAATAATAGACGTTAATATCTAACAAACTGAGCTTCTCTGTTGTGATTCTTAAGTAATGTTTTTTGTCTCATTCATTTTCATCATACTTTCAACATATGGGGCACCTGGGCTGATATATAAATTTGAATAATTAAGCTAGGACTGAACTGGGGGCTTAATGGTGATTAACTGTTATTAACTATTTTTTACACTATACACTCTAATTAAAATATTTAATCAATATACAGCAAAAGAGAGGCAAATAAAAATGCCCCGGGTGTGATATTGTGATGATCTCCTTTTATGATGCCATTTCACTAGGAATATTATAATATAACGGAATTTGCACTGATATTTTCCTCAAATTATCCTCCGATTTTAATTGCATAACTAACGTGAACACGGACTTTCCCATAATATCTATAATTAGCTTGAAAAAAAAGGAAGGACACATCCACTGCATTTTAAAATCTTTGTTTAGTAATAGCGGACAATGGATGGATCTAGGTTATCCCAAAGCGAATCGATTGGGTGAGTTTTGAATGGTCCATCCTGTGAATGGGGCACGATAAATGCAATAAGCTGCAATTACACTGCTTCCCTTCTGACCTTCCAGCCCTGAAGTGTTGATCCGTAGCCAAGGGAAGCATAACACATTGTGATCACTGGTTAGCATTTATTATCCCTTTAAGCTTTTTGCCCTTTCCAAGCAATTTCCGCCTGTTTCAAGTCCACCTAAATTAAAAGGTAATGTCACTCCTATCCCTGTGAACTGTCAAGGCAGATTATTTCATTCCCAAACATCACGTCTTTCACTGCCTGCATTCATTTCCTTCGCTTGCGCACAAACATACCAGTATATCTGCCTAATAACCTGTTTGCTTTCATTTTGTTTTTGTCCAATTAAAAGTTAAATCCCAAAGGAAAGATAATCCTCATGCAAAATGATGTTTGCTTGTACTTTGTGATGTGCTTGTTCTACTTATTTCCTCTTTTCATGACAAAAAAAAACACTTTTTCTCCTGTAATATAGTGCATAATCAGTCCCTGCATCTTCAATAACTTCTTGTCCAGTTTGGGGTCATGGTGAGCCTGCCGGAGGAGGCACTGGCCAGAAGGCATTTGCATTTTCACGTTCTTTATTTAAGGCAAAATTCAAGTGAGGCAAATAGTATATTACAAACACACAGCCGTCAAGGAGTCAACTTGCCATAAGCACAGCTAGGCTGAGCTTCCGGTGAATGCCAGGTTACATGTGCAAGCAGCGTTAGAGCAAGAGCTGCACAGATATGGCAAACTTTCAATTTTCAAAAGTGTCCTGTCAAGGAAATGGGAATATAGAACTATTACAGATACGCAGTAATATGCATTTCGTCACTCAGTGTGAAAAAAGGTGAAATTGAGCTTCAGTATCTTGACTTCCTCTGCTGGCCTCTGGAGGATGGGCTCTCCCTTAGAGTCTTTGGGCAGAGATAATGTAAAGCACTTTGAGACAATGTAATATTGTGAAAATGCGCTACACAAATAAAATTGAATTGAATTGAATTGAATTGAATTGAATTGATGAACTTTAAATTAGTACAGATGGGGGGGCACCTGAAATTCCCTAGAAACAGTAATTTAACTTACCAAAGTGTAAAAAAATACATATCTAAAGGTATAACAAAGATGTTAACTGGATGCTAACTGACCTCAATACAGGGCACAATTAGACAACATAGATGAGCTACCTGCAATGTACGAGTGTAAATACAAAGTCAGTGATTCAACTATTCAAAGTGCAGGGGACACTGGGGACCATGTGCCAGTATCATAAACTGTAGATATTTATGCTCATTTTAAAACAATGAAGCTGTATCACTTGTGACAGAAATATCAATGTTCATTGACATCATGTTTGTGTGACACATTGACTAGGACCCCCTTAAAATACTCACTCCTCCTCACATCTTCTTTAAGCTGTCCCTTCTCTGCTTAGTCTGCATGATTGTAATAGTGTTTAGCATGCAGGGGACAAATAATCAATATAACTGTGACTAATAAGCAAAAGGATGTGTAAGGACAACAGCGTTTCCCTGAGCATTTACCCGCATTGACTTTCCTTTACCCCCAGACCCTCGCTTGTGATGCTATTTCATTGATTGTTTTTTCTGTCTATAAACCCATGAAATTTAATGTTTCAAGTAACCAATTTATTGCATTCGCAGATCTTTATGGGGACCTGAAAATGGTCACCACAATGTCAAAATAACTGTTTTTTATTACATCATGGAGAACATTT
Source organism: Mormyrus hasselquistii (assembly GCA_026779605.1). Taxonomy (NCBI): domain Eukaryota; kingdom Metazoa; phylum Chordata; class Actinopteri; order Osteoglossiformes; family Mormyridae; genus Mormyrus; species Mormyrus hasselquistii. The sequence goes on from JAODKE010000041.1 coordinate 14,344,262, forward strand.
GGTTTTGGAACCATTTGGAAGAAATTTGGAAGAAAACATCTACTTAACAATGTGTAATCCAACAAAAAATAGGTCTAAACATTTTTTCAGAGTAACTGCTATTTATATTTTACTCAATTCTCTGGTGCCTAACATATTAAAGATAACCAGAAGACATAATTCATTACATCTCAAGGTTGAATAAAAGAGAGTTGGCTGGTGCCAGCAGAAATCTATGTTGCTCACTGACCTCTGACCTCTGTGTGTGCTTTTGATTGGCTTGTGCATCCTCTTTCATGGCGCCTAGTTTATATATATGACCTGGGGGTATATCCTGGATTGTCCTATGCTGCTCATTCAACTTGCTTGAACAACAAAAGAAACATTGTCCTACTTATAGTTACAAGAGGCAATAAGTCTGTTATTCCCTGCAGCTTCTCAAACGACAAGCCCGCAATCATGATATGACCTTTCAGCCACAAAATGAGAGTAACACTAATGTGTAAACCTCTTGTGTGAATAACAAATTCCACCGTCACAAAAAAGCATTATTGTTTAGAGCAGTGCTTTTAAGTCGGGAAGTTGAATGTCCTAAGGCAGCACAAAGTCAAGTGACCAGTTCTTCGACACCAGTAAACACGACCATGACACCCCACTATTCCAAAGGTATCATTCTTTGGTTTTTCATGTGAGAGTTTTCATCTGCTCCTGATTCCAGAAATGTTATCTATTATTATTTCTGCCACCAGTTAAACCTGTTTCTCATCTCCTAATAAAGACCTCTTATCCCCCTCTTCCGGATTCAACCAGCGGGAACGATGAGGTGGCATGCAGAGAGGAAGTGCAATAGCTAACGGACTGGTGTGGAACCAACAACCTGTCTCTTAATGTGGCCAAGAGAATAGAGATGGTTGTCGACGTTAGGAGGACACACTGTGATCACTCTTCGCTGATTATCAATAGATCTTTAGTGGAGATTATCCAGAGTAACAATTTGCGGAGAACCTCGCGTGGAACCTCATCCCCAGCTCCATCACCAAGAAGCTCAGCTACGTCTCTATTTCCTGCAGAGACTGAGGAGAGTGCAGCCCCTCCCCCCTCAGGTCTCACCATGTTCCACAGAGGGACTATACAGAGGACTCCCTGTGTAGCTGCATCACAGCTTAGTAACAGAGTTGCTCCATTTGGATTGCAGGAGCCAACAGAGGATAGTGAGGACAGCTGAAAAGGTCATCGGCGTCTCTCCCCTCTGTCGCAGACATTTACACGTCAAGCTGCATCCGCAAAGCCGCCAGCGCTGCGGAGAACCTCACGAACTTCTTAATCAGAACTATATCATAAACTGTTTATTATATACTATTCATTATATACTGCACGCTCTCTGTCCTGCTGCTGCTATTGTTTGCACAATTATTTATTTATTGCTATCTCAATATTACACTTTTTTTTTGAACACAGTATATATCATAATACTGCATCCATCAAACTATTACTGTTACTGCTTTTGTTGACTGCACTATATGTTTCCTTGTCCTGTAATTGCACTTCTGTAATCTTGTGTTGTTTCTGTTTTTGTTCTTTGTGTTGCAGCATGGTCCTGGAGCAACAATGTTTCGTTTCACTGTGTACTGTGTATATGGCTGAAATGACAATAAACCTACTTGACTTGAATGTAAAGTGGCACTTTTTGCAATTCCACTCAAACCAAGTCTTTTGTTATTCCAGCAACAAACTTTTTCACTTTCTATATTGTTTTAGTAAGTCCCTGTCTATTTGGCTGTAACCAATAGGTGCTGGATATTTTGGGCAAAAGAGTTTAAAGAAATGAATGAGGATCATAATTTTCTGGCAGCTTACTCTGTGATATATTTATAAAAGGCAATGTACAATGTAAGGTCTGCGTACAGTGGACTCCAGTTCCTAAAATTCAATGCATCCACCTACTGTTCTCTGTATTATTAATTGGCTATTAATGGACACTTTTATTCACCTCCGTTGGGAAATTCTTCTCATGCAGATGAGATCAAGCTGGCTGCAGCCACCCATTGCAGCACTGCAGGAGCTAAGGCTTATGCTCAAGGACCCAGAGATGCACCAAGGCTCAACTCAAACCGGCAGCCTTCCGATCGCAGCCCCAGAGGCTTTAGCCCATTGAGCGACACACGGCCCCATCCTGTCGCACATCCGTTTCTGTTTTCTCATGAACTTCAAATGATTCATCGTGCCCAGCTGTGTTTGGTTCTCTTGCCCTCTTAGTCCTCTGTCTACTAGCCCAAGCGTGGGCAATCTTAGCCGCAAAGGGCCGGTGTGCATGCAGGTTTTTGGGGTATCCTTCAGGTCAGCTGCACAAAACCCAGGTGTGACGACTCTTTAGCCAGTCAGCCCTCTAATTGGTAATCCAATTAAAACCCACATAGATAATGACCCTTTTTGAGACTGCCCACCCTTTGCCTAGCCTGTCCTTGTGAGATTGTTAGTGTTCTACCCTGCAGTTGAGTGTTTGTTATAGTCCTGCCTTGTTGTGTATTGACACTTGCTTTGCCTTTGTGCTCCTGACTCTGCCCAGCAAGGGGTCTCCAGTCCCATGGAGCGCCGCAGTCCTGCATATTATTGGGTTTCCCCTCATTTAACACACCTGATTCAGCTTCTCTGCTAACTATTAGCCATTTTTTTGAGTTGAATCAGATGTAGTGGAACAGGGAGAGAACAAAGCTGTGAAGGGCTGGGGTTGGATACCCCTGGCTTTAGGTCTTTTGCCTGCTCATTTTTGACCATTATCTGTTTTTGCCTAGTGCTTCTGTACCTTTGCCCATCTGCCTTCAAATTTATGTACTGGCCTCACTCTTGACCACGCTCCTTTGGTTAACGGCATTAAATCTTTTCGGTTTCGCAATTTCCTCACGTAGACTTTCCTTGTCTGTCCATGGCACAAGAAATATGAAAAAACTAGCCAGGCTGGAATTACAGTATATAGAGTAATATCTCCCTCTGTTTCTTTAAAACGGTAAATTCTCTAATTTTTATGGTGAGTTTTCAGTTAAATTCTTACTCTTGTTGCTCGTTCAAAGTTTTGCAGGGCGGTGTCACCCTTGCCGTCAGACCTATACACATGGATCAGGGGAACCACAAAAAAAACACAGATACACATGAATATGGGTCTCAGACTTATATTGAGGTTGAGGTCACTAGGGCTCAGTTACAGTATGCCCACACAGAGAAGAAAGGCAGGTGTATGGAATTATGGGAGATTTTCTATATGATTTCCCATAAATCCATTCACCTGCCATTCTTCTCAGCGTGGGTATGACTGCACCCTAGTCACCAGGACCTTAATTGAGGTCTAAGACTCATATTCATGTGTGTTTTTTTCTGGTTCACCTGATCCATGTGTCTAGGCAAGGGTGACAACACCCTGCAAAACTTTGAATTATGAGAAATTCTGTGTGTGATTTGTTCACAAGTGAGGGAAGAAGAGGGCGGGAGATTGACAGGTGGATCGCTGAAGAGTCAGCAGTGATGGGGACAGTGTACCGTTCCGTCGTGGTAAAGAGGGAACTGAGCAGGAAGGTGAAGCTTTCGATTTGCCAGTCAATCTACGTTCCTTCCTATGGACATGGGTCATAACAGATACCAGCGGCAGAACCGAGTGTAGCTGGCCTCAGCGTGAGAGATAGGGTGAGGAGGTCTAGCATTCGGGAGGGGCTTTGCATTGGACGGAGCCGTCTGAAATGGTCCGGGGATACATGTAGGTTGCCTCCTTGATGGATCCCTAGGGAGGTGTTTTGGGCATGTTCAACTGGGAGGAAGGCCCAGGGCAGACCCAGAATATGCTGGAGAGATTATCTCCCTGGTGGAGCTGGAGCAGTTAGCTGGTGAGAAGGAGGTCTGCATATCCCCGTTTAGACTGCCGACCCCAGCGATGCAGCACATAACGTATGGATGGATGTCTATGTGATGCATTTCTCCTGAGATGGATGGCGGCCCTTCCTTCTGACATCTTTTCATACTTTGTGTTGCATATTCCAATATAGTTCTATTGAGATTAATCTAAAACAGAAACAAATATTCTAAAATGCACACATTACTAACTAACCACTGCTCTTATACTTTGCATGTACTTTGATCGATATCATGTTGAAGTGAACAATACTGGTAATTCACAATGGCTCTTGTCACAGTGGGGCTTGGTAAAAGTAGGGAAAGAAGTGCTGATCCACTGAACAGCTTCCAATAGCAAAAAGGGGTTTGCAGAAATTACTCAAACACCACAAGGGGTGAAAACAAACAGGGAAAAAAATAAAGGAACAAGCTAAAGCAAAGGGAGCTGAAAAACACAGGGAGCAAGACTAAGACACTAAGCAAAGTAACCAGACCACAATGAATCACTAAGGAACGGAACATGGGCAGGCTCTTAAATACAAAGAAACACCAGGGCAAACAAGGAACAGGTGCAAAGGATAATCCAAATTAACAAATCAAAAAGAATGAGTACAAAACTAAGGAACTTTAACCTACCAAAACTAAAAACTAGACCCAGAGGGCTGACTACACTTGGAACGACTAAGGGCAAAAACCAAAATCAAGCAGGACACAAGCAGAGCAAACCAAGAGAGGGAAGCAAAAATAACTACAACACACACAAGGGAAGCCAGAAAATCAAATAAGAAATAGCCCTGCTAAGGCTAGTTGCTGCCTTAAACCCATAAGTGGAGGGTTCTTAGTCTGAGAGCCACACACTCAGCCTGTTGAGCTGTGCAGGAATCCAGGGAATGGGGAGAGCAAACCGGGGCCAACGGGCAAGAGATAGAGAGAAGAACAGGATGGCCAGCGACACCTGCTGGCCGAATGGGAGGAGACACAAAGGGCAGAGTCAGATGGGTGCTGACTCGGACAGGCTTTGATAAATTTACAGAAATATTGTTTCATTCTTCTCAAATTACTAATCAGATTAATTAAAAAAGCAGCTAATATACCATTGTTTAACAATTCCACCTGTCTCCAGGGTTATATAAATATCCCAGGTGACACAGGGCACTTGGCTGGAATACATTCTGGACGGGATGCCAGTTCTTCACAGGAAAAATACATGGAAACACCCATATGCTATGAGGATATATAGAGATTAGGCAAAGGAAACTTGCATGACAATGTGCAGAATGGGGAACATTGGCAGACGTCACAGACACAGTGCACAGGCAGTGCAGAACTAATTCAGGTCACGTACTTTCAGTGGACGCATTTAAAAATTTGTTAGCATGGCTGCTAGACAAAACTGTATGTTTCCTGTTTGTTGACATGAATGACACTCGCCACATAAAGTATGCTGATCTCAGGATCTCCATAAAGGTCCAATGGCCATCAGCCTAAAATGCTCATAAACAGAAAAATCTACTTCTGTAAATATGATGTCTGCGATGTCATGAGTTGTCATCCGTGGATTTCAGCACATAAACAATGAAAATAGATGATTTTCAGCATTCAGTACTTACTGAACAAGCTGAGCCTACATATGGGCCAATCCATTCGGTTTACACTGAACGTCAAGGGTTTCCATCCAACCACCTTGTACCACGGTGACTACTGACACTCCATTTTGATGGGACTTTTGGCCATACAATAATCTGCAGCGTCTGTGTCTGTGCCACTGTATTTTAAATCTATGCAGCACAACAGGTTCAATGCGTTAATTACTATGGCAGTGGCCACACAGTGGAGTACTGGGGAGGCGCCTTTAATTACTTTTAAAACATGAATTACAAAGCCAGGAATGGAATTAAGCAGAAGAAATGCAATTAAACATGGGTAAGGGGATTTTTATACTTTTATTTGCAGTTTTCAAGACTGGGTAAACTGGATGTGCTGTGGGAAAAGCTGACCAAACGAAACGGTTGCTGAACTAATTCAGTTAAAATGTATATCAATTGTTGCCAAAAGGTACATCTTTCAAAATAATGTGTTTTACCAAGGGTAGATATCTCCAAAATCCTTATAATGCCAGGGGAATCCCAGATTGCTGTGTTTGTGAGCACAAGTTTGTTCTCAATAATGTTTGTTTAAGTAAAACTTTTAGAAATTGGTTTGGTGAGTATGTCCTGACTGTTAGGACAGACCATGTTTGGGAATGTTCGTTCAAGTTGTTTGGACATTTTAAGTGTTTATTCTGGCAAAGGTACAATCGCTTGTACTATTTTTAAATAGGGTGAGGAGGCTAATCCCCAATCCCGAATGTGAGAGGCTGCAGTTCCACCCACTCAGATCACATGCCTGGCCTACCTAATTAATATGAATTCAGCTTAATTCTAATCACCACAGACATTCAGGACGAAAAACAAAGAAACAAAAAAGCTAGAACTATTCAGAAATGGAAATAATTTAATTATATTCTTAAAAAAAGAAAACTACTACAATAAAAAAATGTAATATTTAAGAAACTTGGATGGGCAGTCCAGTGATATATTTTAATTTTAAGACTTTCTACATGACTAATTATATCAGCATAAATAATGAATTCAGATATTGATCCAGCAAGACAGTGAGTTGCTGTCTTTAATATTAATGAGCACTTGGTTTGAAGGCAACGTGACACTAACCTGAGAAACTTTGAACTTGTCAAAGAATAACTGAAAACTCTTTATAATAATAAGACAGTTAGCCATTTTGAGAGCATTAGAAAACAGATTTACACAGTTCAGTGCACACTCTGTGATAGACAGGCATCCTGCCCAGTATATGCCCTGTGATGGTTGGGTTTCCTGCCCAGTATGTGCCCTGTGATGGACCAAAGCAGTGCTCGTCTAGCCATCTGGCAAGATGTCAGTAGCTTTTTAAAGAGCAGAAGAAATTCTTTTTTATTATTTCATTGAGTTAATTTTGCCTACATTCCAATGTTATGTTCTGTTTTCGTCTTAGCAAAGATACACTTACTACCCAGTAAATAACTGTATACATTTTCTTTACTACCTACAGTAAGACATTTGCGCTGTTTTGTGCATAAAAATCACCTCTCATCCCTGCGAAGAGACTTGTTCTAGTTGGAGAGCTTTTTGGGATACTTCAGATTCAGTAATTTGGCAAGACCTTTCTACTATTCTTAAAAGAAAAAGTTATCTTTATATCTTTGAAATAAATAAATAAATATTAAATTCTGTACAGCTCATTAGTTCTCTAGTTACCCTTGCAGATAAGGAGGATATTAAGATGTGAAGTGCCCCCAAACTGGACCGAAATTGTTTACAAGTTTAAAGGTCAAACTCTTTATTCAAGGTCACACTTTAAAGGTTCTGTGAGCAGGCAAATCTGTCAGAGAGCTAAAGTCTACATTGGGTGCGAGACGGGAGTATAAATAATAAATAAAACTCAATTGGCTGACTCAGGGTGACAGTGGAATAGCTGTCATTTGAAGATATATATGGGAATAGTGTTTACGGGATTATTGAAAAGAATAACATTGCTGATTGTCACTGCCTTCAGGATAATGGGTTCTTGAAATCTTGATGTAGTCAAGTAGTGGTTGTCAACACATGCTGCCTTCCTGATGTGGGGGATTTGAGCAGAGATGGAGATGAGGAGAAAGGCAGGGGGAGGGCCAACATGCACAGCACATAAAACTGAGAATTAGGGGCAGCTTGGCGACATCGGGGGGGGGGGGCGACATCTTTTTGCATAATTTTTTGAATTTGTATGTTTTTTCCTTTTTATGTGCAAACTTTGTTTCGGAGGGGATCTCTCTAGGGAGGGTGTGCTGTGTGTTCTGGGGACCAGTCACCAGTGCTAATCATCTGGACATTCGATGATGCAAGGGAAAGCAGGGCCCCTTTCTATAATTATGACTGCCAGCTCACGGTCCCAAGAGGAACCTGGTTGTACCTTTAATCGAAAGTACGTGACCTGAATTAGTTCTGCAAATATACACCAAGGGGCAAACTAAATAGGAGAATGTTATGAAACATGGTGAAATGTCACTCACATCTCATAACATCAAGCCATACCGTTGACCACGGTTTCCATTTTTAAAAGCATGATCACTTTTGACGTCCTTTGTTCCTTGTTTCCCCTCCATATCGTGGAGATTTCTGCGTTTCTCCTGCACTTTCTTCTGGCATTTCTCCATCTCCCGTTTTCCCCGTATTATGAACCTATAATGTACCGCCATACGAGTGCCTTGGGACAAGTGTGCTATGAAAGAAAAATAAATTGCTATAAAAAAAAATATATATATATATATATTTTTCAGTTACAAATTTGCTAGTCTTGTTTGCATATTGATGTGAGATATTTACATTATTATTGTTAAACTTATCTTCAGTGTTTTATCAGTTCTGTGTCCATTTGTGCATCTTTGATGGCAAGCAGGATTTTCTCCACACAGTCCCCGTCACTCCTGTGACATTGTAGGCCTCTGGATGGACATAGACGTATTATTTCTCCAGTCCATCCCATTTAAATAATTATAATAAAAAACTGTATTATTATGCTCATGCATAAATAAACAAATGGATGAATGGATGGATGGATGGATGGATGGATGGATGGATGGATGGATGGATGGATGGTAGATAAAAAGAAACAAATAGATGGATAGATAAATAAGAGAATGGCAAAAGCTCCAAACTCCAACAGAAAAATCCCTGTTTCCCAGATTTCATGTGTGTGATGTCATTTATGTCTGTCCCAGAAAGGCTGATTGATCCCTTGGTTTGATCAGCATAAAGACATTTATTGAAAGGTGGGCAAGAAAGCAAATAATTTATGATTGTATAAGACACACAATGATCTTGAGATTTCTGGCGCGTGCAGCTTGAGCAGGAGGGTATCCCCAGGAGGGTATCTCCCTGATAACTGATGTGTGATATTATATTTTTTATGTTTCAGTAGCTGGACTATTAACTTTAGCAATGAGCAGAATATCTTTTATCACCAGAAGCTGATGCAATAAAATCTTCTTCACACTGCATAATAACCACAACTGTGCTTTTTCCCCCCAAGTAAATCCTGGCTTCTGATTAATGTGGACATACCCGTGTCACCTATGCATAACCAATCAGAACAGTTTGTTTATTTCCTTGAAAGCACCCAAGTTCCTCTAACTGTAATCAGTAATGTGGCTTCTCTATGTTGTACAGAAGCCCTGTTATCTCATTGTCTTGCCTTGACAGGTCAAACATCTGATGTAAAAAAGGGCTTGGGGGGGGGGGGGGGTTCACAGAAATGTGCTTTTTTTTTCACCTAGTGCATTTATCACCTCATAATAGAGACTGTTTGCAATGACAACCATTATTTAACATTGTAAAATTGCAGAAATCTGAGACTAGGTTACAGAAAGTATGCAAATTGCTCAATCATCTAATCAATTTAATGATAAGATGCCTTATTTTTGACGTATCTGTGAAATAATCTGATGGAACGAGATCAAAAAAGTCGCGAGCAGGGACAATTATAAAGAAAATAATGTGTAGGAAATGTGGATTTGCAATCATACACAAGAAAAGATGATGGACAGTCGGAAAATAAAAGAGAAGAACATAGAGGTTTGAATATAAACATGTCATTATTCTTCAAGCGGTTGATGCTGGGAGCAGATGGTGAGAAAGAAAGTCCCTTTTTATTTAGGTACATAGGCGGACGAAGTCAGTCGGGAGACAGGGATCATTCCCATAGTGTGAGGAAGTTCAGAGACATGTGGAAAACCCACAGGGACATGAAAAGAAGAGATCACTGAAGTAAAGGGTGAACTGAGCATGTAGCCGGATTTAGCTAAAATGCATGGTGAAGAAAAGATTCTCAGCCATTTGTCTTTTGTGTGTATCGTTGGGCTGAATTGTTGCTGCTTATTTTAACAAAATAACATTTAGAAAAAACGAACGCTTCATTAGGTTGTTTATTTTATATGTGTTTGTTCAAGCTGTGGCCAATTCTGTAACATTTTCATGGTTTTTTTCATGATAGCACGGCATGCATCAGCAATTCATCAGCCTCGTTCTTGAGGAAATGATTTACAGACAGAGACAGACAGAATAAGAAAGAAAGAAAGAAAAAAAGAAAGACAAACGTTATGTCTTCATGCCTTCACACAATGTCAGGAAATTTATTTTGTCACAGAGGGGGTCATTCGAGACTGAGAATCTGTTTTGACGTCTCCTGCCATGTAACACTTTGGATTGGTAACACTGGTTGCATTTTAATGTGGGAGAGTAAAGGAATTTGTAAGAGCTGTTTACATTTAATGCTGAACCACAGAACTCAAAGGATGGCTTTACTGAATCAAAACACCACATTTCAAATACGAGCTATAAGTGGACAGTGAGATATACATTCAATTGAGAACAATAATGGCCATTGGTGGCAATGAATTCCTTCATGATAGCTCTATTTAAATTCCCTTTTATGAGGTCATATTTCCAGCTCCTTCCTAAATGTGCCTTGAGTTACAGATCCATTGTTATTTCACACGCATTAGTTGCCATTATTATACGTCTATCCACAATGGTCTTTTAAATGGAAAAGTTATGTTGGGCTGATAATTTAATGAAGGGGTATGCCAGTAAAAGTCAACAAAACAAACAAACCCCTAGCACCATTTCCATTTCATTTTATTTTTCTTTACCAAACTGGTTATTCGGCCTGTGAACACCAAGATATACATACCTGAGTGCTCCATCCAGGCACTCAAAGCACTGAGGTGCCAAAACCATGCTGTGGGGATGATTCTCGTCAGCGGGAACTGGAGAGATCCTGTCTACCTCCACTAAACAGATACCACTTTGGCAGAAATGCCCCTTTTGGCTGAACAGTGATAGCAGGAGCAAACTCAAAGCAAAATTACTTCAAAATAGCGAAGTGCATGAATGGTCCGAGATCTCACTTGGAAAAATTGTTTAACAAGCAAAACCTAAACAACTTGACAGAGAACAAGCCGACCAACGAAATTATACCAGGCAGATTGTGTGTGTGTCCTGCAATACACTGGCATAATGCCCTGTCTTGTGCCATACTGTAAACTGCCTGGGACAAGCTGCAGATCTCCCTGACCATAATGCTGTGTGTGTGTGTGTGTGTGTGTGTATGCGTGTGTCTTTCCTCCAGCTGCTGACAACTTTATTCATTTAGAAAGTCTGAGTGGATCCCTCAGCATTCAGTGCAATAAGGTATTATGGTCCACAGTGGAGAAGGAGCGTGTTCTCCACAATAGCATTATGATTTCTAACGTATCATTGCACAATTAATTCACGGCATTGTTTTGTGTAATTACTGCTTTGGTGTAAACGATGCTTTGAGCTGATAACGCTGAAGTTATCTTAATTGACTAAACTATGGTGGTTCTGACATCACTCGTGACCGCTCCTTCTTTGCCGTAGCTGTGACACGCATGCGTGCGGAAACTCCCTGAGGCCTTGTTTCAGGAAAAGAGGAATTGTAGGCAATTCCCTTGGGTACAGGCCCCCTCTGCCATTCCACGGAAGAGAAAGTCTAGAATAATCCACTAATTATGGGAATTAAATAAAATGCCTGATGAGATTCTATTATACCTGATTAAGTAACCCTGTGGAAATATATTGACTTCTCAAGCAAATCCAAGAATCTGATGTTATAAAAAAATGTGGTAATTCTGTTAATTTGCAAGCTTAATCTGTACCTGACAGCAGAAGAAAAGAGGAAATAAATTACAAAGAGCATATGTGGGAAACTTAATTGTACCCTGGGGCTTTAGCACAATTGCACACTGTATTAGACTTTGTTACTGACAAGGGGTGTGAGGCGTAAGGACCTGGACTTACACCTGCTGGACATAACCATAAGGGTTTGAGTTCAATTCCCATTTGTTTCAGTTCAATTCCCATTGGTAGCCTGATGCTTTATAGACTTCATTAAGGTCCAACACATAATTTTATTGAGCTTATACAGTACAGCAGTAAAACATAAGTCAATCATCCAAAACAGCTAACTGAAGCAAATTTCCAAAATGTTTTGAGGTTTTCAAGTGAGACCACCAATAACCTAAAGTCAGGCTTCCTCATCATATGTTACAATATTGGGAACTAAACCTCAGTCAGTCTACATGTAGCCCAACAAAAGAAATTTCATCAAATTCCCAAAACGAATTTAGGCTACAGAAATTTTTATCAGATGTATCACGTAGACCAGGGCTAGCTAGAAATTCTGGCCCCCCGCCCACCCCTCATTGTTTTACATACAGTGCTCATCCCCTTTATGCGGACAATACATTCCAAGACCTAGAACATATAATGATTTTTGCATATAATAGCAAACCGCTTACTGTATATAGCATGTGAATATTTCCTAAACACTGATTACGCATTTTTTTGCCTATAAATAGGGGAAATGAGGACTTGATTAACAATTAAGTGTCAGAGTCGATGTCCATTTGACCCTGTCCTAAGTGTCCTGTTCCCTTTTCACCAGCAGGTGTCGCTGGTCATCCTGCTTCCCCCTCCTGTCTTATAGCCCTTCAGCTCTAGTGTGTTTCTCTCTTCCCTGGGCTGCTGCATAGTTCAATGGATTGAGCGTGTGGCTTGGCGGCTGAACCCTCTGCTCATGAGTTTAAGGCTGACTGGAGACCAGCCTCACCTGATATTCTATGTATATTGATTTTCTGTTTCCCAAGTGTTAGTTATTATTTATCTTTTTTTCCCTGTCAAAGGTTTACACTGCTCGTAAACTATTTAATTCTGTTCTGCTTGTACTTATGTTCCTAGTCTCTCCTAGTAATTGTAATATGCCCCACCTGCTCCTTGTCTGCCCTGAGTCCTTGTCATAAGTTAATTTGGTTATGATTCTCACCTACTCTTATTAGCTGTTTATTTAAGTACCTGTTCTGCTTCTTTACTTTGGTGGTGTGTTGTAGTTGCAGCTGTAGTAACTCTGTGCTGATAGCTGTGGTTGTTTTCCAGTCTTCATCCCCGTGTTTACTCTCTTCCTTAGCTGTGTTACTTTTCGTTAGCTCTTATCTTTCCAGTTTTGTCATTGACCGCCTGTGGTCCCTGTATTTTCTCGTTCCCCTTTGTGTTCTGGTTCTGTTTAATAAAACCCTTTGTGTCGGAGCCAATTTGTGGATTGTCCCTCCTTGACCACCTCTATCATACCCCACCCCAACATAAAGTAAATCAGTAGTAAAACTAAACTGAAATGTAATTAATATAGTAATGCAAATACAAAAGCACTGCTAGCGAATACAGTTGCTTACACAGGAGAACAACTGAACGAGAATATGGTGCATTTTGGACTTCTAGTATAAACAAAGGAATGGCTCACATGGCGTTAAATAAAGGCGAGCGAGAGGGCAGCACGGAGCTACATGGTTCTATGGGTATAGAACAGTTTTGGCACGTAGATTAACATGTCAAGATCGCTGAGTCCCCTAAATCTGTCAGGCTATCCATGCCCCTGCTGTACCCCTACAGAGGAATGAGTGGGTTTTGGATATTTGCCCTAGAATTATTCATACTCGTTCAACAAATTATAGCCACTGACTCTGTTTAAGGGTGTTCGAGTGATTAAAGAAGCAGATACATCCCATTTGC
>JAODKE010000041.1:14366947-14378534 GCA_026779605.1 Mormyrus hasselquistii
AGGATGATAGGAGGCCTTAATGGTCTCACCAAAACACTCTTTGCTTCTCAGTCTGTTTTCTTTATTTTTTCATTGTTTTCTTTGTGCGTCTGTTTAATTGTAACTTCACACCTTCAGAGTTTATCTCCTGAATGTGTAAATTCGGCTCCTTTGTGTCTCACCTGTGTATGAGTGTATGTGTCTGTGTATGATAGGGATCTCAAAGTCTCATGCTCTGCCCTCACTGGTTGAAAACTCTAGAATGAACATATCCCTAAAAATGGATTTGTGTGTCTGTGATATTCTTCCTTATATGTGTGCTTGGTTATGTCTGTGACAGAAGAGCGGATAGTATATGTTTCATGCAGGCATATAGTTTCATTCCCAAATTATTTATTTTCATGGGTCATATAATATGATTGGATTTCAGAAAGGAGATCAAAGCTGATTATTCTGACTTGTGTGATGACATTTATTCATTTAGCCCACAGTCTTTCGGAGACAAAAAAAGAAAATGTTCTCAGATTAGCTAAAGCATTCCTACCGATCTTATTACAAGCTGGCTTGATTGTCCCATGGATTCATTTCTTATTTATGTATATATGATGAAACAATCTATTCATGCGTGTTTATCCTTTAACTTGCTTGTCAGTTTGAATTCTGCTCCCTTTGTAAGAAATGCCAAACCATCCTTCAAATGTGTAAGCAGACCATGTTCACTATAAATGCATGGAACCAAAAATGCAATGCTGATCCTTACTGAACATGAAATAACAGATAAATATGAACAAAGTGACAAATTGATGCATCGACAAGCACATTGAAAATGTTGCTATGTTACTGTTTAAATTTATTTAATGATTAGGGTCACATGACGGGGGCCACCCTGGATTCCATGCTCCCACAGTAAGGGCAATTCAGTAATGCAAATTCTTTATGTCTTAGGACTGTAGGAAGAAACCAGATCAGCTAATGGAAACAGTGCCATCATTCCACCTTGTCTGGAATATCTGATACGATGTCTTGATATTTAAATGAAAACAGATGGACTTCATGTCATTTCTTACCATGGTAACTGGAATCATAAAGGTAAAGAATGCTGATTTACACCAGCAATGCACATCCCAAGGTTTACGTGGGAGCGTGTGAGGGGTCGTGCTGTTTCACTCTTCAGAAAGTTAGTTAACCTGAATTAATATAGTAAGAATATTAAGCTGCGTAAATACATACATGGAGTAACAGGCTTTGGATAACATTTATGAGAAACTACTGAAGATATATTAAATAGATTGGTTCTTCATGGTATCCTGTGTTATCTGCTGTTCCGGAATGCCATTTGTCATACCCCATAAACGGGTTTTTGACTAACAAAACGACGTCTGCTTGTCACTTCACTGAACTCCTCCTACGGAGGAAAAAGCCACGTGCCAACGATCTGAGATTGATGTCCTGGACCTCTGGGAGACAGTGCCTTCAGCTGTGGGCCCCAGTGGAATAAATGAAAGTCAGTCCCTCTCAATGTGCGAGGAAATTCTGCTCATGAAGTAGGGTAAATGATGGCTGCTGTTTGCGTGGGCTAATTTTGAAAAAAATCAACAGTGACACGGTTGACAAATGGCGGAGCAGATAAATCAGGAACACCGGCTGGAAAACCCTCGAGGCTATCAGCGAGCATTTGTTACCAGCCCCTTGTCCGTAGGCCATTTCAATAAATTATCTCTGCAATATGTTATCTCCAGCTTCCTACACACATTACACAACATTTAAAATTGGGATTACAATGTGCTCTATAGGCTTAGCACAGAAGAATGTTTACCCAGGAAGCTTGGATTATGTGAAGCTATACACGATTTAATTGCATAAGTTACGCACTGGCAACAAGGCCATGTGATTAATGAGGAGGTCTAAAGGTATTTTTCAAAGTTCCTAGTGTGAATGTAATCAAATTTTACAAGTGCTTATTAGTTATTCAATTAATGACCAGTGCAATTAGCAAAAGGCAGCAAAGCTCTAGAAGAGAAGCAACCACAAAGGTATAAATGCAATTATATCAAAAATAGTTTGCAGTGTAATTGTGTGATGTATGCAAATTAAATTGTTGTTATGCTGTACGACACGTGCAGTACATTTCTAATCAAGTAAAACAGAAGGTCCTGAAACTATTATTCCACTCTCTATTTCATTTTGATTTCATCCGACTTAAAGCGAATTCGGCCAATTATGCTCTATCGAATCAAATGACATCCAGCAATGCAAAAAATCAGTGCAGTCGTATCCGGATTCAAACAAACGACCAACTAGCATTTTATAAAACACAAGCACATTCATTTCTCATATCCGGAAGTGAACAGACATGACAATTTGAAAATTTAAAAGTAATGGGGTCCTCTGATCTGAATGGGGGGGGGGGGGGGGTCATCAGATCTGAATGGAAAATGACTAAATATATCCAAGGTCTGATTAGAAAGATGTGGAAGTGTGTAGATGTACAGTATGTGAATGTGCATTTACATGTATGCAGATTCCAGTAGAGTTTCTTCCTTGTATGTGCGCCTTTGAATGTGTGTCACTATCTATGAAAATAAACAAAACAGATGTTTTGCTTGAATATATTGTTTTAGTGTTTATGCTCATCTTCATGGCTCCGAGTGTGTTAGAAGGAGGGGCTGAAAACTTAAGGAGGAGGGGAGATAAAAAAAAAATGCTTTTTAATGGATGTTTTTTATGGATGAGTGCTTAATTGCTATATATACATCTGCCATTGTTCAAAAGTAATGAGACATTAGGAACACTTCCAATTATTACATTTTTTATTTTCTTTGCACAAAAATTATATTCATCCGAAGTTTAACTAGGAGAGACACATCTCCAACATTCACCTGTAAAGAGCGATGTAAAATCTTATTTTCATGATGGAAAGTTATTGCATGGAATGTTTTATTATGGATAGAGAGAATTCTTTTAGAAGGGCTGTTCTTGACCATAGAGGAATGCCTGTTTTTTCTCTCTGTAGTGTGATTTATAACTGACTTGATTGTGTTGTATTTATAGCAATATTGATTGTTGCACTGAAATCTGTTTATGCTGCTCGTGCATAATCTTTGAAGTTTCCTAGTTTAAATGGCATCAGCTGTGTCCCAACACTTTAAAACGTGAAAGACCGATTAAAGGTCTTTGATAATTCTTTGTAGTTTGCTGCTCTATTTATATGCAAGATATGATCACATAAACATTTACATTTAAAATTATGAAAACCTCTACAGGTATGAAGGCTATGCAGGGTATAAATAATCCGTCCCAGCTTTGCTGCTTTCCTGCCCGCCGGACACATCGCCACTTTACGTAACACACTGATATCTAAACATATCTGAACTGTTTTCCCTGACCTATACTGATCATGCACCTCATTCCATAACCATGGTTATTTCTCATATAGGTATATATATCGACTCCTCCTCCACTGTCAATTTTTTACAGCAATAATTTGGATACCTAAGATCCTGTATTACAGTAAATGTGACATATCTAGCATTTTGCTTAAAAAAAAACTAATTTTAAGGTCACCACTAGCAAAATATTATTTATAATACATATTAGTTCCACTATGTTCTCTCAATCACCTTAATAAATACCTGAGAGGAAAAGCGGGATACTTGCTTTCAGAAACATTATAACTCCACACATTCTGTGTCTAATTCCTAGAGTAAATGTGCTAACTACCCACAATTATTTGAATAGCGAGCAGCAGAGGTGCTTGTAAGGGATGAGAGCCAGCTATTGACGACAGCACTGATGAAGATAAACACGTCTCTGAGTCAAGCCTTAGCTAATTACAGCAACCCAACATAATTTGGCTTTGCGCAAACCTGGACGTAGAGCGTTATAAAGAGCTTTCAATAGACATGCACTTGTTTGTGTCTGCACTCACCAATTAAAGAATATGTTGGAGTAGATGTGCTCTTTACAGGAGAACATAAACTGTACTGTAGATGTGCTCTTTACAGGAGAATATAAACTGTACTGTAGATGTGCTCTTTACAGGAGAACATAAACTGTACTGTAGATGTGCCCTTTAAACATCTACAGTGAACCATGGTGATGCATTTTGCTGTCGTTTTGGTAAAGCAGAGCAACACGACTGACAAAAGCTGTGTGTTTATTGTATGTGGATGTTTGCAGTTGTATTATTAAATTAGTGCTGTCCTACCTGTACTCAGTTGTATGAGCTTTATTTCTGTCTGTTTACACAAGCTAGCAATTCATCTTACTACAGTGGATATTGTGGACAATGAAAGATAAGTTTTGTATTTGTTTTTTACTCGTTTGATGGATGATGGATGATGACTACCACTGATAGATCAATAACGTGGATAGGTGACATTACACGGGGTAGCAGAGTGTTATCAAGGCAAGAAACATTATAAACTATATTTTTTATCAAATGAAACAAAGTGACACCCGATAAGATTCTTTCTGACACCATCTGATGTATATATCTCTGAATGTGTATTTATGAAACATGCTTACAACCTGAAGCATCTATTTCTTTCTATATCTATCTCTGTTTATAGACGCGTGAATCCATTTGCCTGCTTGTTTTTGTTCTGTATTATTATTAGGTTCAAGGTTAATGTATACAATAAAGTAAGCATAATCTTCAGCTGAAAAAGAAAGGTGTAATAATTTTAAAAAGCAGCTCGCCGAAGCATTTTGGCAGAAGAATCTAGAGCCATCACCAGGTGTCATTATTCCTAGAGAGTCTGAGATTAGCCTATCCCATCGCTATAGTAGATGAAGCATGGGAACGTATAGAGCCCACGCTGATCTGTGATAATTAACGGCAGCTGGCAGTCTCAGATAAGTCAGCCCCTTACATAATGGCTTTGTGGCATCTATAATACACCCTTCTGATTTACCAATAAGTGTGACTCCATCCTTCCCGGTATCCGGATGCAAGTGCCTGGAACTTTCATTATCCACCATCAGTAATCGATGCTCTAATCAGCTGCCCAAGACCATACATCGGGGTTTTGTCTGACAGGGCTCTTTATTGGTTGTGGCTAAGCAATTGCTTTTTTTATCTCCTGTTCTAGCCAATAATTTTTTGTCTTTACTGGTTGTTTTGTGGAGGAACATCTGCTAATAGTATTCATTTAGTAATTACCTGCAATTAGTGATGTGCTTTCAGTCTATAATATGTGCAGAAATGGATGAATTATCTCATTTAGCGCCGTAACTTGTGTAAACAGATTTTCCTTTTCATTTCCTTTTTTTAACAGAATGCAGGAATGCGACATGTCAGTCAACGAGACCATTCAGTGCTTGATTAGTGATTTGTTTATTCACAGCCAGAAATATAAAAACATAAGAAAATATTCAACTGACTCCGCAAGCCAATATATCATCATATTCTGTGGTCCCTTATATATTAATGTAATAAACATAACCTTCTCCTGTGCGGTTACAGCACGTTTATGCACGTGACACAGTAACATGGATTTACTAAATTTACTTTCCTCTATTATGACACGTTCATTTGGAATTGCCTGTTTACTGTCTGGAGGCATAAGGACGTAATATATAAATAAAATGTATGGAGCTGTCAGCCCACTGCATTAAGCTGTAACTAATGATGCGGGCCTGTGATGCTGTATGTGTTATTTCCAGAATCACACCTCGCAGAGCCAAAGGCTAAGAAAAAAACTAAACCAACTAACTAGTGTGAGACATAACCCAAAATAAAAAAAACAACAACAGACACATGTCTCTGTTGGTGACAAATACAAAATGCATGAGTAAAAGAAAATGGCACTGACCTCTGTACCTTTGAGAACATTACCAAAGTTTTTTACAGCAAAGTTTTAGAGATATATATTCCTACAGCAACATGTCCAGCTTGGTATGACACAGTTAGGTGGACATCAGAAAAAAAGTTCCTCCACAAACATTCAGGCGCCGTCTCTCCTGGTGGCTCAATCAAGAAGCATCCTGCATCGTAAAAAACCCCATATATAACTAAAATAAACATATGCTTGTCAGAATTCTAGCACAACACATTTACTGCCAACACAAGTCAACATATCTTTACACAGAACATTCCGGAATGCATCAGCCAGCACATTCTGAGGTTCCTGCTAACGCTGAGCTGCTGAAGAAGTATTACAAAAGCTCTTTGTTAATGTCATATATCCCATTCAGAAATAACAAGGGATTATGGTCGGTGTACACCAGCACTGATGGGAAGTTACAGCCTAGTTAAACTTCGAGATGCTGTGATTCTTTGAGAAAGTCAAAGGACTGCTTTTCCACAGTGAGGTGATGCCGTGGTGGCAGGCTGAGATATCAGACCATACCACTGACCAGGGTGTCATCTTCCTGTAAAACTGCATGTTTAATGGATGGTCTAGGAAAATTCTTTGGCTTTAACTGGTTTCTGGCTGATCAGTCCCTTTGTGTAACACAGGATCTAGCAATGTCATGTATGTTTGTAGTCTTTTGAAGACAGTATACATGTATGGCTCTAGGGCTCTTGACCCAATTAGACAGACCAAACCACAAGATAATACAAATATTCCTTTAATATATTTACAGTTATATACTGTATGACTAGTAAGTCTTTTGAATGTAGCAGAAGCATCTCCCATTGGTGAATGAGATATTATATATGTTTATGGGGTGCAGTTGTTCCACATGTGTGGAGTTTGTATGTTCTCCCCGTGTTGTCGTGGGGTTTCCCGCAGCTGCCTGTGTTCTCCCACCCACAGTTCAATGTTGATGTTAAATGGAGTTACCAAATTGACTCTAGGTGTCATTGTTGTGAAAGAAAAAAAAATAAAACTTGTACTTGGAAATCAAGGATATATAATTACCGGACACAAGTACCTTAAACATAGCTGGGTTACAACGGCCAGTGTGCCCTCGTCGCACCCTATCCTGGGTTGGCACCCATGTTGTTTCTTGTTTTGCACCCATTGTGCAAATGTCAGACGCTGATGTCAGACACTGGTAGGACCCTTTCAACAAATTCTGTCTATAAAATGAGACAATCCGATACTTGCATTTCCGCAACACACCAGCTATGATAACCTTAGTATAAAGCTCTCCCTCAAGCAAGCAAACCACATGCATAATTTATCATATAGTAGGTGACTCTCTAATTAGAAAATTATGAAAGCACACGGGCCGGGGGAGCGTCATGTGCAAACAGACAGATTCATCGAGTTCTGTAGCCCTTCATGCCACGGTGACCCAGGCTGATGGCCAGCCACAGTGACACCGGGAGACAAACAGATGATGTTAGGCGCCTTTGTGCTGCACCTGCTGACAGCAGCAGTAACGATGCAGAGGCGCGGCTTGCCAGCCCTTTAATGCAGGTAGTTAAGATAACAGGTCTGAAGAGTACAATTCAAGGCCTGGAGGGCAAAACATCAACTCGTTTGGTTTAATATCATCTTGCAATAAATAGTGTGTTTAAAGTTATTGTCTGGACAATAGTTCCCTCTTAGGTATAGATTGTAAACTGTTAATCTTGCAACTGGAACCAGTCTCTCTTTGGAACATTGGTTATAAAATTTCATTTTGGGAGTGTGTGCATGCTGTAAGGGCTTGCGGTAAAACGTGTAAGAATTTTGAGGTTTATCTATTTATGGCATATTAAATGAACAGTATAAAAAAAAAAAAGAATCGTTAGTGATCTCTGTTAGCAACATGTTCATGTCCTTTACATGCTGTCTAGGTCTTTCCTTAGGTTACTATGAAATTGCCTTATAAACTGCAGTACACGGGGATACAAGGTGAGACCCAAATTACCACACAAAAGCAAAAATAAAAGCAGAAGTCATTGTTGTTAGAGGGGAAAAAAGCAAAATCTTGGACTTGGAAATGAAGGATAATTACCAGACACAAGTACAGTACCTTACATATAGCAGGGTTACTACGGTCATCACAGAACACCAACTTTAATTTTTTTTTACAGAGAATATCCAAGCACGGAAGCCCTAACTCCCCCTCATTTCATGGCCACACCCCCCCACCCCCCTCACACTGAACGTGTTGCCTCTTCCTACTTAAGGTATTTGTTCGCTTAATTGTGCTTTTTTGCTAAGAACCATTAGTGAGTCCATATGTTCCCGTAGAGTCCCCAAAATATGAAGGGACATTTAAAATCCATTTGGAGCACTTTTATGCTTAAACACCTACTATAAAGCACATTATCCTGAAAAAAAAAATGAGCATCCTGACCGCCGCATTCCATCTCCATCAATCCAACGGGACTGATCCGTCTTTGCCCACAATAAATGTTATTTCACTGAGAGCCAATATAGCAGAAGGATAATGGGTCTCTTGCAGTGAGGGAGAACCTTAAACTGCAGATCTGCCCGGCTTCTGCTGACAGCAGCCTATCCCACCACCTTTCTCTAGCTTCTACCGAGCTGATGCTTGTGAGGAAAATACAAGAACCTACAGTATATGCTGCACCTTCATGAGAAGAACAGAAACATGGCCTGTATCACCAGTTGGAGAGTAATATAAAGTGTTTTCATAAAAGCCCCTTCAAATAATTCCTGACACATATATATATATATATATATATACAGACATGCATATAACAATCTAAATTCCCTACAATATGTCTAAAAAATGCTTACCTATTTAATTAAAATTATTTCTTCAAGATCAAGACATTATATTCCTAACAGAGAAATATTTCAAGAACATGAAAATCCAAAACTCAGTTTCTGAACTGCTTCATTTACATGGGGCTGTACTGGACTGTCAGATGGTACCTGCATCACCAAAAGCTTCTGGAAGAGTTTCTCAAAAGTAGCCTGACCAGTGCCAATGCCACAGAATGCTGAGTTTATTATTAGAATCACAATGGGGATTGTGCGTCGTGGTCAGATGAGACAGCAATGAAACTTTCTGGTCATGCGCAATCGGGATGAGTGATATGGCAAAAATATCAATATTTTTAGGCATGACCACGATCCTGATTCTTTTCCACGTTCGTTTTTAACGTTATTTTGCAAGTTGCATAACAGTACAATCAAGCTAATTTCCCTATTTAAAAAAATATAGCCCTCTAAGGTAATACAATGTGAAAGAGAAAACATACTCTGCACACTCTTTCCGGTGATTTATTTAAAGGTGGCTAAAAAGGCTTGTCGTGCTCTCATCTGACGTATGAACCTTATCTTTGCAAACTTTGCAAATAACTATATTGTTTGCGCTGACTTGTTTTTGGAAAATCCATATAAGTTCCATATAACTGACATTGAATTCTTTTTAGAGACCAGTGTCATCCATGCCACTACACTGGTCAAATATGGAATGCTTCGCAAGTTGCACATTGTATGTTGGGACAAGAGCGCCAACAGGGCGAGAGGAAGAAACCCATGGCATCACCCACTGTTAGCTATTACTGGTGTATTGTGTGTCGAAACAGATTTGGCTGGCAAAATAACTTTATATGTGAGTTTTAGCCATAGAATTGTAAGAAAGAATGTGCATCGCAGCACAATACTTATGAGATCTTATGATTGCCATGCATGGTGAGCAAAGGGAGAGAATACAAAGGAAAGCGTCCGGTATCTACTGTCACTTACGCTGGTGGAGCATTGATGCTTTGGGCCTCATTTGCTGCAAGTGGTCCAGGGTACCTTGTGAAGATCAATGTCACCATGAAATACCAGGACATTTTAGCCAAAAACCTACCTGCCTCTGCCAGAAGGTTGAAACATGGCTGTGGATGGACTTTTCAACAAGACAATGGCACATCTAAATCAACACAGAAATGGCTGTAGGACATTTCTGCCTTTTTGGTTCATCATATGCATTAATGTTTAACTCATCTTAATGAGGGTTGCCAGTAATTATGGAGCTGAGTGCAGGCGTAACTTTTTAAGTCTTCTGTGGTTATTTTTTATCTGTCTACAGTAATAAGCTTTAAAAAGCTCCTACTGTGCCTTTCCTATATAAATGGATGCAAATGCATATTATGAAGGGATACACCTGCACTCCGTACCTTGACCACACACATCTCTAAAGCTTTCCCCGGCTGTAGCCAAAAAATCATTTGTCAATCTTGCTGACACAAGCTGTTCTTCCAAGGTTTTGAAGCAGATGCAGAAACATCCAATGGCATGATAGCATATTTAAACTGAATACTAATTCCTCTCCATGCATTCAGTACAGTGTTGCAGTGCAGCTCCTATACCTTCAATACCATTTATAAGTCAATACTGACTTCCACTCAGGAAGTCTCTGTCTAAAAGAAAGAAACTGTGGAACATGCTTGGTCTTAACCTCTGAATTCAAGCAGGAAATGAAAGGTTATGGCTGCTCTCTGGACACAATGGCTTCGGGATCTAGAATAAAATGCACTGCAAGTATTGAAAGAGACTCAACAGCTTCCTCTGGGATCAGCTTAGCAATGCTAGTGTTTCTAGATATGTATCAAAATGTGTCACAACTATAGGATTTTTGTCAATGTCACCTAACCGGCTGCTTGATATATTGCTCTGTACAGTATTGTGTATGCTGCCCTTAACCTGCTAGGGAAGGAGATCTACGTGCTAACGGACAGTAATTGAGCAGAGTCCTCTGAGAGGGCACTTCCATAAACCCTCCTGCTGGGAAATTCAATTATGCGTGACACGGGAAACTTGCACTGTGGGGTAAAGGGATTGGCAGAAGCTAAGGAGAACTCCTGTAGAGAGAGTGAAATGGGGAGAGAGAGAGAGAGAGAGAGAGAGAGAGAGAGAGAGAGAGAGAGAGAGTTTTAGTAGAGGCCGATATCTAAACGTCATCTGGTCGAAAATGAAACAAAGCAAAAAGGACAAAACCCTAGACAACCTAAATTATAGATACAGTTTGTGAATTTAACTCCCAGATTTCATTGTTCTGTATTGTTCTCTGTCTGTGTTTTTTTCATTAAGATTGATAGCTATTAATTTACTCGGTAATTTCTATGTATTAAAATTCAATATCTATTAAAATTGAATCGGAAGGTATATGAAATCTCATAAAAGCAATTGTTCATAGGCTTAGTATTGGATACAGCAGAAAACCACCATCCAGAATCACTTTGAAGGATTAGGATTGGAAAGCACTGTCTTAGAAGAGCTTAATGCCATGAAGGGGACCAGCAATGATCCTGAACTGTTCTGCGAAGTGCTCTTTGATATCCCCTGCGAGGAACTTCCTGATTTCAGCCTGATCTGACGGACGCAGAATTGGCCCACAATCAAATGAGACTCCATGATATCAAACGTTGGATATTTGTTAGCCTGCCGATGAAAACACATAAGCTAGGGAACGGTAGAATTCCCATAAGAGGTTTTTTTATATATATGTTACTAGTTGAGTACATGATGAGCTTTTTATCAATTAATTATACTACGGGGGGCGTTGAATGCTTGAATCTGATTGGCTGACGAACGTTCTGAGGTGTGCAATTATTTTCAGGGAAACGCACGGCAAACGTAGTTCCAGGCAGCTCTCTTGACCGCATTACAGTTCCATATCACTTTGCATAGTTAACTGTAATAACGGAAATTAGCATACAGTACCTATACAGCACACAGGACTAACAAAAACAACAACATGA
>JAODKE010000041.1:14378634-14404602 GCA_026779605.1 Mormyrus hasselquistii
TCTCGTGCTTTGTGTCTGGGTGGGTCTCGCTGTGATACTGCGGGGAGGGTCCTCTTTTGTGGGTGTGTGTGTGGGTGGGGGGGGGGGTGGGTGTTTGGGGGGGGGGGTTGGCTGGGGGGGGGGGTGGGGGGGGGGGGCAGGGGGTACATTTTGGGTCTTTTTTACCAGAAATTTCCAAATGTCTGTGCTATTCAGACCCAGTCTGTTGGAGAGAAGTGGTGTCTCTCTACTGGACATGCATTTATGGAGCTCATTGAGCCGACCACAGACCCCTGGCAAGCCTTGCGTTTCATTTTAACGTAGGTATTGAAGATCCTTTATTATTATTTGCACTAAAAAACTGTTTACACATCATCGATAAAATTAAGTGAAAATCACAAGCTTAATTAAACAAAAAAAATTAAGAACAGTGGAGAAAATTGGTGTTCTTAGTTCATTTGATTTCTCACACATTTTAAAGTGTCTACACTGTAGCTCTGTGTGGCAGCTTGTGCTTTTTCCAGGGATGCTCCGTAAGGTGAGAGCATCAAGTTAGTACCTCAGAACCACATTAATGTCAGCTTCGGGAATTAAATGCTGCCAGGAAGGGTGAAAGTTTTACATTTCGTTAGGGGCTTCTCTTCTAACTGCCAGAGATTTCATGAAAAAAAATGCATACCAATCTCTTAATGAGGCGTATCATTCAGCTACTTAATTACTATATTGGACGAGCGGACGAGACGAGAATGCAACTAGGTTTAACTGTTGACTGAAATCACAGTGATTGCCTAGGGACTTTGGGTAGTCTCATTCTGGTCATATATCTGTTTACAGATATATATTTGTGTCTGCCTCATTTCTCCAAAGCATGCAGCTCATTAAACAGCGTTACCAACAAAAAAATATATTTTTGATACGCATCAAAATTAGATTGGCTTCCTTTGAACCTGACTGGCTTATTTCACTATTGTGTTTCAACTTTCCTTGTCTTTATTCCGAAAGGAAAAGAACACTCGTGCTTCAGCTTAACTAGAGTGCAGTTTTAGGTGATGAATGCTAATTAGCTGTTTGTGTTTACTGCCGATAGCATGATTTCCACTTGACTTCCTCGGTCTTTAGGGATCGCAAGGAGTTGGCACTGCAAGCAATAAACGACTGCTTCAAAGTTCCTGCGGAATCATTTAATCAAAACTAGGATTCTTTCATTATCACCCCAATCATGAAAATGTAGATGGTTGCTCTCGTGCCGTCTCCTTTCATTATTCCTAGCTCTCGTATCTATTTATTTTTCTGTGATTGTAAACGTATAATTAACTCGTTAAGCTTAATCATTTCGGGAATATTTTGCATTGCCTGAGTACATTTTCAAATTACTTTTTAGGATTCATTACCTTCCTGGAATCTGACTCAAAATCAAATTTACCTGCAAATAAATCATCTTCTCAAAGAGAACTTCTTAAATTCTATAACATTGTATTTTGTATAATAAATAGATTAAATCTTTTGCTGTTCCTTTTCAAGTAAATTGTTGTTGCAGTTGTCACTCAGTTGTAGGCTGTAATAGTATTTATTCCTAATTGCACAACTTCACTGAAATTATGTATGTACTCTGAATGATCAAGTATTCTAAATGTTTACTAATAATTGTTAGGACTAGAAGTAATTCAACTGTACATGTTTATTGCATAAAAATGGACTTCAAAAGTATGACAGACTACAACAAGGATAAAAGACCTAACATCAAATCATAAATTAGCACGTAAAAGTATGGAATTAATCAAACGTATAAATGGAATTATAACATTTATATATTACATTGCCATGATTTTACAATTCAAATAGACATCTGATAAGAAGAGAACCGGGAGTCCAACAAAATTCCAGGTTCCCATATTAAAAATATCTAATAAAAATGTTACATTTATAGTTTATTTTAATTCATTGCAGTGAAAATCAATATTAGCATTTTTAATTTATTGCAGTAATGGAATTAATGTGCAGATAAACCATTTCCAAATATATGTAACTGGGATGTACTTATATTACTGATTAAATTGATTTGGTTGCAATGGACTGGCATCCCAATGTCTACCTTATTCTTAATACTTTCTCAGATAGCTTCAGGAGACCTTAACCCTCATTTTTCAAGCAACTTATTGAAAATGGATGGAGAGATGGATCATTTATTTGAGCAAACGAAATCCCTATTTCATAGAGCGGAATAAGATGCCAGGACTATTCAGTAAGCACTCATGTTAACTCCACCAGATTTTCCAGCAAACATCCATTTCTGGGGAGATGGTACCTTTATTACTGAAATAACTCCCTCAGTCATCGTCACTCATATCTGAGAAGCTTCTCTAGGTGTCTATAAAGCTTGACGACGGCCCAAATTAAGAGGAGGGTAAGGAGAAATGTATCTGACATATCTATCACTCCTTGGGTGGCCTTGGATAAGTTTATATGGTTCTCACAGGAGGTTTATATAAAGTGTTCTCCAGGTAATTCTGCTTAAGAATATTTTAAAAAGGCCTGGCTCACTGTGTAATATTATAGCCTCACACCTATAGTACTGGGTGATTGCATGTTCTCACATTTTCTGTGGGTTTCCTCCCATGGTCTAGGCTTACTGGAGTTCGCAGCGTGTGACTGGTCATGTGTTCTGTGCTGTGTAGGATAAACTCAATCTATGTTAAAGGTTCCCTGTATTACTTGGTCATTACGTAATACAGTGCGGGTTAAAATCAAAAATCACATGAATTTATTTTTTGATGCTAAGTTGGCGCAAGGGCTTTAGGCAAGAAATTTCATCACCACTAATGTTCCAAAATCTTGCAAGCCTTCAGGGAGGCAAAGTGTTTTTCTCTCACACGATATATGAATGATATTTTGAAAAGTACAAGATGGAAGCTCACAGGCTGTTTCCTATAAAGTACTTAAATATTTACTGTTGAGCAGCAAGTTGAACTGAAGTGCTGAATTCATGCAATTTCTAATTTATTTATTAATTTATGTTTGCTGGGTAAAGGGTGAAGATATAATTAGTCCAGCTGGAGATGATTGATATAGCTTTTAGGGAAGCTGATGTCCACACTCCCATCTCAAGGGTTCTGAGGTGTTAACACCCTAGTCATGCCTTTCTTTGAGTCTTAGAGGTTGGAATCCTATAGTGTCACCTGCACACGCCCGCTTGATGGAAGTTCGGGGTGACATCTAATGTCACGAGGCTTCCTCGACGTCTCAGAGGATGTCCTGTGCGCTTCTGTGATGTCACACAACATGTTTTGGCAGCTGTGTGGATGCTGTCGAGAGTCCCCGCTGACGCGGTGCTATGGTCATGTAGCGACCTCTTCGATGCAGACAGGGTGCTCGTCATTTCTGAGTGAGCGCTTAGGCCCACGTGTACAGCAGGTATGCGCTAGCCTGTAGGCCAGAAAATAAACATGTAAAATAAGGAACCGCTGACTGAGGAAAAGTTGCTCTCAACCACTGCTGAGTGGGTTGGGAGGATGCAAATGGAAATAGCATTAAAGTATCATGCTGATAATGTGAAATACTCATCTTGGTGACTATAAAGCAAATAAATAAATGCATAAACAAACAGACGAGCAGTTTTAAGCCGTGACACTTCAGCTAGCTATGACGGCAAAAGGAGGGGACAGGCAATATATCTGGCGGGGGGTGACAAAAAAGACAATAGTTTTGGCTTCAGTACAAGGGAAAAGTGTAGTGAAAAAAGATGGAAACTGGGCCTACAAATCAGCGCTGGATTAAGCACCGGGGTCTGGGCAGCTGATTTACAACCATTAGGAAGAGAGAAAAAACAGAAAGCTCAAATATGACTGTTAATTAGGTACAGATGCCGGGACGGGTTTGTCACCTGACCCACTCACCCACAGCCTTACATAGATACACTATAAAAATAATACATACCGTAAAACCATTCAGTCTATATATTAAAATACCTAAAAAGCAATTTATGTCACTCAAGGGTTGCTGGGTTTGGAGTAGCTGCTGTCTAGAAAGGAAACATAGAAGTTCTGAAAAGGTCCTATTATAGGGTAACAGCCATATGGTCCACAACCTGATATACAGGTTAAATATGATGCTTACGTCAGGCTCTGATTAAGGGCGGCATAAAACTGGTCAGTTCATTTTGCCTGAAATAACACAGTATACGTTTATATATTCCTTAAGGATTAAAGTAACAATAAAAACAACAATAATGAAAGAGACCTCACTTATAAGAATGTCACTTAAAAGTTTTTAAAAATCCAAACTTGGAAGGGACTGAGTGTTCTAACCCATTCCTGACTTTTTCTGATTTTCTCAGTTTATTGCTACTTCACACCCTGTGTAAGGTAATGGTTCAGACAATGTTTGCAGTGTCTGTCTGGAGAGGAGCAGAGGTACCCGGCTGAGTATTCGTGTGATGCTTTGTGAGCACGGACACTTCTTGTGTCTCTTTCAAATCTATGAAAAACTGGTGACTCAAAAACTCCAAAAAGACAGTTTTCTCGGCCTGATTCCTCCACACAATAGTCATACATGACGGAAAAAATAGTTTAACATGTAGATACTGTATGATTAAAATAAATCTTTCCTTTTTACTGTCTTTACACGTGATCTGAAAGCAGTTTATTCATTTAGTGACAGAATGGCATTTTCTACAAGCGGCAATAAAACTGGATTTAGTAGTTTGCCCAATTATACTGTTACTCTTACAGAAACTTTATTTTTAGAGCTGGCTCCACAGGGGCCACCATAAATTATTTTATGAGATCAGGAAACTCCCATGCACAATGCCGCTTCACCAGCTGGACCAGCACACAACCAAAAATGGAGGGGTTTAAATCCAAACTGTCAATTTATTTCTTCATTTTTTATTTATTTTTTTTTTTTCGTTTTTTTTACAAGGTCCAAAGCTCTACTGCGAAGGCCTGCTATTTATGAACACTTGTGTCGGCTGGTAAATATATAGCAATTTTTCTGAAATGAAAACATACAGCTGACCGTTTTCTTCATGCAAAAACACAGAGGCTGGTTCATGACTCATGTTGAGTATTATTAAAGGAATGAGAACTCAAATGGAGGAAGTTACATAAACAATCGGGTTAATGTAATTTAATAGACACACATTTCCATAGGGTCCTCGCAGTAACATGACCGTTTGAGTCATGCCATCAGTGCGGCTTCCAGCTACAAGTGTACTTCCAGCTAGACGTATACTTTTATGGAAAAGAAAAATACGTCCGAGGGCTGCGCAGTGAAACCCCTTTAGGGTGGTTTTGTTCCTCCAGCATGAGACCTTCAGAAGAAACCGCAGCACTCTGGCAGCAGCCGGTATGAAATACTGTGGCGTGGGCTCGCCCTGGCTGTGTTAGCGGCCCCCTCGCAAACAACTATTCAGCACAAATCAGAAAACCGACACTGCAATTCGCCAGATTACTCCCCAGCCACAAAACGGCCAATGGAATTTCCAGATGACCCGCCTCGACACACTGCACACGGCTATTTCCAGACTTTCGCTGCCACTTAGAAAACTTTCTATCACCGTATCCTTTTTTTTTTTTTTAGTTATTTTACGTGATTGGACCAAACATTACAAGAAATATTTGTCGCACATAGTACATTGAAGGCTGAAGACTATAGTTATTTCCTAACTAACAGTAACACCCAGGAATTATCTGGATTTTTCATCAGCTGCACAAATACACAGAGAACATTTTATTTTTGTATAACACATGCAGCTACAGCTGCCCTCTACTGACCTTCTCTGACTGGTTAACAACCATTTAAAATATACTCACTTAAACATCACCTTCTTCATTGGGGTGAGGCTGCTGTGCTGGATTTTGCACGTTTTCAGCACATTTTTTTCTATATGTGTTTTCCTCCTTATGTATCCGCAAACAGCCTAATTACATCCCTGTGCAGATGTTTTCAAGTCTGGCATCAATCTACCGGCATTGCGGGATTAAGATGAGGATAAACCCTCTCATTGCTCTCACTGTAATTGCCTTCAGCAGTGTCATGCCAAACCAATTAACTTCCTTTTAGACATGAATGCAGTGTCACCGGCCCAGAGAGGGCACTCTGCCCGGCTGGCGTGTCACGTGAGGCCTGCGGGAGGCGCCGATGGCACCGCCGCAGCCCGCTTCAAACCGGCCAGTGGTAGGCGAGGGACCTACGCCTCTTCTGTTTTAAAGGGGCAACGAGAAGGCTGGCCACAGGCCGGCTGGGACCGAGATAGAGTTACAGGGATTCGTAAGTGATAACTTGCGGTTAAACTTCTAGACGGAAAATCTCGGGGTTTTTTGAGGGTGTGGGACCCCCCATGTCTCTGTGTTGCCATAAATACATTTTCTTCATGTTTTTGGTGTCTGGCTATGGCTTAGGCATTCACTAATAACATCTAATAAGTACAAAAAAAAATCTGATGTGGAATTTTGGTGTGGTTTATTGATATCAATCTACCCAAGACTCATTAGTTTGATCTAATTTAGTCCGATGGGTCTCATGAAGGCCCTTCTTCATTTGAGCATCTTTACGGCCCTGAAACTGCCGTCACACTTGCCCAGTTACGGAAAATGAAGCCTCAGACAGTAATGGAATTTGGAAGCATCAGGTGTTTATTTCTGTCCTATTTTTCTTATTAAACGCTTGCAGTTATTAAAGATGTTAATGGTTTAGTACTTCTTGCCTACATTTTCCAGGCAAATTGGGGTCATCGGTTGCCGTCAGTCTCCCGGTTCCTCTGCAGAACCTTTCAACACGCGCAATCTGTGTTTCACATACAATTGCACCTTTCTTCCCATTTAGGTCGGGTTTCGTTGTGCCCCTGGGGGAATTTTAATCCACCCCCCCCATAGAAAAAGAGAGTGAGAAAGCAGGAAGCTGGAGCATAGATGGCTTCCAGCAGGAAGCTCAGGCCAGCTAGTGGCCCATTGGAGGAGCTGTGCACTATTTCCTTTTGTGGGTAAATAGGGCTGGAGGAGATTCTGAGGCAAAAAGAGCATCCAGCTGCTCCTGGTTTAATCCCAGCACCTGTAATGGGAATCAGACCAGGAGAACTTGCCTTTTTATATTTATTGCATCCTACTTGGCTGTTTATTAAGCTCTTGCCTGACTTCCTTCACTAGACACAACTCATGCATCACTGAAAGAAGCCATTAGTCATTTTTATAATTCGAATCCAAAGTGAGAGAGAGAGAGAAGAAAAATTTCTGGCGTGAGCTGTGGGAAAAGGGCACTTGTCTTGTCAGATGTTAGATCGATGGCGTGCAAAGTCCTGCCGTTGCAGATGAGTGTGTGCGCATGTGGCAGGGGACGAAGGTGTGAACGCCATTTTCATTATTCTGTGGACAACTGTGGGTGAAATACTTTAATATTTACATTTGCCCACATGTAAGTGATTTACATTTTATTCACTTAGTTTCATTTTAATTCATCTTGCTCTTTCTTTGGGTGAGAATAAAGGTAGCACTCAGCGTAAAAGCAGTTGGCTCAGGCAAAAAAACACTGACTGCATTTCCCTTCATTACAAATGTGCAATATATGGTTATATAAGTGTAAAAATGGTGCTTGACTTATGATTCCCTGGGTATTCACAAAAAGGAAAAAATTATCTCTGCCATACTATTGTTATGTTACAATGATGTATTTGATAATTGAATTCATTATAATCCTTTATTTGCAGCCATTCCGCAAACGTATACAGTAATCAATCCATCCATCTTCCAAGCGCTTATTCTGGGTCCCTGGCAGCATCGTGCACAAGGTTTGGGTACACGCTGGATAGGAGGTCAGTTAGAAGAATTCATTTCCCTGAAAATGTGATTATCCCAGTGTTCCAAAATGCTTTCAGTGGTTCTAAGTGCCTCCAGAAAACCTCATGTAACTTGAACATTGGAAAAAATGTATGACATTTTTACAAACTGCTGCAAATCCTGCCTCCGTCTTGTTTATAAAATGCTAACCACATGAGAATGACAGGATTATGATGACGACTAAGGTTAACTGTGAGACATATTCCAAATGGCAGAACGTCCCTAAAAACAGCCTTTATATCAAGCGTTCACAGTTTTATGGAAATGCATGAAATTCTTGAGGCAGCAGGTTAAGCAGAACCACACAGGAATTCGGTCCCAAGTAACAGGTTTCTTTTAAGGATTATTGGGTTTTCACCGATGTATCCAATATGGATACATTGTTATATCTCTCTAAAATCACTTTTGTGGTGGTCATAAACTAGAAGTCCTCTTCTTTCCTCCGAAGCATCAGGACAGAGCATTATAGAAAACTTTGCTGTACTTCCCAGGACACAGCTTTTTGTTTGTTTTACTGTGAATTCTTGTCTGTTATTGTGTGGATTGAACACAGATGGCTCAAACAGACACCAGTAATCGACCAGGCCTCTGGGGGAATTTCAATGCGAGCAGATACTGCAAGAATATAGTAAACGCTGATTTGCTTTTCAGTCAATTCCCACCCCAGATCAAACTATGTGAAATTCAGTTTTTTTTTTTTGATGTAACCGGGGACTCATCTGCCCCATGAAAAAATGTAAAAATCACCACGCAGGACAGTGGGGGGGTGGCACTTAAAGGGAGCTACTGAACCATGAATTGTGTACAAATAAAGTGAAAACGTACCATTTAAATAAGCTACAAACATATTGATCACTAAAAAAGCAATCTATGGAAAGGCGATGGAAAGCTAAAAGCACAATAACTGAAGCGCAATGACTGCATTACTTGATCTGGAAGCATTAACGCTTCAAATAGGCCACGTTTAGATGCCGCGACAATGGCTTCATTTTGCACAATGCTAATGATGGTGGCGACCGCATCACAATGCATTCAAAGTGTATGGGAACCTATCATCTTACAGTGCATAAGAAAATGCCCCCAAGCTCTGTGGCTGGTACTTCAGCACACGATACCAAATCAAAGAATCGTAATAAAAACATACACTTTCTGATCTAACCCATCTATTTTTCCAGCTGCCTAAAGCATATCACAGGCAAGGGAGCACCCTGGACATGGTGCCAGGACATCACAGGGCACGCACACCATCACACAAACACTATAAGCAATTCAGAGGTATCACTTCACCTACACGCGTGTCTCGCGCTACATGGAGGGAACCCATGCATCACAGGGTGAACAAACCAGCCCCACACACAGTTCAAGGGAGGAATTTGAACGGCACCACCCCTCAGATCAAGTCTGCCAGCTTAAATCCATTTATATCCATCCGGTTAATTGGATTCAATCTCTTGACCCCTTTTGGAGATGGTCTATGTTTTGGAAGTATATTAATAAAGATCAAATGGTTGAATCAAGCACGATAAACCACAGTATATTTACGGCTCAATATTTACATATTGATAAATATACAAAACGATTATTTGGGGAAAAAAAACAGTAACATTTTATCTTTTCTTAATTTAATGCAATACACATGTTTCTCAACAGATTGGGATTTGTCCTTCAGATAACACTTCATCTTCTGCTCAGCTCCATAACTATTAATAAACTGCTAGTAATTATTCAACTATGCGTTAGTAGATAGAAATATCCCTTCACAAACAAATTTAGAAATGTATTACAATCATATCTTGCTAGCTTATAAATCACTTGCAATTATAAAACAACAGGATAGTATGCATACTGAGAAATGAGTTATAACTGAGCATTTAACTGTAAGCGAATCTTTTTATTTACTCACTTATGGAGTATATTGTGAAATAATTCGTAATAGTTTATGAATAGTTAAGGAGCAGACGTTAAACTGAAGTGTAATCAGCCTTTTTAATAAAACTACAAGACGAATTAAGAATGCAGAAGTATATCTTTAACAACAAGGACATGTAATTGATTCATTAACGTCTTTTACGCCACTTGGTTCTCCATTCGAGAGAGTTTATCAAAGTGTCTAAGGAGCCATTCATCTCATCGCGGCCTCTGCCGTACTGGGTTGCCTCGGATTCCTCTCTGCCAGCCTTGAACAAGTGATACTTTTCCATTCTTCTGGAAAAAAAAAACATGTTTCTTACCTCTTATTTAAGATAGTAAAAAAAAAAGAGAAGAACGTTAAATCTTCACCATGCTTTCTCCTCATATTCGAGACCATATTTGTATTATACGACTACAGAGCAGTACTTCCCCACCCAGTCCTGGATCCCCAAACAGTCTACAGTACGTTTTTGCTGCCGCCCAGGTCCCGATCTTAAGAAATGGAATGCTCTAGAGCAGTGTTTCCCAAGTTGATCACTAGGCAGTGCACATTTTTGCTCCCTACGGGGACCTAGGAAGGAGGAGAAACGTGGACTGTCCGTCTAGGTTTTCCCATTGAGGTTATGCTTTTCTAAATGCAAGGATTACCTTTACTTGTACACAATACCACACACACTGTTCTGGACTACAGCTTCTGGCAAATGGGATGCATGTACTCAGCTCCATGTCCTGCAGCGTTTTCAGGCTGTCCCACATTTCTTTCCATTTCTTACGAGCATTTTTCAGGGCTCTCCTTATTGCCACATTTCTATGCTTGACCCATTATCACTTTCTCTAATTTCAGGCTTAAAACTCCCATAGCCATTGGCACAATTTGAAGTTTGTGGGCCCAAAGTATTTTACAGGGCTTCACCTAGAAAACCTTCAGATTAATACAACTTGGATTATGTTCAGTGCTGTGATGCCCTACAGCACAGTTTGCATACTAGCCCCAAGCTTCCAGTACTGAGATAATTTTTTTTCTCAGCAGTCTGTGTATCTTAACTGATGTAATTTTATATGGTGATGCATTACACTGATTTCCCCATCCAGTAAAGGTTACTTGATTACATTTTTTTCTTTGTATTTAACTTGTGGCTTATGCTGTCATGCTAAGCTTTGCTGTGCTTTGTTTGTGTATAGTGCATAGAAACGCATTTATTGGTTTATCATCAGGTTAGTTTTGCTAATAAAATAAATCACAATGAAAGTTCTCTCTGCACACTATTCATCTTCCTTACAAAAAAGCAAACAAGGTTTAAAAATATTTTTTTGATAGAAGAAAAACAAATACGCTAGTCAACAAAACCAACCATGAAAAGCCCGCTTTACACCCTTGATAGCCGTATATAATAGGCGTACACACTAATCATTAGAACCTCATATATTGCTGCTAAGTAATTAATGTTCATGAATAGTGATAGCAAGAAGTGTAGCTGAATGAATTCTAGAGACCCCCAAAACAAATTAAACAGACAATGCTTAGATATCTGCCCTTATACTGTTCCCAGAACACTTGAAAGGATTTGTAGAATTTAACAACTGTGGGTGGTATTTTGTACAGTAGAGCTGAGTGTCTTAAGAACCAGACACAACTAAGTACTCCAGGGCAGCTCAATCGCGGATTGCAACGGCAAGAGGATTTCTGGGCACCTCAGGGACTGTGTGCTTGTGGAGTTTGCATGTGCTCCCTGCATCACTGCGGGGTTTCCTGTACCTCCACAGTCCAAAGACATACTCGGGTGAATCGGAGCTGCTAATTGTCTATAGATTGAATGGCATGGGTCTGCGATGGGATGCTCCGCCTGGAGTTGTGTGCGGCTTTGGGCCTGGACCCCCACCATCCTGCACAGAGCAAGCAGGTGGATACAGGGCATGTGGATGGATGTGATGTTTGGGGGGGGGGGGTGCTGGTGGTGGTGAAATCCAAGAAATTATTCCCCCTGGGGAGGAGTTGGGAAATTGAAGTGCTGTTCTTGTATCCATCCAACAAGATATCACAAATCATTTACAGTACTGCCCCCCCCCCCCCCACCATGATTTCATTGGATGCCCCCCAGGTATTACTGGAGCCATAGCAATTCAGCAGATGTCATGCATTACTATCTCATTTTGTACGCTTGACTGAGACAATTGAGCACCTTTAGATGTGACAGTTTCCGCCGTCACGTGTCTACATTCTCCCTCAGTAAGGCAGGGCTCCTGCAAACTTTATGACAAGTGTTGCTGTCACCGAGCTGCCAATTTTGTGGCAAACCTCATGATGCTAATATAATGCTTCATACAGTTCAACATGCTTGGTATTCAGTGACTAACTGAAGTTCTGATTTAATTGCATTTAGCCCTGAGAATAAAATAAAATAAACAGATTGATTGTAACAGTTGTTGCACTCACTATTTAAATAATTAATATATCTATATTAAAGCGCTGAAAAATTCAAGGTTTATTTTGTATCTGATTTTGAAATGAATGTCATTTAGTAGGGAAGTCACGGCAGCACACACTATCAAGGCTGGAGGTTCAAATCTGTATCTTCAAATCGGTTCTGCTCTGTATGTGGATGTAATGCAAAATGCTCCCTCTGCGTTGTGTCAGCCATCTTTAGCGTGGGAGTCTCACAGCATAGCGGTTAGCCCGTGCTTTACAGGTTAGCCAGCTACACCCCACTTTCCCTCATTGTTCTGCACCTCAACCAGTTGAGGTCTCTGTGTGGCTCAATGTGGCTCTTTGTACTCAACTGGGTGGTTGAAACAAAATCTTGGTCTGGATTTGCATCTGAACCTGAATTTTCCACCTGTGCCACTCTGTGTGTGGTGGTTATGTATTTCCTCTCAGTAATCCAGTTTCCTCTCCCAGAGGAACATTGACTAAGTGGTGTTTCTAAATTGCTCGCAGAGTACCATTGTTTATTTGCTCTGTGATGGATCCCATCATAAGTGTATCAGCTTTTGCCTTAAGCTGCTTGGCGATAGGGTCCTTTGACCCTGAACCAGGATGGCTTCAAAGGCATGGATTCGTATCTGACCGCTGTAGTGTCATTCTACTCTTCCATTATGGCAGTGACAGCTGTCAGTGAATAAGGAGTACTTCATCAAAGTGCTGTACTCTTTTCTAAGGCGACTGTTGTCCCTTTGAAGTTATGTGTGTAATGAAGAAACTGCACAACACCCAGTGGTCTGCACAGGGCAATAATTCCTTATTGGGTACTAAAGATTTTAAAATTTCTTACTTACATGGTGACTATACCCATCTTAGACTGCATTTTCCATCATTGCTGACGTATTTACGCGGAACTAAGCTTCTAAATTCGAACTACGCAACTTAACAACAGTGTTTGCGAACGTTCGTTCAAACTATGGTTTCAGGAAACACTTGCGTCGTTCAACGATGCATCGTACTAAGTAAGTCCGCAGTATCATTACCTCTGTAGTTCGAACTATGGTTTCGGGAAACACCTCAGTCGTACTTACATAGTTCAAACCACGCAAGTTGCTAACATAGTTAGCAACTATGATTTTGGGAAACGCACCCCCGGTCCACGGGGACCCCAGACTTGTCTTTGCTCCCCTCCCAGCTCAATGCAAGACAGTCCACATTTTTGTAGAGCTCTCCACAGGTTTAGACTGAACGGAAAGATTTTGTTAAGGTCAAACAAACAACACGGAAAACATGATATTATAAGTGTGTCAGTGGCTCAAGGTTGTCAGTTTCAGGCATAAGACAATGACTCAGTCATAGGTGCAAGCATGGCTTTTAAAATGTACTGCTAATTGTTTGGAGCCAGAAATCCACGTGATTTGATGAGATCATCTGATTCAGATATTTCCCTCCAACGGTTGTGCTTTTCTTTTCAATGGCCCTGAAAAATCTGTCCAAACGCATTTCAGGAATTCAGGCTCCTTCTTGGTAGTGTGGACTCGAGACTCTGCGTTTAACCTTTATACCAGAAGGCAATTAATCCTCTTTCCAGTACAAGATAGCCAGTGCGTGTGCTGTGGGCAGTGAATTATGCTTCTACATTGTTTGTTTGTCTAACCTCCTCAGTTCCACTTTCATAGGCGGCACTTTCAGGCCTGTTAGTCCATTAATCGGTGTGTGTGATTAACGAGGACACTGCTAGTGTTGCTTCGCCCCTGAACTGTTTTATTCTGTGTTTGTCTGTGTTGCCTGGTCTGCTATACAGTTTCCGGTTGTGTAACCATGACTGCATTTCCACAATACGCAGACACATACTGCAAATCAAATGTCAGCCGTCTTTGTGCACCTAGGTTCACTCTCCGGAAGGTTCTCCTGTGGTTACCAACACTCTGTTCTCCCGCAAAGTGCGACTCTTTAGAGAAAGCCCGGGGCTGCTGGACGGGCTGCAGCATGTCTATCTGTTAGCAGCTGCATTTTATACTGCCTAAGTAAATCTTGCAAATTCGAGCTCTCCTAGAAAAGCAAGTAAATATGTCCTCAAAGAACAAGTTCAGCTGATTATTATATGTAGTGTGGCTATAGTGAGAGTAATAAAAACAACATACTGTAAGTAGTTCTGAATTTACTAGGAGCCTTGCTGCAAAATTAAAGGAGTGAAAAAGTAACACTAAGTACTTCAGTAGCGTAATTGCACGGGTGTAGCTGCTTCGTCCGGTATTGTGAGTGCATCTGAAAATGAATGTGTGCATGTGCAATTACAAAATGTCTGTGAAATACACAGAGAAAGAATAGGCACGTCGCTTGTTTACGCAGAACCAGAGCTCAGCACAAAAGGGACATTATCACATCACTAGGGAATGTACATTCGAAAGTATTTGCTTACTGCCCAAGAGCTTTGAGGCTTCAGCTTTCTTTGTGTTTAATGGTGGAAAAATAAAAACAGATTAATTTAATCAAAGATGATGAGTTTCTGAGGGAAAAAAAAAAACTTCATTTTGCCTCAAAAAATAATCACAAACTATGTGATTTGTGTATCAGAAGACCAGCGACAGGAATTACAGTTCCACCAAAAATATTAAAAGACAAAGTTTTTCCATTTTGCCATCATTTAAAACCCTGCTTCAATAAATTAATGCATCCCCCACATGTTGGTTATAAATACTTTATCTGCTGAAACTGAATTATTTACATGCAAATATTATTTGTGTAATACAGCCATCTGTCTGTTACATGCAGTTCATGGTTTGATATGTGTGTCTGGTATACTTTGGGACACTATAAAGTCTCAGGGGTCTTTGTTGCGTGTTTATGGTGCTTGTAGTTAATCTAGCAATTTTAGTTTTTTCTTTTCATTTAACAAAACAAACTGGAAGATTCCGGGTCCTTATCGCTCAGGTCCTTATTCCTCCCAGGTGGCTATATCACTGTTCGTCAGCAAGCAGTACCGTAGAAGGGAATCCATCAACCTGGCCACTGGGATGCCTCTCCTGAGCATATCATTATTTCCTTTGCCACTGTAGATAGATTCTGCTAGTATTCCTGCTCAGGATTAATCCTGCGTGCCTCTTTTCTGTGGTAAATCTTGTTCACAGGACTTTGCTTCCAGAGCACATATTTTATCCACTGCTCAAAAAAGCCAACTGGTATCCTGGCAAACGTTTCGCAATTCATCATGTTTTTGAAGTGCTTATGAATGTAATGGCGTTTTTTTTTGTTTTTTTTTCCTGAATACTTTGGCAGATAAATCCAATTATCCTGGAAGAATAATATACGAAGTAGAGCTGCTTAGAACTGGCTGCACAATAAAAACAGGCCAAATGGCTCTTTAAAGTATGTAAGGTACTGCCTGGTAAATGTGAAACTGGGAGTTCAAGTATGTTTAGTGTCATAATACCACAGAATTTGGACATTCCAAAGTAAACAGTTTTCCCTACAAATTAAAATGCAATTTTCGATCAAAACCTCAGCTATGGAACATATCTCATGCACCTGAAATTAATAGAAAGGTCAAGGCTCACTCAGGCTATGAAATCTTTTGTGATTCCTATCATTCTTATTAGATTTCACAGCACAGTGATGAGAAGGGGAAATAATCGATGAACGATAGAGGAACAGATGAAATGTCCAGCCTACAAAGGAATTGAGCCCAACCCATCTGACAGGGCGAGTAGGGTTAGGGTGACACAGGAAGCTTGTAACCACAATATCAGTCACTGTTTAAGAGTGAAACCTTCAAAATTGTCAAGGACTACCAGTTGTGGTAAGCTACTGTATATATCTGGCCTGCAAACATGGCTCTTGCTTCAGAAAGTTTCTTTGCCTAGTACTCTCAGCATTAAATTACATAACACTCTGTAAAGCTGTCCCTGTTGAGTCTGGTTTTCTCATCCAAACATCCATCTGTTCTTTCCTTCTTTTTCTTCTGGAGTAAAATACTCAGGCTTAAACCCTCAGGAATAAATTACATGACCATTAAAGGCTCTGAATTCTGTAAGTACAGAATCATACTTGTTAGCAGCTGATTGTCTGATCAGCTTTGCAACGATCCATAGCTTATCTTAGGGAAAAAACTTTGTGCAAATTGGAGCATTTGCCTGACAGGCAGCCTGTCCATCAGAGGGCACTTAATAATTGATATACTAACTTCAGAACTGAAAACTCAGAGAGAGCTGGATTCGAACCCCTGAATATTACCCACTGCGCCACCCCCACCTTCAATCACCTTGAAAGGCTTGTGTCAGATTATGCATCATAGGAAGAATCAGTAGAAACATCGGGAGCTAAAGAATGTGTCCACGTCAGCTCCTCCGACTGTTTATCAAAGCTCTTGTAGAAGTCAAAACCTTTTGCAAACACATTATACTAATGATCTCCGTGCTGTATCACCAAATGAAAGACAGGGAGCTTTTATCCAAAGCTCTTCTTGGAGTTTAAAGTCTAATGTTCATGCAGAGCACAGATGGGTATGTTTTGTTTACTCCTTCCCATAAAAGCGGCCACTTCCTTTCCAAGTAGGACTGCGATAAAATTAACAAAAATAGCAAAAATGATTTTGGCACCATGCAACACGTCCTCAAACCTTATTAGGAAACGATGACTTAACACGTTTTTCTCTTTCGATACGTCAATAAAAATCTGAACGCCAGAAGGACAGAGAACATTGACTGTAAACAACTAAAAGAATTCAGTCCATAAAATTCATAATGAATACATCTGTGGCAGCTATCAAACTTCAACCCTTCCTTCTGGGAAGGCAAAATGAAGACCCCTTGGACAGGATGCCGGTCTATCCCAGGGCACACACAAACCTAAACGCACACATTAGAGGTCATTTCCAAAAACCTGCTTGGTGTACTTTAACTTGTTCTCCTTGGTAGGCTTGTTTCCTCTCAAATCGCTTGGATGTTGCTTGTCAAATCATTTTTCCAAGTGAGATCTCTGACCGTTCATGCACTTTGCTACTCCGAAGCCACAGCATTTTGCATGGAGTTTGCTCCTGCTATCACTGTTCAGCCAAAAGGGGCATTTCTGCCAAAGTGGTATCTGTTTAGTGGAGGTAGACAGGATCTCTCCAGTTCCCGCTGACGAGAATCATCCCCACAGCATGGTTTTGGCACCTCAGTGCTTATAGTGCCTGGATGGAGCACTCAGGTATGTAAAGCTTGGCATTTACATTCAGAATAACCAGTTTGAACATTTGCATCACCATATGTTAAGTATAATTGCATGTAGTGCTGTGCAGATCTCTTGGCCCAGCCGGTAGTTCACTGAATCCCATCTCTCCCGACTGTGTGTGGAGTTTCACGTTTCCCCTGGCTGGGATTCTTCCTCCATCCAAAAACATGCACTTAGGTGATCCAGTGTCTCTAAATGATCCATAATATGAGACTGTGTATGCTGTGAGATAACTGGCATCCCATCCAGAGTATCCCATCTCAGGCCCTGTGCTGCCTGGGATAGGTTCCAGGCCCC
Organism: Mormyrus hasselquistii; assembly: GCA_026779605.1. Classification (NCBI taxonomy): domain Eukaryota; kingdom Metazoa; phylum Chordata; class Actinopteri; order Osteoglossiformes; family Mormyridae; genus Mormyrus; species Mormyrus hasselquistii. Next base: position 14,396,284 of record JAODKE010000041.1, read on the forward strand.
CTGTGACCCTGCACTGGATGAGTACTTGGCAGATGAATGGATGAATAGCAATATATAATTGCTTTATACTGGAATGTTTAATATTCTTGATGTTCCCTTGTTTGATTGTTCTGGGAATAAACCACATGTAGTCAGTATTTCATGCTACCTTTAGTATGTGCAGCAAAACAAATACAGTTGCCATTGCAGTGGTGCTGGATGTGTTATGTAACCAGTTAAGAGACACAGATTAGACTATCAGGTACGGTATTCAAATATACTGTTGTGCATACTTCATTTTGCATATCAGTGCAACCCTAACTTCCTTTCCTTGGTGGTAGATGTTTTTTTCTAATCATGCAAGTTCAAAGGACTCGACACAAATAATCACTAAAGGATATATTAATAATTCAGCTCTCCCAGTAAATCCTCAGAGAAAACGATGCCCATTTGATCATTTACAGCAGCGTTCTGTCAGACAAGGGGCCTGTGAAATGGTGCGTCTGCCGAAATGGAAGGTGAGGCCACGGGTTTAAGGGGATCATCGGCAGCCTGCCTGTGTTTCTCTGTGACTGTGATCAGTCACTCGCTAAAGTGGGCCGAGCTGAGCCCCTGAAAGCAGAGCTTTTAAAAATTCAGCGAAGGGCTGCGACTGTCTGCTTCCTAATGGTGCGTGGAGACTCATTTCAGGTAGAAGTGATGTCTGCACAGAGGCAAATCAAGAAGGCAAAAAGGCACAAAGCAGAATGAGAACGAAGTTCTTCACTTCTTAAAAAAAATATTTTTAGCATAACACAAATTGAAAGAAACTGCATTTTGCCCATACAGATTCCTCCTCCTGACTCAAAAATCCTCTGCATGCACATAGAATACAGAGATGACACCCCAGTCCCATCCACGAAAGTACCTGCCTTCTGCTACCTGACACGGGCACCAGACTCAGCGCGACTCCAAGCTAGAAAGCGAAGTATGGAAGATGTATGAGTGAATATGATATGGATTAATTAACACAGTGTATCGATATCTGAAACGCTAGCATGTAGACTGCTGGAGAACTGTGTGATTCATGCAGTAGGCCCCACGTCACGTGAACGTCTAGAATCATACCAAGTATAAAAATAAAACCTTCATTCATGAAATTGGTAGGTATTTTTACTGCCACTTGCAGGTCTTTTCTTTACAATGACTTTATGTACAAAAGGACTTCCATAAGGCACTTTCATACAGTTTTATTACATTCATCTATTCATCCATTCTCCAATCACTTATCCAGTGGCAGGGTGATTACATGTATATTTTTTCTGTTTTATACTTAAGCAGTAAAGCTGAAGATTGAATTCCAGTCATTTCTTTTTCAAACGATAACAATAATATTAATAATTATAATGAAGTAGAAGAAGAAAAATGGCATGGAATCAGATTTATGGTTTAATTCCAACCCACCCACAAGGATACGGAAAGACGTTAAGGGAAACTTTAATATGTCAGGAGTCTGCATTCTAGAATGCATTCTGAACAAACAACCAATTAAAATCTATCGATTGACTGAACAAATAAATGCGAAAATAAACAATGCTGACAGCATATGAAAAGTAAAGATAAAAGCTACAGTGCTGATGACATGTTAAGTAGGGCAGCAAAATTGATAATCCAAACATGGTGAAGACTGTGCTTCCGGCTGCGTGGAAGGTCAGCACCATAACTTCGGTCTATCAGCCTCGTTCTTTACTGGTTGAGCTGCTGGAGGAGCGTCAGCTCTTTTCCGTCTTGCAGACCCTGCGGTGTAACCTGGCACCACAATCATTAGGTTACATATCAAGCACGTACCCATCTATCACACGCAGTCAGCAAAATGCAGCCTACATTTGTTGGTACAATATGCAGAAAACACAGTATCAGTGCATTCTGTGCAATTTGTTTCATTTTACTTAGAAGGTGGCACTCAAACTTTACCGCATTGCGTCCAGATCATGTACTTCCAGCACAAAAACCCAAACTCTTTGCCGCAGGTAATAACGAGAAATCCAGGCCAAGGACATCAAAAATGCATGCGATAGAAATAAATATTTTATGTCAGGTGAGATATGGACATTTTTATATGCACTAAAATTACTCTCAGCTGTCTAATGGTAAGAGTAGTTGTTTTCTTCAGAGTGATAGTTTTGGCAGCTAAATAACTCAAATAAGCTATTGCAGCATACCTTTATACTTTCTTAAGTTAATTATTCATGCATTTAGATTTTGATTGCATATATTTTCTTCGGTTAAAATTCTCGATGTCAGCTATACAGTACAGTTTGTGTCTTTTTCCCCTTCCTTGAGGATCACAATAAAAGACCAGTTCCCTCCGCCTTGGCTAGTCCAGCCACAGCACACCAAAGAGATTTTTAATTTAACTTTGGATTTAGGTTCATTTGAAATTCATGGCGACACACAAGGCTTGTTGTCCACAGAATGGCCTCTTGTTTTGCCCCGACACGCAGACGCATCCAGGTAAATGGCTGGGAATATTGAAGGAGTTTGCTGCCAGTCTCAGCGCGATCACTTTAAATGACATATAACACGCTTCTGCTTTCTAAGACGGAAAGAAACACATTGACACGTAATTTACGCACAGAATAGCCATATTGTGTATTTGTTTACTTTGGGTTTTATATTGATTGCGTGCCTGATTGCTAGAGAGAGACTAATTACTGAAGAGTTGCATTTTTGATAATGGTGCACTATTGTTGTTCTGCATTTCAGAAGTTATACGGATTGATACATTTAGCATTGTCAAAAAATTAAGCCGAAAGTCAAACACGACGCTAAACTTTTATGTATTTCCTATAATAGTACGATGGGTGTGGTACTGCTCCTAGAACCCTAACCCAATTTTCAGGGTGGTCAGCTGGCTAAAATGAGATTTTCAATTTGAGACAAGTTTGCACACGCATGCACACGTATTTACATGTGCACGGGTAGGACAATGAAACTGAAACACTGGCAAAAATACTGTTTGAGGTTTTCACGCTCAGCATGGCGGACAATATTCACTGATCAGTAAGAGCAGAGTGTGAAGGTTGAATTAGCAGTGCATTCGCACAGCTTTACGTAAGATATCGCGATCCACTCAACATAATGGAGACGAATCAGAGTTCAAAAGAGGACAAATTGTTGGCGCATCTGTGACCAGGACAGCGAGTCTTTGTGGAGTATCAAGAGCTTCGGTATGCGGGGTAATGTCAGCATGCATACCACCACGAAGGACGGACCACATGCAGCAGGAGTAAGCTGTCTGGAAGTCATGACCTTGCACTAACCAGGATTGTATCCAAAAAACATACATACCATAGCTGCCCAACTCACTTCAGAATTAAAAGGACACGTCAACTCTCCCATTTCCACCAGAACTGTGCATCAGGAGCCGCACAGGGTCAGTATTCATGGTCAGGCTGCTGTAGCCAAACCTTTGCTCACTCGTTCCAATACCAGACATCAGTTTCAGGGGTACCAGCAGCCCTTATCTTGAGCTGTGGATAAGGTGAAGCAGGTATCGTTCTTCCCTGAGTCCACCTTCACTGTCTTTCCCACATCCAGGAGAGTTACGGTGTAGAGAAGCCGAAACGAGGCTTTACCACCCGGACTGTTGTGTACCCAGAGTGTAGCGCAAGGCTGGATCAGTGATGGCTTGGCTTGCAGTATCATGGGAACGCCCGTTACTCGTTCTAGATGAGTGCATCACTATTCCCTATGCCCGTTACTCGTTCTAGATGGGTGCATCACTTCCAAGGACTACTGAACCGTTATGCAGGACCGTGTCCGCCCTGAAGGTGGTGCTGTGTATCAGGATGATAATGCGCCACCACACGGCAAGACTGGTGACAGAGTGGCTTGATGAACATGAAAGTGAAGTTCAACATCTATCGTGATCCGCACAATCGGCAGATCGGAATGTTATTGAGCTACTTTGGGGTGTTTTGGAGGAGCGAGTCAGGGGCCGTTTTCCTCCACCAGCATCACATGATCACCTGACCACTGTTCTGCATGAGAGACGGCTCAGGATCCCTCTGGCCGCTGTGAGGGGCGTGAATCTGTCAGTCCCAAAAGGAACTGATGCTGTATCGGCTGCGAATGACCTAATACCATATTTGTAAATAATTACAGTCTAAAATCAGAAGCTATATTCTGACGATCTAACACAAAGCACAAAACGCAACTAACATGTATGGGTGTGTCCAAATTCATTTTGCTCTTTTGACGGCAGAAAAAATAGACTGCAAAGCGCTAAAAGGTTGTTTCAGCTCTCTTAATTATTCAGAGACGTATTTTGGGCGTAACGAGAAAGAAGCTAATGAGAACAGTACATCACCACACCTATAAAAGGAAGCAGCGCATGATTTACTGCGGATCGCCATTACAAGGGCACAAGCCAGACCGCTTTCCACTTGAGGAAATAGACATGCTCGTGCACTACGTGCAAACGCACGAGCACATCATCTATGGGAGCACCACTGTTCCACCTTAGCGTTTCAAGGTGAAGCAGGTGTGTGATGAGGTAGCAGCGATGTTTTCTTGCATCATTAGATCACCCGCTCAGTGCCGAAGGCGGAATAAAGATGTCAGAAGACGGAGAAAACAGACGCTTGCTGGTGAACGAGCACAGCGGTTGGGAACGGGGCCTTAATTATGCCTCTGTGTTTTTCTTTATTTTAATTATGGGTCTGCAGTTCACAAAATATAAATAAAAGTGCAGGCTTTGTTTAAACAAAACACAACCTACAGCTTTAAGCCGGTTTCAAATGTTTAAATAGGCAATAGGCTGTTGTTTTTCTGCATCTCACAATTTATATTTCTTACCAGGCTACAGACGATTCAGCTCTTCTGCCAGCTGATCCCCCCTTGCCCGCGCTGCTGCCTTTGTTGGCATCGGCAGTCTGCGTCCTCATTTATTTCCAGCAAACATCAATCACGCATGGCAATGTTACGCAACATACAACATGCCGCAAAGACTGCTGCGACCTTTTGAGGGCTGTATTGCAATGTTCTTATCTAAAATTCTGAAACGCATTTTCAGCAATCCAAATGTCCTTTCAATTACAGTACATGCAGAATTCTGTTTGTGGTGTATGAGCGCACACACACAAGATTAATAAAAAGGAATTTTTAACTTGAAAACTGTTAATTGGTTGACCTCTGACCTGTAAAAACAGTGATGCTGAGAAGAGAGCATTAGTTGAATTGTTACCTGTGTTAGCGTATGGCAAAACTAATAAAGGAACCTGTTGTTCGAACTTCGCTCTGGGAGTTAATTCTCATTTAGCCAAGTGCAAGACACAATACTGAACAATTTTGGCAACGAGGATGGGATTCCTTTTTTTTATTTGTAGGCGCGACGGGTTGCTCCTGTTTATTTGACTTGGTAAGCGATGTCTGCAATTTCAGAGAGCCAGTACCGATCTAAGATGAAAAATGTGAAGTTGCAACAATGTCAGGTCACTCTGAAGACATATATGGGTCAATCGTTAGTCTTGTTGGGTTGATGATGGCTGTGCAATGTGGGAAGCAGCACGTAAGGCTACCATTACTTGTGTCACGTGGTAGAGGTCCAGCGCTTATGGGTCAAGACTGGATTCGTGAGTTAAAAATGGACTGGTCAAAAGTGAACAAGGTAAACATTGCAGACCCTGTAGAGACAGTGCGTGCTCGGCACCGAGAAGTTTTCAGTGCGGAGTTAGGGGATGCAAAAGGGATCACAGCTACATTGCGGATGTCACCGGAGGCGAAACCAAAGTTTTGTAAAGCCGGGACTGCACCGCATGCGTTACGGGAGGCCGTGGATAAGAAACTCCGTCGGTGCGGCACAGCAACGCTCATATGCATTCCAAAGCAAGATCGGTCGGTGCGCCTATGTGGGGATTTCAAAGGGACGGTCAATCATTGGTTACATGTGGACCAATACCCCCTCCCAAATGCTCAAGACTTGTTTTCTATGCTAGCGGGGGGGGCATTTTACGAAATTGGATTTGACGCAGGTTTATACTCAGCTGGAGTTGGATGGGAAAAGTAAAGCCATTCCTCACTTTTAATGCACAAAGAGGTCTGTATGTATGTAATTGTTTGCCTTAAGGTGCTGCAGGGACTAAATGGAGTGGTGTGTTACTTAGATGATATTTTGATTACAGGCAAAGACATGGCGGAGCATCTTGTGAACCTCAAGCGGGCGTTGCAGAGACTGGAAGAGTACAGGCTCAGGTTGAATAAAGATACGTGCGTGTTTTTTCAGGACAGCGTAACGTATCTGGGTCACGAGATTGACGCAAATGGGGTACGTCCGATAAAAGAAAAAAACACGGATATTGAGAAGGCGCTGGTACCTACTGTAGGAACGTAACTGAATCGTTTTTAGCGATGCTAAATTCTTGTCAAATCTGTCTAGTGAGATTAAGCCTATGACAGAATTATTACTTGGGATTATTGCTGACCGGCTATAAACTGTTGTTAAAAATACTGGGACCTAAAACAGGGATTCCTTCATTGGCTACTGCACGACTACAGCGGTGATCATTAGTGTTGGCTGCATACCAATATGAGATTCACTACAAGCCGTCTGCGCACCCAGGTAGCTGGGTGTATTGTGAAGGAACTGGGTCCTGTTACATTTTTGGTAAAAATATATGGGAAATTGCACAAGAGACATACTGACCAGTTGCTTGCTACTGAATTGGAACAGAGTAAAGTGTCTGAGGGAGTAGAAGGAACTTGGGCAGGTGAATCTGTGGAAATGGGAAATTCAAATGTCTGTTCCCGTGTCACCCATTCTTGTGTGGAAATGCCTGTGAGCGTTTCAGGAACACAGGAGGTAGAGGGACAGCAAGAACCTGAGGGTGATGCCACTCCCTCAGCGCCTGAAGAAGTTCGGAGGTCAAGAACAGTTAGGCCTCCAGATGGATGAAATCTGTGAAAGGAAAAAAAAAATCTTTCAGATTTAAGGAGAGGAGTGTCGTGTATGTGCACAAATAAAAGGGGGGAATTTTTTAATTGAAAACTGTTAATTGGTTGACCTCTGACCTGTTTGGTAATTGGCTGAAATGGGGTGGTATATAGATTTGTTCGCCAACAGAGCGTTAACAGTGGTGCTGAGAAGAGAGCATTAGTTGAATTGTTACCTGTGTTGGCGTATTGCAAAACTAATAAAGGAACCTGTTGTTCAAACCTTGGCTGTGGGAATTAATTCTCATTTAGCCAAGTGCAAGACACAACACTGATAATGAACTCAAAAGATTTTTTAATGATATGGTTTGTTCTATACTTAATATATATTTTGTTCTTTTGGTGCATCATTAAACAGTATGACTACGTGAAAGAACCAGATGTACTCTGTAATGAAACGTTTATAAATGAAACAAAATAAAAAACCATTACTGTACCTCGAGGGTATAACCTATTTCCATAGCAAGCGTCATGCACCCGCATGTTTCTAAAACGTGCCACTTCATACGCTGTAACAATGTGCCATTGTCTTTCGATGTGGATTTTTGTTGGTCAAAAGCACAATGTAATTTCAGTGCCTTAATATAGCAATGTGCAGACAATGCACCCGGCTGCCCCTAATTTAAAAAACACCAGAAACGGGAAAAAACGGGAGCGTAAAATCAAAATCGTCGCTCTTTGGGCTGGTGGAAAATGGGGAGCCCATGTGTTTCAGTTTTATTGTCCAACCCCTGTATGTAAGAGTTTTATTACCTTTTAAATAATCTGTAGGACTTGAAAACTTCCCAACTGCTTTTAATGCAGCTACTTTTTGGTTTATAATTGAATGATATACATTTTCTGTAATATTTCTTGCATGTGCGTGAGAGTTTGAAAGCGTGTGTCACACCAGGTGCCTGAGAGTCGGCAACATTGAAAGTTGGATAGATGGAGAAATGGAATAAAACAGCCAAATGATTCATCGGTGTATTTTTATTGTGACTAAAATAACTCTATATTATTGTAAATTGATGCACATGATCTTCAAGGGTTTTCCTAGAAATTAATTGTGGGCCCTCAGACAAATTGTCCGCAAGGGGGATTTTGCCTTGGAGTGCTGGGCACCCAACAATATATTTTTGGGCCCCCATACAGGGCTGGGCCCCCTGAATCCTGCCAGGGTATCCATGCCCCTACTGTGGCCCCTGTAAAGTGCTGGGCCCCCTGAATCCTGCCAGGGTATCCATGCCCCTACTGTGGCCCCTGTAAAGTGTTGGGCCCCCTGAATCTACCAGGGTATCCATGCCCCTACTGTGGCCCCTGTAAAGTGTTGGGCCCCCTGAATCTGACAAGGTATCCATACCCCTACTGTGGCCCCTGTAAAGTGTT